>QRFJ01001342.1:50188-205077 GCA_006176705.1 Cocos nucifera | reverse complement strand
CTACGGAACCCCTGAGGTGTATTGTGGCAATAGCATTTCATTTAAACTGGATAGCATCAAGAGAATCTATCTACCTCGATGTAGAGGAGCAGCCCTACGATGACATGAGAATCAAGTCCAGAAGCCCATGGCCATGGCAGAGTGAAATATAGAAAGAGTTTCTATTTTAGCTTTTCACATCAGATCTGAATCGATTGATTACATCATATGACAGAGAGAGGGTTTTGGACGAGTTCACCTTAAACCCTAATACTGGATCGGGGAAAATCAAGATAGAAGAACTTAATCACATAGGTAGCTACACCAAAGAGATTTTGCATTCAGCTCTGATGGGGTTGCCACCCATATACTGCTAGGTGTCACTTAGTGGATTTTTGGGAGCAATTAGAATGATTTAGATGATCGATCATTCTAACTGTCCGAATCAGAAGGAGTTCTGATTTCGTCGAAAGAAATTTTGATGATGTCGATATAGAGATTCATGACATATCTCCATTACCATACAAAACTAAACCTAATTGGATCATATTAAAACAAGGGTTTGAAATCTTGGTGTCATTCAATTGAAACTAATCCAGTTCAATTTGATTTGAATGAGAATTCAATTTAGGTTCAAGGGAAATTGTGCTAGGCACTCGATTAAATTAAACGTTTTCTTTTACTAATCATTAAATAAAGTTGTTCTGACTAGCCAAGGAGTTTATTCTCGATCAAAGGACCTTCACTTGGCTGACTGGAGCTTGTCCAAGTCAAAAACATATTGTCTTATTTTTGTAAGACATTAACTTACCATTTTTTGTCACTATCATCTCGTTTTCCTTGACTTGCGTCAAAACGTTGACCTTTGACTGGCAAATGTTGATCATGACACTTTGGACTTTTGTCACATGTGCACACCTATTGGAGTGCTGGTGGGGCTTGTCCTCTTTTTAGAACCTGCAAGGAGGAGGGCGCACCGCCACCCTTGGCGTGTGCCCAAGCTGAGGCACCCAGGAGGTTCCCTATTAGATAGGGACTCCATCTCCTTTTGGATCCGATAGAGTTCTCCTAAGAATCAACTTTTGATTGATCTTAGGCCACCATCTAAGGAGGAATCCAAGCGGACTCTATTCTCACAATCAGATTTAGATCTTGATTTCATAAAGGATTGAATTGGTTGGGAAAGAAAGAGGAGTTGGATCATGCAATAGTCTATAAATAAGACCCTGTCACCAACCCAAAATTGCATTGGAAAAAGGAATTCAATTTCCATGCCCAAGGCTCCTCTCCTCCCTCTCCATTGCCAAAATCCATCTTCTCCCTCTCTCTTCATGCCCAAAGTGGTTTGGGGTTTCTTGGTTGGTGCAATCCAGATTGAGAAGAAAGGCGACAGAAAGCGAGAAGCTGCGCTGCCTGCAAAGACGACTGCTGATCTTCGAAAGGTATTTTGAAGATCCTCCAGATTAGATCCAGATCTAATTTTTGGAGATATGATTAAGGAAAAGAAAGGGATCTTCTAAATTCAGTTCGGAAGTGGATACTGTAGAGGTTAGGCACTGCGTGGCTAGATCCAGAACCTTCCGCTGCTTATAGGATCATCAACGGATAATAGATTACCCGATTTCAAGGTAAATAAATTATGATTTAATTTATTTAAATTTTATTTTAATTAATTAAAATAATAAGAATTAGATCTAAAAATATCTTAGATCTGATCTAGATTAAAAAAAAAATTTAAATATATCTCCTTGATCCGATCAGATCTGAACGAACCTGATCCGAGAAATCAGGATTTTCTTTCAACTGATATCAGGGCCAAGGGGTTTTTCTAAAAAAAAGGTATTTAGATCTAATTTTAAATTTATTTAATTAAAAAATAAATAATTTTAGATATTAACATGAGATTGTGATTTCAGACTAAAATAAAAAAAAAAATAGAATTAAATGATTTGGATCTAAAGATTAGAAAATATGCATGACTAGTTCTAAAAAATAGAATAGTCTATAGAATAGCTTCATATTTTTATTTAATTTAATTAAATAATATTTTAGAATCTATTATTTATTATTTTTTGATATTATAATTATTATATTAATATCTAAAAAAATAATAAATAAAAATTATTTAATTTTAAAATCATATGAGATATGATTGATTACAGTCTAGACTAGTTATAGAATGTTCTACATAGTTATCTAGCATTAGAATTTTATTTTGATTAGATCAATTATAAATCTAATTTTTTTAGATTATTATAGATAATTTTAGATCTAAAAATTATGTTATGATTCGATACATGAGATGTAATGCCAATATATGCCATGATTAGATCTAATTATATATGAGATATTATGACTATTAGATCTAAAATTATTTTATTAAGTATTGCATATTCCTGATTTTAAAGGCGTTCCTCTTGACCGTCTGACCATAAGAACGAAGAAGAATAAAGAATCCTCTCCTCCCATCCAATGGGTATGTTCTTTATGACGTGTAGGGGTGCCTGTGCATTTCGGTCCTTAATCAGAAATTTCAAAGCTTACTTTCTGCAAAACCCTTAGATCCTGAACCCTAGAATTTATTATGCATATTTTATTTATTGAACCTACTTAATTAAAAATTTAAGATTTATTAGGAATATTAATTGGTTTAAAATTTAAAAATTTTAGAATCTAAGAATATTATTCAAATACTGTGGTTCGGACTTGGATAGGCTTCAATTAGGTCTAAGCGATTTGATCAAAACTGAATTCAAGAGTTGTTAGATTGGATCAACAACTTAAATATAATCAGCCTAATAGGATTAAGTCTGGATCAAGATCGAGTCACGATCAAGCAAGACCTAATTAGGCTCAGTTGCGTTTAGAGCTGGATTGTAGGCCCTACCAATCCAAAGTAAATAAAAAACCCAATTGATTCCTGGCTCAACAATTTGGTGTCTTAGATTAAGTTTGGTACAATACGGGACTGAACTGGGGGGGATTTTTAATTGGGAGCATTCGACCTGAAAATGTTCTGTACGAGTTAATGGCATATCCCTTCCACCGATCTTACTTTACCTGGCCATATCTATTACATAATTCGATCTGACGTTGTGTCAATTAATACTGAGCGTAACCCATGCCACTAGGTTAGTCATAATTGTTATTACTAATGATTAAGTCAAGTTTAATGAGATCTGAACGCAATTCTCTCTAAGAAAAATTAAGTGCTGAGGTCTTCACACATTGTAGAATATGTGGGATTCCTACTCGAGGGTTGATTGTTCTCCGACTGGATACCAGAGTGGCCTCAATTGCCACCGAAAGATGCAACCATGTCTAATTAAGGCTTGGGATCTTATGGCTGGAGGATGAGTTGAGCTCAATATTCTGAATTATGGTGAGAGACTCAATTAGAAATCCAGTCTGTGCAATGATGGGTCTAACTTAACTAAGGAGTGAATCAATATTCTGGATACGGTGAGATTCATGAATTAGAGATTAAGTTTGGGTGCACCATATGATTAGAGAATCATTGAACAAGAGTTGTTCACTCATTGTGCTTAACCCATCACCAATAACTGTTAGGTGAGGTGATGAGTCAGTTGGTGAGACTGCACCACCCACTAAAAATCATTAATCATGAAGATTTTTACATCTCTATAGAGAAAGTGTAGGGATCTGAGAAAATAGTGGAAGCTAATTTATTTAAAAATAAAATCTCTAAATAAATTAGTCAAGTCATAATTACAGTATCTAACTAGAATCTTTGACTCTCTATAGAAAAATATCTGCCTCCAATCCATTGGCACGTATCCTAGATACACATAGACTGATCGGACTCAATTATAAAAACTAGCTCAGAAACTATAAAATAGTTTTGGATTTCGAGAAGTTAACCCATGTATTGGACCAGGATCCTCCCATCTTACCAGTCCATCCATCCATTGAACAGAGAGCGTCTCTAAAAAATTGGATAGACGAAGATAATAAGGCCAGGTATTACATGCTGGACTCGATGTTTGATGAGCTCCAGCACCAACATGAAGATATCGGGACTGCTCGCCAAATGTTAGCTCACCCGCAGGAGATGTTTGGTGAACAGAGTTGCGCAGCCAAGTATCAAGTCACGAAATAACTTTTTAAGACTAAGATGCATGATGGACAGTCAGTCCAAGATCACTATCTGATGATGATCAAGGACTTGGAAGAGCTTGAGAAGCTCGATGTGAAGTTAGACTTAGATTTGCAGAACGATATTATTCTGCAATCCTTGACTGATGCATATGGGCAATTCATCATGAATTACCACATGCATAAATTTTAAAATTTTTTGGCCGAATTAATGAACATGCTGGTCACCGCTGAGCTTTCTATGAAAGGTTCTAAAGACTCAGTTCTTACTATGGAATGGACTTCTTCCAAAAGAAAGTCTTATGAAAAGAAAAAGAAGTCTGCGAAAAGACAGAAGGTGGAAGGAGCAAAGAAGAAGAAGGTAGAGTCAAAGAAGAAGGCCGATGTCAAAGGAAAGTATTTTCATTGCAACAGCGATGGCCATTGAAAGTGGAACTGTCCTACTTACCTAGCCACCCTGAAGAACAAGAACGAAGGTCCTTCTGGAGGTATGCTCGTTATTGAGTCTAACCTTACGGTTTCTTCTGCATCCAGTTGGATGCTTGACTCTGATTCTAGTGCTCATCTGTGCACTTTCATGCAGGGTCTTGAGGATAGCAGGAGGCTGAGGGATGGAGACATGATCCTACGCATCGGTAATGAAGCAAGAGTTGCTATAGTAGCCATGGAAACATACCCTCTTCGATTACCATCTGGTTTAGACTTAGTTTTGAAAGACTGTTATTATGTGCCTGCAGCTAGCAGGAATTTGATTTCTATTTTATGCTTAGCACTAGAAGGCTATGTGATTGCCTTCTTTAAGGACTATTAGAACATTCTTTATGAAAGAAATAAAATTATAAATAATTTTCTTATTAACGATCTTTATCAGCTACATATTGATGTATCTGTTATAATTACTATAATCAATAAAATGGGTTATTTTCTATCACATATGTGTATTTAGTATCTGTGATACATCTTTTGAGTTAATGGTAATGATAATTCATATTTTCAAGAGTTGAAAATTTAAGACATGAATAATCATTATTAACTCATAAAATGCTTCCGACCATAGGATCATCATGAGGATGGTGATTGATCCAGAAGGTTGGTGTACAATCGCTTCTCTTTAGTAGATGAGTCTTGAGTCTATAGTATGGAGATACTGGAGTGAGAGTATAGGTACTCGTTAGAGAATGAGGGTACTGAGCATGACCACCTCGAGTAGTGATTAGGAAGTCTACCTTCTCGTCAATGACTGACTCGATGTTGCAGTGGTGTGTCTGGTTCTTTGACCTGAGGTGCATCGATAGTTCACCTTGAGGGTGTTATAGTTTGACTACACCATAACTCGATCTTCTAGCCATTCAGAATCCTAAGGTGTATGTTGGCTATAGCATGTTCATTGTAGGAACTAGATAGCATCAAGATGGAATCTATGTACCTCGGTGGTAGAGGAGCAGCCCTATGATGATCATGAGAATCAAGTCCAGAAGCCCATGGCCATGACAGAGTGAAATAATAAAAAGAGTTTCTATTTAGCTTTTCACATCGGACCTGAATCGATTGATTACATCATATGAAAGAAACTAGAGTTTGACGAGTTAACCTTAACCCTAATCTAATCGGGGCTCAAGATAGAAGAACTTAATTACTTAGGTAGCTGCACTAAGAGGTTCACATTCAGCTCTGATGGGTTACCACCATATACTGCTAGGTGTCATTGGTGGATTTTGGGAGTAATTAGAATGATTTAGATGATCGATCATTCTAGCTGTTTGAATCAAAAAAGTTCTGATCCATCGAAAGGTATTTCGATGATGTCGATGATAGAGATCATGACATATCCCATTATCATACAAAATTGAACCTAACTGGGTCACACAAATAAGGATTTAAATTTGGTGATCATCAATTGAACTGATCCAGTTCAATTGATCTGAATGAGATTCAATTAGGTTCAAAAAAATCATGCTAGCACTCGATTGAACCTAACGTTCTTCTTTTACTATCATAAATAGTTGTTCTGACTGAGCCAAAGAAGTTTGTGCTCGATCAAAAGCCTTAACTTGGTCTGACTGGAGCTTGTCCAGATCAGAAAAGGGTTGTCTTATTTTGTAAGACAATACTTGCCATTTTTGGTCACCTATCATTTTTCGTCCTTTGACTTTGGTCAAAAGTTGACTTTTGACTGATCAAATATTGACCATTGATATTTTGACTTTTATCCACATGTCACACACCTATTGGAGGACTGGTGGGGGCTTGTCTCCCTATCAGAACCTGGCAAGGAGGAGGGCGCACGCCACCTTTGGCGTCTGCCCAAGCAGGAGGCACCCAGGAGTCCCTATTGGACAGGGACTCCATCTCCTTTTTGGATTCTGATTAGACTCCTCCTAAGAACTAAGTTTGATTGGTCTTAGGTGCCATCTAAGGAGGAATCCAAGGGACTCTATTTCCTCCAATCAGATTTAGATATAATTTTACAAAGAATTGTGATTGGTTGGGAAGAAGAGGAGTTGGATCACGCATAGTCTATAAATAAGACCCTGTGCCCAACCTAAAGAGAATTGAAAATTCCCATGCCCCAAGGCTGGTTCTCTCCTCCTCCTCCATGCCAAACCCATCTTCTCCCTCTCCTCTTCACACCCAAAGTAGTTTGGAATCTTGGTTGGTGCAATCTAGATGAGAGAAAGGCGACAGAAAGCTAGAAGGCTGTACTGCTGCAAAGGACAACTGCTGATCTTCGAAAGATGTTTTGAAGATCCTCCAAATTAGATCTAGATTTGATTTTTGAAGATATGATAGAAAAGAAGAGGATCTTCAGATCCAGTCTGAGTCGATATCGATAGAGGCCAAGCACTTGCGTGGCTAGATTCAGAACCTTTCACTGCTTATAGGATCATTAACGGATAATAGGATTATCCTACGTCAAGATAAATTTAATTTAATTTAATTTATTTAAATTTATTTTAATTATTAAAATAATAAGAATCAGATTTGAAATATCTCAGATCTGATCTAGATTAAAGAGAAAAAATTTTAAAATATATCTCTTGATCCGATCAGATCTGAACGAACTTGGTCTAGAAAATTAGAACTTTTCCTTCTGTGAGAGCATTGTTCCTTCGAGCTCCTTCAGACGATAAGTTTTGGGTCAGACGGCCTCCACCATCTCATATGGACCTTTTCAATTTAAGGCGAGCTTCTCCTGACTCTAAGGTTGAGAGATGGTGACTCACTGAAGCACTAAGTCCCTCCGAGATCATGTTGATGATGCCGAGAGGCAGTCGATCTCCATGTTGATCCTCCTTTCTTGGTGGCTTAGGCTGCGGCAAAACCCTCGACCGATCTTCCCATCTTTCAGATCATCGCCGTAGGAATCAGCCTAACCTGCCTCGCCTTATGAGCTTCTCGATCTGATCCTAAAGTTGGATACACTCCTCAGTATCGTGACCATGATCACGATGATAAAGGTAGAACTTGTTAGGATTGTGCTTACTAGGGTGAGAGCACATCCTTTCTGATCTTGATAGTTGCTTCCTGATTTTCATCAGCACTTGGATTTTAGGAGCATTGAGGGGGGCGTAGTTATGAAATCTTCATTGGAGAGAATCTCGCCGCATCCTTCTGTTCGGACTTCTCTACCTCCGAGCCTGGGTGAAAGTTCGGACTTATTTTCGCTCAGAGGGAGTTTGGGAGCGTAGCCCAGCTTCGCTCGACTTTTCTTCCTCGATGGGTCCACCTAGCTCATCGATTCGCCACTTACCAAAGGCTTCATCATCCCTGACCTTGAAGGTCTCTTCAGCTCGGGCGTAACCTTCAGCCCGAGCTAGCAGATTAGCAAAGTTCCTAGGATACTTCTTTTCTAGGAAGAATAGCAAATCATTCTTTTGGAGGCTACCCTTGAGTGCAGCCATTATGACTGATTGATCCAGATTTCGGACCTCCAATGCAGTGGCATTAAATCGGATAATATAAGTCCGAATGGATTCTCCCTTTTTTTGCTTGATGTTAATTAAAAAATTCAAATCTCGGCACGAACGTCTACTACTGACGAAGTGAGCCACGAACTGATGGCTCATCTAATCAAAGAAAAAAATGGTACCCAGCTTAACTACCGAGTACCAATTCTTGATGGCTTCCTTGAGGGTGGATGGAAAAGTCCGACACAAAATAGCATCTGACGTACCGTGGAGCAACATCATTGTTCGAAAGGCCTCTAGATGATCGATCGGATTGGAAGTTCCATCATAACTCTCGAATTATGGGAGCTTGAAGTTCGACGGGATCGATTCTTGCATGATCATCTGAGAAAAAGAAGGATCAGTGCGAATATCATTACTATGTGAGGAGGGAGTATGACGGAGCTCTTCGATTCGTCAGCTCATTTTTAGAAGCCTTTGATCCAGGAGATCTTCATGATTGTTGATCTTCAGAGTTTTCTGATGGAATGATCGTGAAGCTTCCCCCTGGATCGAGTCATGGTCCGAGCATGGATCTTCTTCTATCCTCTGCTTCCCTTTTCCAAAGATCAAAGGTCGGGTAGTCGAGATCGGCCATTCTCAGATCGGACCATGAGGCTCCGGAGAAGCTTGCTCTAGTTGAATTGGTACCGGGGCCTGCCAATGTATGGCTTGCATCGCATCTATGAGGCCACGAACCTGGACCAAAAGGTTGAACTGCTCCACATCCATCATGGCTGCAGGTGGAGTTTGAGTTATCAAAGTTGGAATGGTTATATCTGGACAGGATCTGGCTATAGATGTCGTAGATCGTCGGATCGAAGCTTTCTTGGGAGGTATTTTTTTTGTAAAAAACTCTAGAGAGAAAGAAGAAAGATTGATGCTGAGCACTCCTTTAAGATCAAGTGAACCTAAGGAACATGGGTCCTTCCTCTAGCGCCAATTCTATTGGTGTAGAATTTGGTTGACGCTGGATCAAACTGGAGTCGAAAAAGATGAGGTCGCCGTCGGTGACCTGCAAAATAAAGTTCCATCTGGAGTTGGTGGTGGTGGCTCCGATAGGATCCTTCGATGGTCAAGTTATCTCTTCTGATCAATAGAAATGAAGTACTCAGAGAGAAGTTCGATGAAGTTTCGGGAAGAAGAAGAAAGCTTAGAAAAAACATATCTGGAGGATCCCTTTTTATAGATGGAGCTTGTTGTAACTGCCTTGATAAATGACCATCATAATCATCCTTGATAAATGATAATCATGATTGTCCTGATAAATGACAATCATAATTATCCTAATGAATGATGTTCGCGATTGTCCTGATAAATAATAATTATAACCATTTAATAGTGGGACCGCATGTAAGAATCTATTTGAAGAAACAATCCGGAAGGAGTTTGGCTTCCGTAGAAGTTTGACTGCTGGAGGAGTTTGAAAGAAGTTTGACTTTCGTAGAAGCTCGACTACTAGAAGAGTCCTGAAGGAGTTCGACTTTCATAAAAGCCTGACTGCTGGAGGAGTCTAGAAGGAGTTTGGCTTTTGTAGAAGCCCGACTGCTGGAGGAGTTTGACAGGAGTTCGGCTCCTGATAAGCATCATAAATTCACCAATAAAAATATTAATTTATTAATTAATTTATATTAATTTTTAAGAATTATTAATTAATTTATATATAATTTTTGAAAAATTCATATTTTTATTAATTAAAAAATTAATTAAAAAATAATAAAAATTAATAAAATTTAAAAAATAAAATTTTATTATTAATAGAAAGAGCTCATTTTTTTTATCACAACAAAATAAATTTTAAGTAAAACGGAGCTAAAATGGAAAAGATATGAATTTTTAAAAATATAAATAAATAAAAATTAAATAAAAAAGAAAATGGCTCAGCCAGCTCCGCAAGTCGAGCCACCTGGCCATCAAAGCCGACTCAGCCGTTGAAGCCATCAGCCGATCCATGATCCAGGCATGGACTGCCAGCTCAGCAAAATCCAGCGAATTAGAGCTTGCCACGTGGTGGACCTAGACCCCTAAAGGGTCTACAGAAATTTATCGCGGCTCACAAGGGTAATTTAGTCTTTTCGCTCGACAACAGAGGCGCTGATTGGTTGCGGTGTGCGGTGCGGCCGATCCACGTGGTTCATGGGAACAGTGATTGCACGATCGGACGGATGTGGTTGTTTGCGGTCAGGATTGGACGGCTGTGGTTGCTTCCGGATTTGATTCAGCTGCAGACATCACGCGGATCACCATCGGATGGCAGCGCTCGATCCAGGCAATGATCCGATGGTCCAGAAAGCTCCCGACGGCAATCAAACTCTCAGGCACATGATTTGCGGCCAGATTTTCTCCATCAAGCGCGATCCAACAGCCAGAAATTAATCCGACTTGATCTGGGCCAATACGCATCCGATTTTGATGATTTTTGGATCGTTGGATTCCTATTGAACGGCTGGATTTTATCAGATTTATTAGAGACATATCAGAGCTATTTTGATTCAAATTTTACTCAAATTCTTTTGTATTTTGATGATTGCAAAGGCCATTAGTCCCACATTGCCTTTAGAAAAAATATCCAGCCCTCCCAGCTCTATAAAAAGGACTCCAGACCTCCAAAAATCAATATCTTGGATCAAGATAAAATTTTGGTATAGGGCGAAGTCAGGTTATGGGTTAAAGGCTGCTTCGAAGTAATGGATGCCGAGAAGAAGGGTCGAGCTTCTACACCATCTTTCTGCCAATGCCGATCCAAGATCAGAGATCAGGTTATTTTATTTTATTTTCTTTTTTTTTAAAATTTTATGTATTTAAATTTTAAAATTTTAATTAATAAAAATTTTATTTTTGTATTTTAATTTCTTACTTTTTATTGTAATTTAATTTCTGCACTTTAATTATTACTTTTTATTTTATTGCAAGTAGATGCTAAGATCTAACTAGTAGATCTTAGTACCAAGTTTAAATTCCTGCATCTTTTAATTTTCGCTTTTTATTTTTCGACTTCACTTTTGATCCCAAAACTCTTCTTTTTTTTTTTCTTTTAAAAAATCAAAGATTTCAAATCTAAAATACTACCTTCCCTATGGATTCGACTCGACTCACTACTATCTACGCATTTTCAATGACTTTAAGAAGTCGGATTAAACTGATAAACACAGTGTCTTAACGACAACATCGCATTCCTATCAAGTTTTTGGCACCATTGCCGGGGAAGGTTTTTGATTTTTGATTTTAATTTCTTTGATTTATTAAAAATAATTTTGCTAAAGGCACCAAGTTTTTGGCGTCGTTGCCGGAAAAGGCACGGATATTAAATTTTTAATCTCTTTGATTTTTCTATAAATAAATTATAAATAAAATTTTTATTTTTTTACTAATTTTTTATTATTTTATAGAAAAAAAAAATAAAGAACAAAAAAAATCAGAAGTTTTGCCTGGTGAGATTAATCGTAACCTTAGTTCTCTTTTCTTTTTATTTTATTTATTTATTTATTTTATTTTTTAAATTAATTTTAAAAAAATATTTATTTAAATCTAATTAAAAGCCTCATGATAAGATTAGAAACCCTAACTATTTAGAGCATGCATCATATTAGTTTTAGTTTTATTTTTTATTTATTTATTTATTTTTTCTTTTTTGGTGATTGCTGGAGGCAAGGTAAGTCTTTCAGAATTCAATTAGTTGCATGCATCTAGTTTAAATTGCATAGAACCCTTTGATTGAAAATTTTTTTTTTTGTGCATATTCATATTAAACCAAATTAAGGGCACAACCCAATTAAATAAGATAAGGTGGAGATTTGATCACCCTTCCTTGGCCCATAAACAACCAACCAGCATCCTGCATTGACCTAAGCTTTTAATTTTAAAATCAATTAGACATCAACCCTAGGAACTCGAGCTCAATAGGACAAGGAATCCTAAGAGTTGAATCGGATTAGAATAAGTCAATTTGACTGGTGTCTAGGAAAGTGGTTCAGGGACGACTGGGCCTGAAGGAAGGTGGTTTTTAATTGGTTCCATTCGCTTACCTGACCAAGCACAATTGGTGTCTAAGATAAGCAATGGGGGGGCTCCCACCGACCTTACACTTACCTGGCTAGTTGATTGACTAATCCTACACTTAGAGGGCTTGAAGGTGACCTTGGCAGTTAGGAGCTGTCTAGATCTAAGATAACCCTTAGTCAGGATTGATTGACCAACTTGATTGCTAACCAACATCAAACCTAATTAAATTTAATTCTTCTCTCTCTTCTTAGTTCTATGACTCCTTAGGACCTCTTCTTTAGAACTTTTCTTTCTTTTTTTTCTCATCTAAAAAAATAAAATAAAATAAATTAAAAATTAAATTTAACTAACTAAAAAATATTAAAAAAATAATTAAACTTAATTAATAAATAAAATAATTAATCTTTAATATAATAAAATAATAAAAAAAATATAAAAAAAATTCTAAAATTTTTATTTGAACAATACGTTAGGGTTGCATTAATACATATATGGTAGAAAATTACTTTACCTAATCTAGTTGAACCCAATCATAATAATCAAATGGCTAATCTGAACCTAATAGTCCAAAAATTAGATAAAGTTGACCTTCTTGCTCAGAAAATAGATCAACTTCTAATCCTAGGTCAACAATCTCCTGTATAATTCACATCATCTTCTAATTATCAGGAGACTTATTCAATCTATGCTAGCCCAACCCATCATATGAGTGAATGTCCTATGACTGCACAGTTTTCATCTTTTATCCAAGAACAAGTTCAAGCTGCTCAAGGATACTCCAAATTGATTAATGACCCATTTTCAAATTCATATAATTTAGATTGGAGTAACTTTAATTTTTCTTGGACATCCCAACAGACTCAGGCTCAGACCCAAATTTTACTTGAGCAAAATTATCAAAATTATGCCTATAATAATGGTCAGCCTAGCCAGTTTAACCAGCCATCATATTATAATCAGCCTTCATACCCACCTCCTCAATAGACCAATCTAGCTGATGATAGATTTAACCAACTTCAATAATTAATTCTAACTCAACAGCAATCTATCGCCAGACTAGAAGCTCAAATAGGATAATTAGTTGAGTCTAACATGAGGAGAGAACTAGATCAACTACCGAACCTACCAATTTCAAACAACCCACCTAATGACCACCAACCACCTGGATTAAATTATCAATCTAATATTTCATCTAAGAATCTCCAATTTGAGAATGCCAAAGTAATTCCTGAACTTAAAAGCTATAGAATTCTTATGGATCCATACCAAGACCAGGTGAGAGAGGCTAGTACTGATGCTAGCCAAAATAAAAATTTAGAAGAACTGGTTAGTACTGAGACTAACCACATAGAAGAATCCGAGCCAGGAATTAGTACTAGTTTTAATTTAAATGAGATAGAAATAGGAAAAAAGAGAATAGATGATTTACCCGAGACTTATAAACCTAATGTCCTACTCCCTTCAACCCTAGAAGCTGGTTCTTCTTATAAAAATCAAAAGGCATGTAATGAAATGTCAATGGAGTTGTTTAAGCAGGATCACATTAATTTACCTCCAGAATTAAAATCGCCTTTTGTTACCATTCCAGCACCCATTGAATCAAACTTAACTCCTAAAACTCCATTCATGAGCATTTTAGAAAAACAAATAGGAGAAATTTTTAATAAATATGGGTCTGAGAATGGAATCATAAATTATATCCCTAAAATTAATAAAGATTATATTAATAATGGGATTATAAATCAACTTTCTAAGATTGACAATCCAAAACCATTGAAATTTATCAATCTAATATTCGACACAGGATAGTGAGCTACATTGTGTCTGGCTGAAAACGGTAAACTTAGCGCTTGTTGGGAGGCAACCCAATATTTAGTTTTTTTTTTCTAATTTATCTTTTTAGTTTATGTGTCTGACTGAGGAGGCAACCCAATATTTAGTTTTTATCTAATTTATCTTTTTAGTTTATTTTTTTTTTAGGATAATTTGAATAAGTTGGAGGAAGAGCTTAAATTTTCAAAGGCATGTGCTGAACTAAAAATATACTGAGTTAGGTGTATTCTTTTATATTCTTTATTACATCCTTTATTTTTTTTTTCCATTAAGGACAATGTCGATTAAGTTGGGGGGAGAGAAAAATATAAATATTTTAAAATTTTAAGTTCTCAAAAAAGTTAGTATTTAGTATTTAGATACTTGATTATGCTTAAGAATCGAATTAAACTAAGCATTTTAAAAAAAAAATTGATGCACATATTAGAGAATCTATGAGATATTGAGGAATCAAGTATTAAGAAAATTCAATAAAGAGTTAAGTCTAGAATATAAAAAGTTTTTCCTTGGAGCATTTTTAATTATTTCTATTAGCATCAAAGGAAAGTCTACTTTTTATAGGCTTGTGTAGGATAACTATACGTTTCTTCATATAAAAATTTATTTTAATAAAATAGTTTCCAAGTACTTCTCACTGAGTAACCGGGCCTCTTTACCTAAGCAAGCATTGAGTTTCGCGTTAAAAGGTGGGAAGGATAAAGAAGCTCGTTGTAAAGCTAGTCTTAACTCGTAGCCTATTTGATTCGAGCTAGTAAGCCCGAGGGGTATTTTATACCTAGTGCCCTAAAGCCAACTGGTTTGGGAGTCATTGGCCCAAGACTCGCTACATGGATTAAATAGAAAGCTTAAGAAGTTAAGACACTCAATAGTGGTACAACATTAAAAATATATATATATATATATATTGGTTTTCCACCAAGTAACTGGGTCCCATTGCCTAAGTAAGCAATGATATTCGCATTAAAAAGTGGACAATGTAAAAATAAAAATTAATAAATGAAGGATGGAAGTAGCAATACACCTGTCTATATGAAATTAGATAAATCAAAGATAAAGGTAGGATAATTTAGAAAAAGTTCTGAAAAATTTAATGTTCTTTACTTAATTTTTTTATTGATAAGTATTAATATCCCAATGATATATCTCATTTAAGCTCTACTGAATATCAATGGCTATTTTGAAAATTACTTAGGTAAAATTCGAAACTTTAAAGTTAAAAGGTATTTAAAACTAAATTCTTTCTTTACTTGAGGACGAGCAAAGCTTAAGTTGGGGGGTGTGATAAGCATCATAAATTTATCAATAAAAGTATTAATTTATTAATTAATTTATATTAATTTTTAAAAATTATTAATCACTTTATATATAATTTTTAAAAAATTCATATTTTTATTAATTAAAAAATTAATTAAAAATAATAAAAAATAATAAAAATTAAAAAATAAAATTTTATTATCAATAGAAAGAGCTCATTTTTTTGATCACAACGAAATAAATTTTAAGTAAAACAGAGCTAAAATGAAAAAGATATGAATTTTTAAAAATATAAAATAAATAAAAATTAAATAAAAAAGAAAACGGCTCAGCCGGCTCCGCAAGCCGAGCCACCAAGCTAAGTCGAGCCACCAAGCCAAGCCAAGCCATCAAAGCCGACTCAACCATTGAAGCCATCAGCCGGTCCACGATCCAGGCGTGGATCGCTAGCTCAGCAAAATCCAGCGAATCAGAGCTTGCCACGTGGTGGACCTAGACCCCTAAAGGATCTACAAAAATTTATCGCAGCTCACAAGGGTAATTTAGTCTTTTTGCTTGGCAATAGAGGTGCTGATTGATTACGGTGTGCGGTGCGGTCGGTCCACGCGATCCATGGGAACAGTGATTGCGCGATCGGACGGATGTGGTTGTTTGCAATCAGGATCGGACGGCTGTGGTTGCTTTTGGATTTGATTCAGCTGCAGACATCACGCGGATCACCATCGGATGGTAGCACTCAATCCAGACGATGATCCGACGGTCCAGAAAGCTCCCGATGGCAATCAAACTCTCAGGCGCATGATTTACGGCTAGATTTCCTCCATCAAGCGCGATCCAACGGCCAGAAATTAATTCGACTTGATCTAGGCCAATATGCATCTAATTTTGATGATTTTTGGACCGTTGAATTTTTATTGAACGGCTGGATTTTATTAGATTTATCAGAGATATATCAGAGCTATTTTGATTCAAATTTTATTTGAATTCTTTTGTATTTTGACGATTGCAAAGGCCATTAGTCCCATATTGCCTTTAGAAAAAATATCCAGCCCTTCTAGCTCTATAAAAAGGACTCCATGCCTCCAAAAATCAATATCTCGGATCAAGGTGAAGCTTTGGTACAGGGCGAAGTCAGGCTATGGGTTAAAGGCTGCTTCAAAGCAATGGATGCCGAGAAGAAGAGTCTAGCTTCTACACCATCTTTCTGCCAATGCCGATCCAAGATCAGAGGTCAGGCTATTTTATTTTATTTTCTTTTCTTTTTAAATTTTATGTATTTAAATTTTAAAATTTTAATTAATAAAAATTTTATTTTTGCATTTTAATTTTTGCTTTTTATTGTAATTTAATTTCTGCACTTTAATTATTACCTTTTATTTTATTATAAGTAGATGCTAAGATCTAACTAGTAGATCTTAGTACCAAGTTTAAATTTTTGCACCTTTTAATTTTCGCTTTTTATTTTCCGACTTCACTTTTGATCCCAAAACTCTTTCTTTTTTTTTTCTTTTAAAACTCAAAGATTTCAAATCTAAAATACTACCTTTTCTGTGGATTCGACCCGACTCACTACTATCTACGCATTTTCAATGATTTTAAGAAGTCGGATTAAACTGATAAACATGGTGTCTTAACGATAACATCGCGTTCCTATCAGCTCCTGTAGAAGTTCATCTGCTGGAGGAGTCCGAAAGAAGTTCGACTTTCGTAGAAGTCCAACTGCTGAAGGAATAGTTCAAAAGAAGTTTGGCTTCCGTAGAAGCCCGACTACTAGAGAAGTTCGGAAGAAATTTAGCTTCCGTAGAAGTTCAACTGCTGGAGGAGTTCGGCTTCCATAGAAGTCTGATTGAAGGAACAGTTCAAAAAGTTTGACTTTTGAAGAAGCCCGACTGCTGAAGGAGTCTGGAAGAAGTTCGACTTTCATAGAAGCCCGACTGAAGGAATAGTCCAGAAGAAGTTTTGGCTTCCATAGAAGTTACTGCTGGAGGAGTCCGGAAGGAGTTCACTTTTCGTGAAGTTCGACTAAAGAAACAGTCCGGAAGAAATTCGCTTCCAAGAAGCCAACTGCTAGAGGAGTCCGAAAGAAGTTCGACTTCCGTAGAAGCCCGACTAAAGAATAGTTTGGAAGAAGTTTGGATTCCATAGAAGTCTGACTGCTGAAGGAGTCCGGAAGAAGTTCGACTTCGGTAAAAGACTGACTGAAGGAACAGTCTGGAAGAAGTTTGGCTTCTACGTAGAAGCTCGATTGAAGGAATAGTTCAAAAGAAGTTTGGCTTTCATAGAAGTTCGACTGCTAGAGGAGTCCGAAAGGAGTTCGATCACTGAAAAGTTTGATCGACTGAAGAGGTTCGGCTAGGGCTCGACCGCTGAGAAGTTCGATTGGATTTGGTCGCTAGGATAGTTCGGCCACTGAATGAATCCGGCTGCTGGGGAGAGAATTCTTGATTGAAACTCTTCCATGATTACCAACTGTCTTAGGCTAAGCACCGGGTCGTACTTCGATGGAAGTGGGATTTATCCTCAACAAAATCTATTTTGACCTAATCAAACTAGAGGAGTCTCAGTTGTACTAGAACTCTATCTCTTTTCTTGTGCCTAAGAAAGCCCACACCCACACTTCATTTTCAGAAGTTAACGTAACTTAATTACATACCTAAGAATGATTTCCCACATCCCATAATCTGGAGGTTTTGGAATAAATTTTGAGTTGGTCAAAATTGAAAAGTAGTTATGCATGGGATTCTATTTGATAGAGTCCTTAAAACCTAAAACTCAATCTCTCTCTCTCTCTATGGAAATAAACTCCACGCCTTCCATATTATTGTGCACCCTTTTCCCATCCTTTTAGGAATGTTTTTGCTGGTTCTCCACATTGAGAAAGGGATGAGGTGGCATCCAAAAGTTGGATGCCACTCAAAAGTTGGATGCCACCAAGTGTCCTTCTAAGACTAGTCTTTGGTTATTAACCCATGCCACTTTTCAAGGCCTTTTGAGGATGTGATAAATCCTAAAAAATTCATGAAAAACTAGAGGAAAAGAAGAAGTTATGGTGGTTTTGGGATGCCAAGATTCTTGGAGAAGAGCCTTCAACTAAGACATCAAACGTTGATGCCTTGAAGGGATAAGGTAAGAGAAGATTGTCATATCTTCATTTTTTTATGTATTTTTTCTATTATTTATTCTTTATGATTTTTATATGATAAAAATTTGAGAGATAGAGGAATAGGGCATGGAGATAAGTGCTCCAAGTTGTTGGGGCATGATATTCTTTTTGAACATAATTTGATCATGTCCTGATGAGAGAAGGAGAAGAGACGAAAGATCTTCTTTTAGGGTTTCTTTGAGAATTCTTCTTTGAAGAAAAAATTCTGATTTTCTGGATTAGGTTCATTCAGATCTAATCGGATCGAGAGAGATATTTTAAAAATTTTTCTTATGTATCCAAATCAGATATGAGATATTTTAGATCTAATTTTATAGATCTAATAAATAAAAATAAAAATAAATTAAATCTAATTTAATTTATATCTTGATGTGGGTAATTCGATTATCCTTTGATGATCCTGCTGAATGCCTAAGGTTCTGGATCTAGCCATGCAAGCGCCTAGCCTCTACTGGTATCCACTCAGACTAGATCTGGAGATCTTCTCATTCTTTATCACTTCTCCAAAAATTAGATCTGGATCTGATTTGGAGGATCTTTAAAACTTCTTCTGAAGATCAGCAGTCGAGTCTCTGCAGCAGTGCTGCCTTCTTTCTTTTCTATCAGCCTTTTCTTGCCTGGATCGCACCAAACTAAAGTCCAACTTTCCTTGGGCATGGAGAGGAGAGAGAGGATTAGAAGATGGTGTGGAGGAGGAAGAGGGGTAGCGTTGGAGCATGGTTAAGAGGGGACTCATTGAAAGTTGGGCGTAGATAGGGTTTATTTATAGACCCTGCTGCGCCATGCAGTGCCATATCATCTGGCCAATCGCATTGCTTCATGCAATCAGATCTAAACCTAATTAGTGGGATGATATCATCTGATCTAATTAGATGAGAGCCCTATAAATTCATCCTTAGATGGTACCTAAAATTGATCAAAGTTTATAGGTAAGGGTCATCTAAGTAGAATCCAAGAAGCAACCTGGAGTTTCATCCGCATGGGACTCTAGGCATCCCTATCCATGGGCGCACGCCATCCTAGGCATGTGCCCCCTTCTTTTCAAAATTCAGTAAGGGGATAAGCCCCTATCTGCTCTCCAATAAGTGCATGACACATGGGTAGGTGTCCAAGGGTCAAAGGTCAATATTTGACCAAAGTCAAAGGACAAGAATTGACAGGTGATGAAAAATGATAGGTGTTGTCTCAAATTTATCTCATAAATTAAGATAATTTTTTTCTGACTTGGACAAGCTTTAGTCAGATCAAGTAAAGGTACCTGAGTGAGCACAAACTCATTTGGCTCAGGTGAGACAACTTTAATGATAATAAAAGAAGAATGTTAGGTTCAATCGTGTGCTAGCACGATTTCTTTGAACCTAATTGAATCTAATTCAAATCAATTGAACTAGATTAGTCTAATTGATGATATTCAGATCTAAACCCTTATTTGTATGATCCAGTTAGGTTCAGTTCTGTATGGTAATGGGATATGTCATGATCTCCATCATCGACATCATCGAAACTCCTTTCGATGAATCAAAACTCTTCTGATTCAGACAATTGAAATGATCGATCATCTTAATCATTTTAATTGCTCTTAAAATCCACCAATAACACCTAGCAGTATATGGTGGCAATCCATCAAAATTAAAGATGAACCTCTCGGTGCAGCTACTTGTGTGATTAAGTTCTTCTATCTTGAGCCCCAATCAGATTAGGGTTAAGGTGAACTCATCAAACCCTAATTTCGATCATATGATTTAATCATTCGATTTAAGTCCAATGTGAAAATCTTAATAGAAACTCTTTCTATTATTTCACTCTCTGTCATGGCCATGGGCTTATGGACTTGATTCTCATGATCATCATAGGGCTTCTCCTCTTTTATATAGGTAGATAGATTCCCTCTTGGTGCAATCCAATTTCTACAATGAACATGCTATAGCCAACATACACCTCAGGATTTCGAATGGCCAGGAGACCGAGTCATGGTGTAGTTAAACTATAATATCTTTAAGGTAAACTGTCGATGCACCTCAGATCAAAAAATCAGACACACCGCTGCAGCTTCGAGTCAGTCATCGACGAGAAGGTAGACTTCCTTATGACTACTCGAGATGGTCACGCTCAGTGCCCTTGTTCTCTAATGAGTACCTATACTCTCGCTTCAGTATCTGTACACCATAGACTCAAGACTCATCTACTATAAAAAAGTGATTGTACACTAACCTTCCAAATCAATCACCATCCTCATGACAATCCTACGGTCAGGAGCATTTAATAAGTTAATAAATAAAAATTCATGTTTAAATTTTTAACTTTTGAAAATATGAATTATCATTACCATTAACTCAAGGAATGTATCACAAACACTAAATACACATTTATGATAGAAAATAATTTATTTTATTATTTATAATCAAAATTATAATTTTACTTCTAGAAGTGTATTACAAGTGTCTGCCAATTCTGGCTTCTAGGACACACATATCTAACAAACTCTCATTTGATCTAAAGCCAATTGGCTACAAATCTAAGTTTCATCTTCTTAAGGTGGGCTTCGATCTTCTGCTGGTTCAATAGCTTTATAAGCAGATCTACCGCATTGTCTGTGGAGTCGACTCTCTTGTTCTCGACGTAATCCTTCTCGAGGTAATCATAGATGAGATGGTATCGCCATTCGATGTGCTTAAATTTTTTATGAGACCTCGACTCCTTAGCAAGGGTTATGGCACCATTGTTGTCGTAGTACAGAGAAATGGCATCTGATGGCATTACTCCGATCTCTGTGATAAACTTCTCATACTAGAATGCCTCCTTTGCAGCTTCTGATATAGTGATGTATTCTACTTTCATGGTGGAATCTGCTATCACTATCTGCTTGAAACTTTTTCAACTGATAGCTCCACCATTGCACACAAATAGACTCTCAGATGTCGACTTTCGATCATCTACATTGGACATAAAATTTAAGTCTGTATACCACTGGACATAGAGTTCTTCATTACCAAAGACTAACAACATATCCTTAGTTCTTCTCAAGTACTTAAGAATACATTTTATAGAAGTCCAGTGTTCTTCACCTGGATTTGACTGATATCTGCTCGTGACACTCACAGTATGGGCTATATCAGGTCATGTACATAACATGGCATACATGAGGCTCCCTATTGCTGAAGCATAAGGGATCTTGCTCATGCATTCTATTTTCTCAGATGTGCTAGGGCACATCTTCTTGGAAAGATGAATGCCATGTCTGAAGGATACCAAACCCCTCTTAGAGTTTTTCATGCTAAACCTTTTTAACACTTCCTCTATGTACATTTTCTATGAAAGTCCTAGCATCCTATTCAATCTATCTCTATAGACTTTAATTCTCAGAATAAATGATGCTTCTCCTAGGTCTTTCAAGAAGAATTCTTTAGATAACCATATTTTAACTATGGTGGAATATCATTTCTAATAAGGAGGATGTCATCCACATATAATATGAGAAAGACAATAGTGCTCCCACTGACCTTTTTGAAGACACATGATTCCTCGTTCTTGATGAAACCAAATAATCTGATCACATCATTAAAATGAGTATTCCAGCTCCGAGATGCTTGCTTAAGTTCATATATAGACCTTTACAGCTTGCATACCTTATGATCATCATCATTGGATGTGAAACCTAGTGGCTGTTTCATATAGATATCTTTCTTAAGATATCCATTTAAGAATGCCACTTTCACGTCCATTTGCCATATTTCATAATCAAAATAGGCTGCAACAGCAAGTAATATACGAATAGATTTTAGCATAGCTATTGACGAAAAGGTATCCTGATAGTCAATGTCTTCACACTGACTATAGCCTTTTTTCACTAATCTAGCTTTGAATGTCTCCACATTCTCATCTGCATCAATCTTTCTCTTGTAGATCCATTTACATCCAATAGATACTATACCTTCTGGTGGATTTACTAAGATCCAAATTTCGTTTGAGTGCATCAAGTCAATTTCTGACTTCATTGCCTCTAACCATTTTTTGGAGTTGATATCTAATATCACCTCATTATAGATTTTAGGATTATCACCATGAATTTTATTACCTACGAGGAATATTTTTTCTACTTTCTTTGAAATAGCACCTAAATACCTCTTAGAGGGATGAAAAATTCTTTTCGATCTATGAGGTGGAGGAGGTGGTGAATGGATTGGCTTAACCTGATTTGGTTTCATTTGGTCCTTAGCTCGTTACTCTTGTGAGACTTTCTCTTCGAGCTTGATCTACTTTCTAATGCCGCTATCTTGAATAAATTATTTTTCAAGAATGATGGTATGTCGACTCACAATCACATTATGATCTTCTGGAATGTAGAAATAATATCCTAATGACTCTTTAGGATATCCTATAAATCAAGCTCTAAAGGATCTAAAGTCTAACTTGTCCGCTTGCTGTCTTTTGACATAAGCCGAACAACCCCAAATTCTGAGATGATTCAGACTTGGTTTCTTATCATGCCATATCTCATATGGTATGGTAGGAATGGTTTTAGAAAAAATTCTATTCAGTAAGTATATTACAGTTGATAAATAGTGTCTCCAAAGAAAATCAGGAAGGTCTGTGAAGCTCATCATGGATCGGACCATATCTAATAGGGTTCGATTCCTTCCTTCTGAAATTCCATTGAGTTAAGATATTCTAGGTGGAGTCCATTGAGAGACTATGTCATTTTTTTCGAGATAGTCCAAAAATTTTCAACTAAGGTATTCACCTCCTCAATCTGATCGAAGAATCTTAATGAGTTTTTCAATTTACTTTTCTACTTCATGTCTGAATTTCTTGAACTTTTTAAAAGCTTTAGACTTGTGTCTCATAAGATACACATATCCATACCTAGATAAATCATCGGTAAAGGTTATGAAGTAGATAAAATTGCCTCTAGTCGGCACATCAAATGGGTCGCACACATTAGTATGTACTAGGATAAGAAGATCCGTGGCCCTTTCTCCATGTCCTACAAAAGAGAGTTTAGTCATTTTGCCATGAAGATAAGATTCATAAATTGGATATGACTCGAAAGTCAACGGACTCAATAGTTTAATTTTCTTCAATTTGTTAACCCTATCTTCTGCTATATGACCTAGTCTTAGGTGCTATAGATACCTATCATTTGGACTATCCCTAGGTCATTTTATGGTATTCACATTTTGCTCGATATTAAAAATAGATACATCAACATGTAATTGATAAAGATTGTTAATAAGAAAATCACTTATAATTTTATTTCTTTCATAAAGAATATTACAATGGTCCTTAAGAAAATTAATTACATATCCCTCTAATGTACGACAAGAAATAGAAATCAAATTCCTGCTTACTGTAAGTACATAATAACAGTCTTTTAACACTAAGTCTAAACCAGATGATAGTCGAAGAGGGTATGTTCCCACGATCATGATAGCAACTCTTGCTCCATTTTCGATGCGTAGGATCATTTTGCCATTCCTCAGCCTCCTGCTATCCTTAAGACCCTACATAGAAGTGCATAAGTAAGCACTAGAATCAGAGTCAAGCATCCAACTGGATGCAGAAAAAATCATAAGGTTAGACTCAATAATGAGCATACCTCCAGAAGGATCTGCCTCCTTCTTCTTTAGGGTGGTCAGGTAAGTAGGGCAGTTTCGTTTCCAGTGGCTGTCATTGTTGCAATGAAAATACTTTTTTTTTATCAGCGGTCTTCTTTTTCAGCTCTGCCTTTTTCTTCTTTCCTTCTTCCACCTTCTATTTTTTTATAGACTTCTTTTTTTTTAAAAGACTTTCTCTTAGAAGAAGTCCGTTCCATAGCAAGTAGTGAGCCTTTAGAATCTTTCATGAAAAGCTTAGCGGTAACCAGCATGTTCATAAGTTCGATTAAGAAATTTTGAAGTTTATGCATATGGTAGTTCATGATGAACTGCCCATATGCATCAGTCAAAGATTATAGAATTATATCATTCTGCAGATCCAAGTTCAACCTCACTCCGAGCTTCTCAAGCTTTTCCAAATTCTTGATCATCATCAGACAATGATCTTGGACTGACTGTCCATCACGCATCTTAGCCTTGAAAAGTCATTTAGTGACTTGATACTTGGCTGTGTGACTCTGTTCACCAAACATCTCTTGTAGGTAAGCCAACATTTAGTGAGCAGTCATGATATCTTCATATTGGCACTGAAGTTTATCAGACATCGAGCTCAACATGTAATATCTGGTCTTATTATCTTCGTCCGTCCACTTATCCAGAGATACTCTCTATTCAGTGGATGGACGAGCTGATAAGATGGAAGAGTCATGGTCCAATACATGAGTTAACTTCTCGAAACCCAAAATAATTTTGAAGTTTCAAAGTCAATCCTTATAATTTGGTTCGATCAGTCTATGGATGTCCAGGATTCGTGCTAATGGGTTGGATGCAGACATTTTTCTATAGAGAATCAAAGTTTCTAGTTAGATATTATAATTAAGACTTAATCAATTTATTTAAAAATTTTATTTTTAAATAAATTAGCTTCTACTATTTTCTCAAATTTTTACACTTTCTCCATAGAGATGTAAAAATCTTCATGATTAATGATTTTTATTGGATGGTGCAGTCCCACCAACTGACTCATCACCTCACCTAACAGTTATTGGTGATGGATTAGCCAATGAGTGAACAACTCTTATTTAATGATACTCCAATTATGGTGCATCCAAACTTGGTCTCTAATGAAGGAAAATCCTGATTTTTTGGTCCAGGTTCGTTCAGATCTGATCAGATCAAGAGATATATTTCAAAACTTTTTCTCTTGATTTCAATCAGATCTTGATATATTTCAGATCTAATTCTTATTATTTTAATAAAATAAAATTAAAAAGATAAATTAAATCAAATTTAATTTACCTGATCTGGGTAATCCTATTATCCTGTTGATGATCCTGTTTGCAGCGGAAGATTCTGGATCTTAGCCACGCAAGCGCCTGGCCTCTACCGGTATCCACTCGAGTTGGATCTGGAGATCCTCTTCTTCTCCATCACACCTCCAAAAATCAGATCTGAATCTGATCTGGAGGATCTTCAAAACTCTTTTGAAGATGAGCAGTCGTCCTTTGCAGCAGCGCAGCCTTCTTATTTTTGATCGCCTTTCTTTGATCTGAATCGCACCAACCAAGGTCCAAAACTCCTTTTGGACGTGGAGAGCAAGGGGAGAAGGTGGTTTGGCATGGAGAGGGAGGGGAGAGGCAGCCTTAGGGCATGGAGAAACTATGATCTCATCATATCTCTTATCTCATACAATCTGAGTTGGATACAGGGTCTTATTTATAGACTAGCTATGATCCAACTCCTCTTCTTCCCAACCAATCACAATCCTTTGTGAAATCAGATCTAAATCTGATTGGTGGGAATAGAGTCCCCTGGATTCCTCCTTAGAGGGTGCCTAAGACCAGTCAAAGTTGGTTCTTAGAAGAACTCTAATTAGAATCCAAAAAGGAGATGGAGTCCTTGTCCAACAAGGACTCCTAGGTGCCTCCAACTTGGGCACACGCCTAGGGTGGCGTGCGCCCTTCTCCTTGCCAGGTTCTGACAGGAGGACAGGCCCCCACCAGCTCTCCAATAGGTGCATGACATATGGTCAAAAGTCAAAGTGTCAATGGTCAACGTTTGACCAGTCAAAGGTAGACTTTTGACCAAAGTCAAAGAACAAAAAATGGCAGGTGACCAAAAATGGCAGGTAGTGTCTTACAAATAAGACAACCTTTTCTGACTTGGACAACCTCTGTCAGACCATATGAAGGCCTCTGTTTGAGCACAAACTCCTTTGGCTCAAATAGGATAACTTATTTATGATAGCAAAAGAAGAACGTTAGGTTCAATCGAGTGCTAGCACGATTTCCTTGAACCTAATTGAATCTCATTCAGATCAATTGAACTAGATCAGTTCAATTGATGATCACCAGATTCAAATCCTTGTTTGTGTGACCCAATTAGGTTCAGTTCTGTATGGTAATGGGATATGTCATGATCTCTATCATCGACATCATCGAAACTCCTTTCGATGGATCAGAACTCTTCTGATTCGAACAGCTAGAATGATCGATCATCTAAATCATTCTAATTGCTCCCAAAATCCATCCAGTGACACCTAGCAGTATATGGTGGCAACCTATCAGAGCTGAATGCGAACCTCTTGGTGCAGCTACCTATGTGATTCAAGTTCTTCTATCTTGAGCCCCGATCAGATTAGGGTTAAGGTGAACTCGTCAAACCCTAGTCTCTGTCATATGATGTAATCATTCGATTCGAGTCCAATGTGAAAATCTAAATAGAAACTCTTTCTATTATTTCACTCTACCATGGCCATGGATTTTTTGGACTTGATTCTCATGATCATCATAGGGCTACTCCTCTACCACCGAGGTAGATAGATTCCATCTTGATGCAATCCAGTTCCTACAATGAACATGCTATAGCCAACATACACCTCAGGGTTCCATATGGCTAGGAGACCGAGTAATGGTGTAGTCAAACTATATAACACCCTCAAGGTGAACTGCCGATGCATCTCAGGTCAAAGAACCAGCACACTACTGCAGCATCGAGTCAGTCATTGACGAGAAGGTAGACTCCCTAATGACTACTCGAGGTGGTCACGCTCAGTGCCCTCATTCTCTAATGAGTATCTGTACTCTCGCTCTGATGTCTCCACACCGTAGACTCAAGACTCATCTACTAAAGAGAAGCGATTGTACACCAACCTTTCGGATCAATCACCATCCTCGTGATGATCCTATGGTCAGGAGCAATTTATGAGTTAATAATGATTATTCATGTCTTAAATTTTCAACTCTTGAAAATATGAATTATCATTACCATTAACTCAAAGGATGTATCACAGACACTAAATACACATATGTGATAGAAAATAACCCATTTATTGATTTTAGTCAAAATTATAATTTTGCCCTAGAAGTGTATTACAAGTGTCAGCCAATTCTGGCTTCTAGGGCACATATATCTAACAATCTTCCACTTATCCTAAAGCCAATTGGCTACAAGTCTAAGTCCCATCTTCTCAAGGTGGGCTTCGATCTTCTGCTGGCCCAACGGCTTTGTAAGTGGGTCTGCCACATTATCTGCAGAGTCGACTCTCTTGACCTCGACATAACCCTTCTCGAGGTAATCGCGGATGAGGTGGTATCGCCGCTCAATATGCTTGGATTTTTGGTGAGACCTCGGCTCCTTAGCAAGGGCTATGGCACCATTGTTGTCGCAGTATAGAGGAATGGCATCTGATGGCATTACTTCGATTTCTGCAGCAAACTTCTTGTACCAGAATGCTTCCTTCGCAGCTTCTGATGCAGCGATATATTCTGCTTCCATGGTGGAATCTGCTATCACCATTTGCTTGAAACTCTTCCAGCTGATAGCTCCACCATTGCACACAAATAGACTCCCAGATGTCGACTTTCGATCATCTATATCGGACATGAAGTTCGAGTCTGTGTATCCCTGGACTTGGAGTTCTCCGTTACCAAAGACCAACATCATATCCTTAGTTCTTCTCAAGTACTTAAGGATACATTTCACAGAAGTCCAGTATTCTTCATCTGGATTTGACTGATATCTGCTTGTGACACTCACAGCATGGGCTATATCAGGTCGTGTACATAGCATGGCATACATGAGGCTCCCTATTGCAGAAGCATAAGGGATCTTGCTCATGCGTTCTATTTCCTCAGGTGTGCTGGGGCACATCTTCTTGGAAAGATGAATACCATGTCTGAAGGGTATTAATCCCCTCTTAGAGTTTTCCATACTAAACCTCTTTAGTACTTTTTCTATGTACATCTTCTGTGAAAGTCCTAGCATCCTATTCGGTCTATCTCTATAGACCTTAATTCCTAGAATAAAGGATGCTTCACCTAGATCTTTCATGGAGAATTCCTTGGACAACCACACCTTGACTGATGTCAACATGGGAATATCATTCTCAATAAGGAGGATGTCATCCACGTACAATACGAGGAAGACAACAGCGCTCCCACTGACCCTTTTGAAAACACATGGTTCCTCTTCATTTTTGATGAAACCAAACGTTTTGATCACATCATTAAAATGAGTGTTCCAGCTCCGAGATGCTTGCTTAAGTCCATATATGGACCTTTGCAGCTTGCAAACCTTGTGATCAGTATCACTGGATGTGAAACCTAGCGGCTGTTCCATATAGATATCTTCTTCAAGATATCCATTCAAGAACGTCGTTTTCACGTCCATTTACCATATTTCATAATCAAAATAGGCTGCAACAGCAAGCAATGTGCGGATGGATTTTAGCATAGCTACTGGGAAAAGGTATCCTGATAGTCTATGCCTTCGCATTGACTATAACCTTTTGCCACTAATCTAGCCTTGAATGTCTCCACATTCCCATCTGCACCAATCTTTCTCTTGAAGATCCATTTACATCCAATAGGTACTATACCTTCTGGTGGATCTACCAAGGTCCAGACTTGGTTTGAGTGCATCGAGTCAATTTCTGACTGCATTGCCTCTAGCCATTTCTCGGAGTCGATATCTGATATCGCCTCATTGTAGGTTTTGGGATCATCTCCATGAGCACCATTACCTACGAGGAACATTTCCTCTACATCCTCTGAAATAATACCTAAGTATCTTTCAGGGGGACGGAAAACTCTTTTCGATCTACGAGGTGGAGGAGGTAGTGTTCTTATTGGCTCAACCTGATTTGGTTCCACTTGGTCCTTAGCTCGTTCTGCTTATGAGACTTTCTCATCAAGCTTGATCTATTTTCCAATGCCACTATCTTGAATAAACTATTTTTTCAAGAAAGATGGCATGTCGACTCACAATCACATTGTGGTCTTCTGGAATGTAGAAATAGTATCCTAATGACTCTTTAGGATATCCTATGAATCGAGCTCTAAAGGACCTAAACTCTAACTTATCCGCTTGTTGTCTTTTGACATGAGCCGGACAATCCCCAAATTCTGAGATGACTCAGACTTGGTTTCTTACCGTGCCATATCTCATACGGTGTGGTAGGAACGATTTTAGAGGAAACCCTATTCAGTAAATAGATTGAAGTTAACAATGAGTATCCCCAAAGGAAATCAGGAAGGTCTGTGAAGCTCATCATGGATCGAACCATATCTAATAGAGTCCGATTTCTCCGTTCTGAAACCCCGTTGAGTTGAGGTGTTCCTGGTGGAGTCCATTGAGAGACTATGCCATTATTCTTGAGATAGTCTAGGAATTTCCTGCTAAGGTATTCACCTCCTCGATCTGATCGAAGAACCTTAATGGGTTTTTCTGTTTGTTTTTCTACTTCATGTCTGAATTCTTTGAACTTTTCAAAAGCTTCAGACTTGTGTCTCATAAGATACACATACCCATACCTAGACAGATCATCGATAAAGATAATGAAGTAGACAAAATTGCCTCTAGCCGACACATCAAATGGGCCGCACACATCAGTATGTACTAGGGCAAGGAGATCTGTGGCCCTCTCCCCATGTCCAACAAAAGGGAGTTTAGTCATTTTGCCTTGAAGACAGGATTCACAAATTGGATATGACTCGGAAGTCAATGGACTCAATAGTCCATTTTTCTTCAATTTGTTGATCCTATCTTCTGCTATATGACCTAATCTCAAGTGCCATAGATATCTGTCGTTTGGACTATCCCTAGGTCGTTTGGCATTCACGTTTTGCTCGATAGTTAGAACAGGTACATCAATATGTAGCTAATAAAGACCATTAATAAGAAAACCATTTGCAATTTTATTTCTTTCATAAAGAATGTTACAATGGTCCTTAAAGAAGGTAATCACATAACCTTCTTGTGCTAAGCATGAAACAGAAATCAAATTCCTGCTAGCTGCAGGCACAAAATAACAGTCTTGCAAAACTAAGTCTAAACCAGATGGTAATCGAAGAGGGTATGTTTCCACGGCTACTGCAGCAACTCTTGCTCCATTACCAACGCGTAGGATCATGTCTCCATCCCTCAACCTCCTGCTATCCTCAAGATCCTGCATAGAAGTGCACAGATGAGCACTAGAACCAGAGTCAAGCACCCAACTGGATGCAGAAGAAACCGTAAGGTTAGACTCAATAACGAGCATACCTCCAGAAGGACCTTCCTTCTTGTTCTTCAGGGTGGCCAGGTAAGTAGGGCAGTTCCGCTTCCAATGGTCGTCGCTGTTGCAATGAAAATACTTTCCTTTGCCATCGGCCTTTTTCTTCGATTCTGCCTTCTTCTTCTTTGATCCTTCCACCTTTTGCTTTTTCACAGACTTCTTTTTCTTTCCATAAGACTTTCTTTTGGAAGAAGTCCGTTCCATAGCAAGAACTGAGCCTTTAGAACCTTTCATAGAAAGCTCAGCGGTAACCAGCATATTCATTAACTCGACCAAGGAATTTTGAAGTTTATGCATGTGGTAATTCATGATGAATTGCCCATATGCATCAGTCAAGGATTGCAGAATGAATATCGTTCTGCAGGTCCAAGTCCAACTTCACACCGAGCTTCTCAAGCTCTTCCATGTCCTTGATCATTGTCAGACAGTGATCTTGGACTGACTGCCCATCATGCATCTTAGCCTTAAAAAGTCATTTCGTGACTTGATATTTGGCTGCGCGACTCTGTTCACCAAACATCTCCTGTAGGTGAGCCAACATTTGGCGAGCAGTCCCGATATCTTCATGTTGGCGCTGGAGCTCATCAGACATCGAGCCCAACATGTAATATCTGGCCTTATTATTATCTTCGTCTATCCATTTTTCCAGAGACGCTCTCTGTTCAACAGATGGACGGGCTGGTAATGTGGGAGGGTCCTGATCCAATACATGGGTTAACTTCTCGGAATCCAAAATAATTTTGTAGTTTCTGAGCCAATCTTTATAATTGGGTTCAGTCAGTCTATGTGTGTCCAGGATACGTGCCAATGGGTTGGACGCAGACATTTTTCTGTAGAGAGTCAAAGATTCTAGTTAGATACTGTAATTTTTGACTTGACCAATTTATTTAAGAATTTTATTTTTAAACAAATTAGCTCCCACTATTTTCTCGGATCCCTACACTCCCTCTGTAGAGATGCGAAAATCTCCACGATTAATGATTTCTAGTGGGTGGTGCGGTCTCACCAACTGACTCATCACCTCACCTAACAGTTATTGGTGATGGTTAGCCAATGAGTGAACAACTCTTGTTCAATGATTCTCTAATCATGGTGCACCCGAAACTTGATCTCTAATTCATGAATCTCACCGTATCCGGAATATTGATCCACTCCTTAGTTAAGTCAGACCCACCATTTGCATAGACTGGATTCCTAATTGAGTCTCTCACCGTATCCAGAAATATTGAGCCCAACTCATCCTCCAGCCCATAGCATCCAATGCCTAATAGACATGGTTGCATCTTTTCGGTGCAACTGAGCCACTGTATCCAGCCGAGAACAATCAACCCGGGAAGGGCCCGCACATCTACAATGGTGGAAGACCTCAGACTTAATCTTTTCTTAGGAAGAATTGATTCAGGTCTCATTAAACTAGACTTGGCTTAGTCATAACAATTATGACTAACCTAGTGGCATGGGTTAGCTCGGATTATTGACCACCTCAGATCAGAACTGTGTCAACAGATATGGCCAGGTAAGTGAGATCGGTGGAAGGAATATGCCATTAACTCATACAAGAATGCATTCAGGTCGAGTAGCTTCCAATTAAAAATCAGTCGGTCGTCTATGCCAAACTTACCTTAGACACCAAATTATTGAGTCCAGAACCAATTGGGTTAGCCTACAATCCAGACTCTAACCTCTGAGCCTAATTAGGTCTTGCTTGATCGTGACTCGATCTTGACCCAGACTTAATCCTATTAGGCTGGTCAATTTAAGCATTGTTGATCCCATCTAACCAACTCTTGATTCGATTTGATCAACCGCTTAGACCTAATTGAGCTACCCAAGCCCGAACCCAGTATTATGAATATGTCTTAGATCTGAAATTCTCAATTTTAGACCTAATTAATATTCCATAAACTTAATTCTTAATTAAGTAGGGTTCATAAACAAAATATGCACAATAAATCCTAGGGTTTCAGGATCTAGGGTTTTGCAGAAAGTAAGTTTTGGATTTCTGATTAAGGACGAACACGCAGCACCCCTACACATCATAAGAACACCCCATCGAATGGAAAGAGAGGGCCTTTAAACCCTTCTTCGTTCTTATGACCGGACGGCCAAGAGGAACGCCTTAATCAGGAACATTCAATACTACAAAATAATATTTAGATCTATATCATATATCTCATATATAAAGTTAGATCTAATCATGGCATATTTTGCATACATCTCATGTATCATAATCATGCATATTTTCAGATCTAAATTATCTCATAATAATCTAAAAAATTAGATTTAAATTGATCTAATCAAAATAAATTCTAATCTAGACAATTATGTAGAACTATTCTACAACTAGTCTAGACATGCATCAATCATATCTCATATGATATTCAAAAATTAAATAATTTTTATTTGCTATTTTTTAGATGTTATTATAACACTTATAATATCAAAAAATAGTAAATAAAAAGATCTAAAACATGATTTAATCAGATTAAATCAAAAACATGCAAGACTATTCTATAGAACTATTCTATTCTAGAACTAGTCATGCATATCTTCTAATCTTAGATCCAAATCATTTAATTTTAATTTTTTCTGATTTTAGATCTGATCACATCTCATGTGATATCTGAAATCAATTATTTTCTAATTAAAATAATTTTAAAATTAGATCTAAATAATTTAAAACCATGGCTCTGATACCAGTTGAAGGGAAATCCTGATTTCCCGGTCCAGGTTCGTTCAGATCTGATCAGATCAAGAGATATATTTTAAAACTTTTTCTCTTGATTCCAATCAGATATTGATATATTTTAGATCTGATTCTTATTATTTTAATAAAATAAAATTAAAAAGATAAATTAAATTAAATTTAATTTACCTGATCTGGGTAATCCTATTATCCTGTTGATGATCCTATTTGCAGCGGAAGGTTCTGGATCTTAGCCACGCAAGCGCCTGGCCTCTATCGGTATCCACTCGGGTTGGATCTGGAGATCCTCTTCTTCTCTATCACACCTCCAAAAATCAGATCTGAATCTGATCTGGAGGATCTTCAAAACTATTTTGAAGATGAGCAGTCATCCTTTGCAGCAGCGCAGCCTTCTTATTTTTGATCGCCTTTCTTTGATCTGAATCGCACCAACCAAGGTCCAAAACTCCTTTTGGACGTGGAGAGCAAGGGGAGAAGAGACTATGGTGTGGAGAAGGAGGGGAGAGGCAGCCTTGGGGTGGGAGAAACTATGATCTCATCATATCTCTTATCTCATACAATCTGAGTTGGATACAGGGTCTTATTTATAGACTAGCTGTGATCCAACTCCTCTTCTTCCCAACCAATCACAACCCTTTGTGAAATCAGATCTAAATCTGATTGGTGGGAATAGAGTCCCCTGGATTCCTCCTTAGAGGGTGCCTAAGACCAGTCAAAGTTGGTTCTTAGAAGAACTCTAATTGGAATCCAAAAAGGAGATGGAGTCCTTGTCCAACAAGGACTCCTAGGCGCCTCCAACTTGGGCACACGCCTAGGGTGGCGTGCGCCCTTCTCCTTGCCAGGTTCTGGCAGGGGGACAGGCCCCCACCAGCTCTCCAATAGGTGCATGACATATGGTCAAAAGTCAAAGTATCAATGGTCAATGTTTGACCAGTCAAAGGTAGACTTTTGACCAAAGTCAAAGAACAAGAAATGGTAGGTGACCAAAAATGGCAGGTAGTGTCTTACAAATAAGACAACCTTTTCTGACTTGGACAACCTCCTGTCAGACCATATGAAGGCCTCTGTTTGAGCACAAACTCCTTTGGCTCAAACAGGATAACTTATTTATGATAGCAAAAGAAGAACGTTAGGTTCAATCGAGTGCTAGCACGATTTTCCTTGAACCTAATTGAATCTCATTCAGAATCAATTGAACTGGATTAGTTCCAATTGATGATCATCCAGATCCAAACCCTTGTTTGTGTGATCCAGTTAGGTTCAGTTCTGTATGGTAATGGGATATGTCATGATCTCTATCATCGACATCATCGAAACTCCTTTCGATGGATCAGAACTCTTCTGATTCGAGACAACTAGAATGATCGATCATCTAAATCATTCTAATTGCTTCCCAAAATCCATCAGTGACACCTAGCAGTATATGGTGGCAACCCATCAAAACTTGAAAAATGCGAACCTCTCGGTGCAGCTACCTGTGTGATTAAGTTCTTCTATCTTGAGCCCCGATCAGATTAGGGTTAAGGTGAACTCGTCAAATCCCTAATTTCTGTCATATGATTAATCATTCGATTCAAGTCCAATGTGAAAATCCTAAATAGAAACTCTTTCTATTATTTCACTCTACCATGGCCATGGGCTTATGGACTTGATTCTCATGATCATCATAGGGCTGCTCCTCTATCCACCGAGGTAGATAGATTCCATCTTGGTGCAATCCAATTCCTACAATGAACATGCTATAGCCAACATACACCTCAGGATTCTGAATGGCTAGGAGATCGAGTAATGGTGTAGTCAAACTATAACACCCTCAAGGTGAACTGTCGATGCACCTCAGGTCAAAGAACCAGACACACCACTGCAGCTTCGAGTCAGTCATCGATGAGAAGGTAGACTTTCTTATGACTACTCGAGGTGGTCACGCTCAGTGCCCTCGTTCTCTAATGAGTACCTATACTCTCGCTCCGGTGTCTCTACACCGTAGACTCAAGACTCATCTACTAAAAGAAGCGATTGTACACCAACCTTTCTGGATCAATCACCATCCTCATGATGATCCTACGGTCCAGGAGCATTTTATGAGTTAATAATGAAAATTCATGTCTTAAATTTTCAACTCTTGAAAATATGAATTATCATTACCATTAATTCAAAGGATGTATCACAGACACTAAATACACATATGTGATAGAAAATAACCCATTTATTGATTTTAGTCAAAATTATAATTTTGCCTCTAGAAGTGTATTACAAGTGTCAGCCAATTCTGGCTTCTAGGGCACATATATCTAACATCTAATTCATGAATCTCACCATGTCCGAAATATTGATCCATTTCTTAGTTAAGTCAGACCCATCATTTGCATAGATTAGATTTCTAATTGAGTTTCTCACCGTATCCAAAATATTAAGCCCAATCCATCCTCCAGTCCGTAGCATCCAATGTCTAATAGATATGGTCGCATCTTCTCGATGCAACTAAGCCACTGTAACCAGTCGAGAATAATTAACCTCGGAAAGAGTCCGCACATCTACAATGGTGGAAGATTTTAGACTTAATCTTTTTTTAGAAAGATTTGATTTAGATCTTATTAAACTAGACTTGACATAGTCATAACCATTATGACAAATCTAGTGGCATGGGTTAGCTCAGATTATTGACCACCTCGGATCAGAACTAAGCCAACAAATATGGCCAGGTAAGTAAGACCAATGGAAAAAATATGCCATTAACTCGATAAGAATGCATTCGAGTCGAGTAGCTCCCAATTAAAAATCAGTCGGTCGTATTTGCCAGACTGACCTTTGACACCAAATTGTTGAGCCAAAATTAATCTGGTTAGCTTACAATCTAAACTCTAACCACTGAGCCTAATTAGGTCTTAGCTTGATCGATCACTCACGTGACTCGATCTTGATCCAGACTTAATCCTATTAGGCTGGTCAATTTAAGCACTATTGATCCTATCTAACCAACTTTTGATTCGATTTGATCAACCGCTTAGATCTAATTGAGCTACCTAAGCTCGAACCCAAATTTATGAATATGTCTTAGATCTAAAATTTTTAATTTTAGATCCAATTAATATTTTATAATCTTAATTCTTAATTAAGTTTAGGATTCATAAATAAAATATATAAATAAAATCCTAAAATTTCAGGATCTAGAGTTTTGCAGAAAGTAAATTCTTGATTTCTGATTAAGGACGAACGTGCAGCACCCCTACACATCATAAGAACATCCCATCGAATGGAAGGAGAGGGCATTTAAATTCTACTTTGTTCTTATAATCGGACGGCCAAGGGGAACACCTTAATCAAAAATATAAATCTACAAAACTAGTTAGATCTACATCATATATCTCATATATAAAATTTAATCTAACTCAATACATATTTTATATACATCTCATGTATCATGCATGCATATTTTTCAGATCTAAATTATCTCATAATTATCTAAAAAATTAGATTTAAATTGATCATATCAAAATAAATTCTAATCTAGATAACTTGTAGAACTATTCTACAACTAGTCTAGACATGCAATCATCATATCTCATATGATCTAAAAGTTAAATAATTTAATTTTTTATTTTTAAATATTATTATAATATTTATAATCATTAAAAAATAAAAAATAAATATATCTAAAATCATAATTTAATTAAAATAAATTATAATCATGCAAGACTACGTATAGAACTATTCTATTTTACACTAGTCATGCATATTATAGAAGTTAGATCTATATTATTTAATTTTAATTTTTTTGATTTTAGATCTAATCACATCTCATGTGATATCTAAAATCTCTTATTTATTAAATTAAAATAAATTAAAAATAAATCTAAATAATTTTATTGAAACATGACTCTGATACCAGTTGAAGAAAAAATTTTGATTTTCCGAATCAGGTTCATTTAGATCTGATCGGATCGAAAGAGATATTTCAAAAATTTTTCTCATGTATACAGATCAAATATGAGATATTTCAGATTTAATTTTATAGATCTAATAAATAAAAATAAAAATAAATTAAATCTAATTTAATTTATATCTTGATGTGGATAATCCGATTATCCTTTGATGATCCTGCTGAATGCTTGAGGTTCTGGATCTAGCCACGTAAGTGCCTGGCCTCTACCGATATTCACCAAACTAAATCTGAAGATCTTCTCCTTCTTTATTATTTTTTCAAAAATTAGATCTGCATCTGACTTGAAGGATCTTTAAAACTTCTTCTGAAGATCAGCAGTCCTCTGCAGCAGTGCTGCCTTCTTCCTTTCTCGTCAGCCTTTTCTTGCCTGGATCACACCAAACTGAAGCCCAACTTTTCTTGGGCGTGGAAAGGAGAGAGAGGATTAGAAGGTGGCATGGAGGAGGGAGAGGGGCAGCCTTGGGGCATGGCTAAGAGGGGACTCACTGAAAGTTGGGTGCAGATAGGGTTTATTTATAGACCCTGCTGCGCCATGTAGTACCACATCATCCCGGCCAATTATGTTGCTTCGTGCAATCAAATCTAAATCTAATTGATGGGATGATATCACCTAACTCAATCAGATGAGAGCCCTATAAATTCATCCTTAGATGGTGTCTAAGACTGATCAAAGTCTATAGGTAAGGGTCACCAAAGTAGAATCCAAGAAGCAACCTGGAGTACCATCCGTATGGAACTCCAGGCGTCCCTATCCATGGACGCATGCCATCCTAAGCGTGCACCCCCTCCTTTCCAAAATTCAGTAAGGGGACAAGCCCCTATTTGCTTTCCAATAAATGCATGACACATAGACAGATGTCCAAGGGTCAAAGATCAACGTTTGACCAAAGTCAAAGGACAAGAATTGATAGGTGACGAAAAATAGCAGATATTATCTCAAATTTATCTCATAAATTAAGATAACCCTTTTCTGATCTGGATAAGTTTTAGTTAGACCAAATAAAGGTACTTGAGTGAGCACAAACTCATTTGGCTCAGGTGAGATAACTTTTAATGACAATAAAAGAAGAACATTAGGCTCAATCATGTGCTAGTACGATTTTCTTGAACCTAATTGAATCTAATTCAAATCAATTGAACTGGATTAGTCCAATTGATGATATCCAAATCTAAACCCTTATTTGTGTGATCTAGTTAGATTCAGTTTTGTATGGTAATGGGATATGTCATGATCTCCATCATCGACATCGTCGAAACTTCTTTCGATGGATCAAAACTCTTCTGATTCAGACAACTGGAATGATCGATTATCTAAATTATTTTAATAGCTTCCAAAATCTATCAGTGACACCTAACAGTATATGGTGGCAATCCATCAAAACTAAAAATGAACCTCTCGATGCTGCTACTTGTGTGATTAAGTTCTTCTATCTTGAGTTCCGATCAGATTAGGGTTAAGTTGAACTCATTAAATCCTAATTTCTATCATATGATTTAATCATTCGATTCAAGTCCGATGTGAAAATCTTAATAGAAACTCTTTCTATTATTTTACTCTCTACCATGGCCATGGGCTCATGGACTTGATTCTCATGATCATCATAGAGCTGCTCTCTTCTACCGAGGTAGATAAATTTTCTCTTGGTGCAATCCAATTTCTACAATGAACATGCTATAGCCAACATACACCTTAGAATTTCGGATGGCTAGGAGACCGAGTCATGGTATAGTCAAACTATAATATCCTCAAGGTGAATTATCGATACACCTCATATCAAAGAACCAGACACACCACTGCAGCTTTGAGTCAGTCATCGATGAGAAGATAGACTTTCTTATGACTACTCGAAGTTGTCACGCTCAGTATCCTCGTTCTCTAATGAGTACCTATACTCTCGCTCTGGTATCTCTATACCGTAGACTCAAGACTTATCTACTATAAAGAAGCGATTGTATACTTACCTTTCGGATCAATCATCCATCCTCATTGACTGATCCTTAACGGTTAAGAAGCATTTTTATGGTTAATAAATGAAAATTCATGTCATAAATTTTCAACTCTTGAAAATATGAATTATCATTATCATTAACTCAAGGGATGTATCATAGAAACTAAATACACATTTATGATAGAAAATAATTTATTTTATTATTTATAGTCAAAATTATAATTTTGCCCCTAGAAGTGTATTACAAGTGTCAGCCAATTTTGGCTTCTAGGGCACACATATCTAACATTCTTCTTATTTTTATGAAAATTTTTAAGAGTAAAAGATTGGAGATGTTAGATCTAGAAACATAGAAAAAATCTAGAGGAGAAGGTCTCCTCTTATCCTCGCATAGAGATGTTTTCAGAATATCAACCGTTGATGTCCTGAAGGAGAAGATTTGTCTTCTCTTAGGATTTAATTTTTCTTGATTTTATTTTCTGATTTATTGGAGATCCAAGGATTGGATTCCTCCCTTATTCCTCCTCATGTTCTTCATTTCTTGGAGTGTCCAAGAGATCCGAAGAACATGTATTTGATTAACCATTGAGGAATCTGCGAGAAGCTAGCACTTCGAGCGGATCTTCATTCGATAAATCTTTGATCTATGTTGCAGTCTCGTGTGGATCACCTATAGAGGCCGAACGCATGTGCGGCTCTAAAAGCAACAACAAAAATCAACTGCGGAGTTCTCGACCTGCGCAAAGATAAGAGATCTGATCTCTTGGTAATCTAGATATGATCTAGGATTAGATCTAGAATTATTTAAGATCTAGGTATTGATATAATCAATACCATTTATAATTAATTTAATTTTAGATTTATATTTACATCATGACATGTTATAGATCCTTGATGTAGGATTTTGTAATCTGATTACATGCATATTGTAGATTAAACTGTTTAATCTATGTCTTTCGCTGCTTTAATTTCAAAAAAGTTTTGAAATCTATGCATATTTTTCAATAGAAAAAAATCATCTTGTCATCATAGCAAATTGAGAATCGACCTATGAACCATCCAAGATCCTATTGTGAGCAAGGTAGCCTCGCTTGTTTTGTTATTAAGCTTAAACACATAAAAAGCCATTAACCATGTCTAGTATGGTATAGTAAGCTTGCTCAATTGGACCTGAAGCTCTACCATCGGCAAAGATGGACCAAGGAGTTTGCCAAACAAAGCATGTTGCCAATGCACATAACGACGTTGAAGGATTGCACAGCAATGATCACTTGATTAATGGTTGTTTGCTTTAATTTCTATAATTGAGCCATAGGAACTAGAGAATTGCCACCTTTCATCACCTGAGCCCAAGAGCTCGATTCGATTGGCCATGACGTGAGCTTTACGCTTCTCTTCAAGAGTTGGGAGTCCCGGAACTCCAGCATCCCTATCCCCTCTAGAACTAGGGTTAGGGCTTGTACATTTAACATTTATTCCAATCTTGCAAGATCCCAAATTTGCGATGATGATTCTGTTGCCCTTCTCTTGCTTGTTGCCCCTTCCTGGCCGTTACTCGCCTCCACTTTCCTCGCACGTCCCTCTCAAGCAATCTCTATAGCCGTTAGAATTATGGTGCACCAGAAAAGCCATGCAACCTTTAGTTTGAATGTGGTCATGTTAATGAGCCAGATCTAGTCCGAGAAAACTCAAAATTCTCCATATGGTTGGCCTGATAAATTTATAATGCCTTTTCAGAAGGGAAAAAAAAAAAAAAAAATGGGAAGAAACAAATTAGTAGATTCTCCCTCTTCCCTTGCATTTCTACTTGCAACCTGAGTCTCTTTCCACCTTTTTCACTTCTCCACGAGCCTGATAAATCCCTACCGCTCCATCATGATGCTAATTTTTGTTGATCTGTACTCTAAATCCCGAAGACCTAGCCTTACCCAGGGACATTTCTCCTTCCAACTCAACTTAAGCAGCCCCTCCTGCAACCCCCTCGGCCCAACCTGCCATTAAGGTAAACATATTTTAATGCTAAAGAATCTACGACCGTTCCTACAAATCATAGACGGGAACACTGCTTCAGCCACCATGAACAAAAAGTTGTTTCTTCTCAAATCCTTGACAGTGACGGTCTCCGTGTTCCTTCCTTAAATTTATCAGCAATAAACGAGGAACAAGGCAACCGCATGCCCACAATAACAGGAGATTACCAAAGAAGAGAATTCACCTTTTCTTTGTTTTTTTTTAAAAAAAACGTGTAGCAGGGGACAATCTCTTTACACACGACAGGAAAATCAACCAAATCTCATCTCCTTTTAAAACATTTGCAGCGTACTAGATTGGTTGTTCAATAGGCTAGCTGGTTGGCATAGCAATTGTACAAAAACAAGCACGTACACACACACTAAAAAAAAAAAGAGAAAATCATTATTACTAGTTTATATGACAATCTTGCAGCTTATTGGCTTCCTCATACGGTGGATCTGGGACAACCACAACAGCTTTTCAATCGTCAGCATGCTAATGATCTTGAATGATTCAATCTTTGCTCAAGAGACCAGCATCTCGATAACATTCAACACTATCGATAAGGCTCTCCTCAAGCCTCCTGCATTCCCATCCCAACATTTTTAATTTCTCTGAACTGAACAGGCTGCCTTCATCTACCTCAATAAAACTGCCATCAAAATATTCAAGATCAAAGGGAGCTTACTACAGACAACTAGTTGGTAATTCTTAAATGCATTTTGCATTGGGCTTTGCCAACTCTTTTTCCCCCAAAAAAAAAGGTAATTAGTTGGTAACAAAGACTTACATTTTAGGGTAATTATATTTGGGATATATGCTCTTAAGCATGTCCACCATGTCATGAAGTTTGACCGTGTGAGACACACAAATGTAGCGTCCCGATGCTTCTGGCTTCTCATATACCAGAAGTAGTGCATCAACTATATTTCTGACATCCACAAAGCTTCGGCATATGTTCTCCACAGACTCACGAACTCCTACAAAAAATTATACAAAAATAGTGAACAGCAAAACCCAGTATCTAATAGACGGCATGCTTAAGCACTTTGTCAGTCATTCCTGGTGTAGATAAGTAGTATGTAGCCTGAAACTGGTTGTTGAAGTCATGGAGGCTCCTAGCAAAGATTGATGCAGGTGGCAAGATCATAGAGGACTAGCAGGAACATAGAAAACCAATTTTCCTAGTCCTTTTCTTTTTTCTTTTTTTAGTTTTGATCAAAATACCTAGTTTTTTACACTCGGCTTACTGAAGCTAGTCACAGTAATAAATGGAGACTGGAAAATGCTAACTGAACTTCTCTCTCCCTCTCTCTCTCCTTTTTTGATATGTTTCTTTCATTCTTCTAGAACATGCCCAGAAAGACCGCATACAAAGAGGAAGAGATCCATCGAACAGGAGAGTTTATCTATGAATAACCCATAATAATTTAAATTAGTTCTTTTCTGACCCATGTCAATCAATAAACCAAAATGAGATCTTTGGTGAAAACAGATGAAATAATTGTATAGCAATCTGAGATTCAACAGCAATAAAGGCATGCAGGCAAAAGTAGAGATGGGCGAGAAGAACTAATTATGTCAAGCATCATTATAGTTTTATCAATGTAACCGAAAAGAAAATGGCTCTTTGACCATGTTTTGAACTCTTCAGAGAACACATTGAATGAAAAAATTTCAAGACCACAAGGTTAAGGGAATGAAAATTAGTTTCTGGTTGTACAAAAGACGAGTCCAGTAAGCATCTAACTTTTTGGATTCCCGTGCACCAGACGGAATCAAACCAAAGTGATGTTTTGACAAATTGCAGAATGGTAAGAGGACATGTTTGATGAAAAGTACGAGAAACGGCTGTTGTTGAAGATTTGTCCTTGGACAAGCTCTAAGAAAAACAAATGCATGATGTTAATGTCATCAGATGACATAAGCTTCACTACCGCTGTATGGTATGAACATCAGAGGGTGCATAAGGCTTGCTTGTTCTTGGTTGATCATCGCATCAATATATGACATTCTTTCAGATATATGCAACAAAATGAGATTATAGTGAAATAGAAAAACAGACCTTTCAAAAGATTGATGAGAAACAAGCTGCTAGCATTCACAGTGGGTTGCAGCAATGGTCCAATAACCATACATGGGCAGACAGTTACAACATCAAGTGCATGTTTCTCCGCATATTCCAGTGCCTCACTCTCTGCTAGCGTTTTTGAAAGGCAATACCAGTTCTGGCAACATTATGGAAGGGAGACTAAGTTCTAAGAGCCAACAGACAAAAAACTTTATACCTTGCAGGACAACTAAAGTATTTACATTAAATAGTCAAACAATTCAAAGGAAATTAAGTTCTATTTTATAAAGTGAATGAAACTAGATATATAAGCACAATATGTGGTCAGATTTACTTCATACCTTTCATGTGTGCTGCAGACCTGCCATCTAGCAGGCATGTTGAGTATACAACATGTAAATCTTGCAATTCATCTACCCAGAATATTAGACGGATAGAACTTAAATACATAGGCAAACTTTTAAAATCATCATAGAAAGCTGATGTGCAAGAAAGTTGCCTTACAGCCATGCGTGTGAGAACATCCTAAGTCGAAGCATGATAAAAAGGTAAAACAGTGATATACCTCGTCAATGCTCCATCTAGTACAAAATAACAACCAACCATCACATGCCACGCTTTCTTCTAAAAAACTACTTGTCTGCTTTATTGAGCCATAGGTACTTCCACAACAATGAACAGGCTTCTACTCTAAAAGTTCCACATGGTAGCGCATGACACACTGTTAATTCCATTGCAGTCAAAACAGCTCAGAGTTCCTTTGCTGCTCTTCCGAGCCATATCATGTCAAGAGTTAAGCTTTGGAGCTATATAGGGGTTAAAAGTTAGAAACTTTGGAGAAATCTGAAGTTTAAGCTCAAAGAAATTAGCTAAGTTTAAATGAAGGAAACCTTTAAAGCATTTGCTAATAACCATTTGTTGAATTGGCCCATATGAAAAGATTTTCAAGGTAGCATCTTAGGGATGAAGCTTATGAACTATTTAAATGCTCCATACTATGTACCAGCCTGGGACTTTGGGGTGAGTGAGAATCTCATGGAATTTTTAAGGTTCGAAAGTTTTTCTATACTCTCAAACCATGAGTTCTTCACAAGTTAATTACAAATTTAACTGATTAAAGACAAGCATCCTCGACCCACCTTTCAGTGCAAAGGCAAAATGGGGGGAAACATCCTTGACTGACTCATTTTTTTCTCTTAAATATAGTGATACATTAGTCAATTGCTATCTTTCATGTTCATGACATAACAGGTAGCATGCTTCATATTTCTGAAGCACCCACTTTTCTGCTGCGATAATGAACATGCTCTGATCCTTGCTAATGCATACGTCATCCTTGGTGAGAATAGTTATTATGCTATTGTGTAATACATACTGCAAGCCATCCACCTTCTCATGATGGAAAACTTATATTTCATATATCAAACCATGCATGTTGATTCAGTGTACTATGTACTTTACTAAGACTAACTCGCTCTTGCAATAAAAACAGAGTAGGACGGATAACAAAATAAGCATAAGAAACTTCCTGCTAGAATCATTCCAAACTAAGAATCAAATCAACTTCCTCTAGACATTCTAGCCATGTCAGATTATAACCAGAAATATACGATTTTTCAAGGATTATTTCCATATAAAGTTGATCTCCATGTTGAGGTCCATACTCATACATAATAAACAGAAAGAGATTAGGAGTCTTGTAGTAGACTTAGATGGACACTTGCATTGTGTTTGGTCTTTTCCCTTCCTTCATTCCTCATTAAAGGAAGGAGCCACTTCGAGACTCTTATTGCAACTTAATACAGTCTTTTGCACCTAGAAGGGTAGCTAGCTATTTCATCTTATGTGTTAGCAGGAATCTATATCATCTTACATGCCAACAGAATTTAAATGGACTTCAAAATCAAAAATAAAACAAAGAAAATTCACAATAACTGGAAAGCCAACAAACTGACCAAAAATGAAGAGATCTGTTCATACTAACCAATGTGATTCAAGCATACGACAGTAAGCTACTGGCATCACTAAATGGTCTTGCAAAAAACTGCATTTTATGCAACTTCAAGTTCTTGATGATATAGCATTATACATATTTTTTATGTGAATCACCTCTGTTGTCCTGCAGTACTCCTTGTCTGACCAGCAATTCTCATCCTTCACCTTGCCCTTAGGCCAATTTGGAATCATCGCGACAGCAGCAACTGATGACACCACAACCACTCGTTTAACTTTTGCCTCACAGCATGCCTTGAGCACATTTAGAGTGCCTGTTACAGCCGGAGCAATTAATTCTACCTGCAAAGTAGCACCATTTGCATAAGATGGGGAAAAAACATGCATCCTACACGCCCAGTTCTTTCCTGATAGCATAGGAAAGCCAAACATTTGAAACATTCTAAATATAAGCATCACTGCCTTCTACTTACGAGCGCATCTACATATCATGGAAGACGGTCAATTAGAAGAGATCATAATCTACAGAAAACATAATCCTCATCATTTAATATTTCTATACCCTTAAACCCATTCCATTTAGTTGGAAGCCTGGATGAGCAAGCAAGTCATAGAAGTGCACCAACATTGTCTTATCGTCACAAGAAAAAAAAACAGGTACATGATATCCAACACTGATAGAATATTGGCCATGATCATAGTAAATATAAGATTACTCACAATATACTCACAAGCATTTCGTATCTAATTGGAAGGACATAAGTGAGGTATGTCAAAGCATCCTAAAAGATAAAAGAGCTGCTGGGGAATCTTGCCTCTGGGTTGGGCACTTTGGTTGAAGGAACAGGACTAGCAACGTGGAATACTCCTTCACATCCGGCAATAGCTGATGCTACAGCATTGTAGTCAAGCAAATCTGCCTTAAAGAGTTGCAAGTTTTCAGAGGCGTTCTCCAGCTTCTTCAAATGAGCATTCTTTTCATCACCTGATGCCAAATTTAGCAGGTTTCAGAATATGTTATGAATTAGATTAAACAAGATAAGATGCGAATATTGGTTCATGCATTCAAAACTATAGAGCTAACAATAAAGATTCAATCTTCCAGCCACTGAAAAAACACGAACCAAAGATAAGTTTCTACGTGCGGTAAGAACCCTAAGACCCAATAGCCACGGGTTTATAGAGGACCTTTCTAAGGTTAAGTTCTAATACACGAAAACAACAAAATAGTCAAGAAACCAGCTAAATTAAACAAAATAATCATCAATAACCTCACACGCAGGCGTTAACATGATCGCATCCAAGACCTTAACTGTGACCTTTAGCTTCCAAATGGATGCAGCGAATGATATGGCCAATTCAGAAATTTCGCATGTCTGTTAACAATTGGTCTCAGATCCTTGTATGCTAGCGTGAATATACCAATAAAAGCCTAAATAACTTGGACTGCAAGATTACCCAAAGTTCCGATTAGGTTGAAAAGGTTTGATCTTGGAAAAAAAAAAAAATCCAGCATTCTTTATTGTATCAAGTAAAACACATAGAAGTCTTTTATGCAAAACACGCCGAAGTTCGGTCTTTGTACAGGATAATACAGAAAAAAAGGTATAGATCTGTGGTACAGGAGTACCAACAGCAAAAGAAGAAAGAACCATCAAAAAATCCTTTTAGGCTTGTTCTTTTGCGGGTAAATATCATAAAAAAGTTGGTCTACTTTTCATTGATCAACTTATCCATATTCTCATATTTTTTAAGATAGAAAGTTACTTTTTTTTTAATAGTATTTATCCATAAAATGAAGAAAAATCTTATCCACTTAGAAGATGGCTAAATTATTTTTTCATCAACCAAAAAAGTAATTTTTTTTAATTCATTCCTTCTATACCCTTAACCTTATAATATAATATAATATAATATAATATAATATAATATAATATAATGTAATATAATATAATTTAATATATCATAATAATAATATAATATAATATAATATATAATAATATTTATATTAGATATTTAATATATTATTATAATATAATATAATATAATATTATAATATATTATAATAATATAATATAATATATAATAATATATTATTATTATATTATATTATATTGTATTAATATAAGATATTAACATAATATAATATAATATATTATAATTTGATATAGAATATTATATTATAATATTATAATAAATTACTATAATATACTATATTATATTATTATAATATATTATGATAATATAATACTATAATAATAATATAATAATATATTATTATATATAATAATGTATATTATATTATGTTAATATAAGATATTAATATAATATAATATAATATATAATAATATTTATATAGTAAAAAATATTATAAAAAATATGGATAGATCTTACTGAGAAAATTAGTAATGTAAAAAAAATATGAATAATAAATTTTGGAGTCATATTTTTATACATAAAAGTATATGAGTTAATTATTTTTTTATCTAAATATTATTTAGAAAATACTTATCCAGCTGAGTAAATTTTTTATCCTAAAAAAAACAGGCCTTAGCTCTACCGTTTCGATGGATTCCAAAAACATCAAAACAAAATCCGACAAAACCGCATAAAAGAACGAGAAGAGCCAAACAAAGCAGCAACAAAGGCCGCAAAGATGGAAGAAAGCGGGGAAAGCAGTACTTGGATCTCTAACGGTTCCGTGGACCATGAAGCCCTTGTTCAGAAGTGCCTTCACCAGCCATGAAGCTATGAACCCTCCCGCCCCGGTCACGCATACCCTCCTCTTCTCTCCAAGCTTCTCCATTCCCCTCTTGCGCTCTCTCTCCCACAAGAAAAGAATTTATTATTAGTGACGCCGCGGTCGCCTCTGGTTCTCTCTGGGGTAGTTTTATAGCGGCGAGGGAAAACGCAACGGCTTCGGTCATGCTACCATTTATTTATTATTATTTATATTAAAACGAAAGTCTTTGCCGCTTTCCGCCGCGTGTTTATTTTCCCATCCCCACCGTCCGACACGTATTTTTCGCGATCTTGTTCAATTGCGCGATCTGTGGTGGTCGAAGACTTTCGGATTGGGTCGAGGGGGAGCAGCGGTTGGAGGCCCTGCTTGACGTACGTCTCCACCGCCGTCCGGACCCGATCCCCCACCGTGACCGCCGAGGGAGCTTAGGGTCGCACTGCTCGTTATACTATATTAGCAGGAAAGCGCCCCCCGACAAAGCGGCTTCGGTCATGCTACTATTATATTATATTAACAGGAAAGCACGGGAAAGCGATCGTTGCGACGGTCATGCTACTATTATATTATATTAACACAGGCTGACGCAACTGCTTCGATCATGCTACTATTATGTTACATTAACATGAAAGCGCTCTCTGACGCAACGGCTTCGATCATGGTACCATTATGATATATTAGCAGGAAAGCGCCATAACCTATTATATTATCATATTTATCGAGGAAGATATGAAATATAATTTGTATATATTTAAATTTTTTATATATATATTACAATCAATCCATCCATGCCTACGAATTAACGTTGAAAAATCTACAAAGATAAGTCTGTACTGATCGAAGTTAGCTCCGATAAGAACTCTTCGATGCTTAAGTTAGTAGGATGGATTGGTCAAACAGAAATTTAAGAACAAAATGATAGAGATTGTTTTAAAAATATTAGATATGTCCTACGAAATTGATCAGATTATTTTTTTTTATAGATATCGAAGTGATAACCGCTGAGTATATGGGTCTCTCTTTTTTTGGTATAGTGTGATCGTGGATAAGTAATTAAAACTATCCACTAATCATCATCGTCCGCTCTTCTCGGGGGTGATTTTGTAGGATCAATCAGGAGCCATATTTGGAGAGCTCCCGTCGGTCAGTCGTCTGATTTGGGACCGATCGATCATCGATCGATCAGCTTATTTTATGTTGATGGATCATCAATCGACTGATGTTGTACTGATTGATCGTCGGTTAGTTGGTTCTATACCGATGGATCATCGATCGACTGACTTTCTACCGATCGATCGTCGATCGGTTGATTTTATGCCGATAGATCGTCGATCGACTGTTTGTGTCGATCAGTTATCGATCGAAGGGCTTTAAGTCGATTGTTGTCTTAATGATTTTCGATGGACGATTAGTCGGTCGGAAGAAGCAATCATCGATTGTCGCTTGTCAGTCTGATTATCCATCGGATGGTCATATGTCGACACTCCCGTCAATGTGTCAGCGGGATGGTTGATGGATCGACGAGTGTTAACCTTTCGAATAGCCTTCTCAATGGCGATGATTGATCAGATATTAATTATCGTCCTTCAACTAATTGATCAACAATCGGCTAGGTTAGTGGAACGTCGATCGTTGAGTCGATCGATCGGTGGTTTATCGAGTAACTCATCGATCATCCATCGTCTATTATTGATCGTCAGTCGGCGAACATCAATTGATATCCGATGGTCTGTTGGCTGGGTTGGTGAGTCGGGCGGCAGATTGACAGCCCCCAATAGTTTCCCCCCACTTTCAAGTTTGGTGTAATGATTTTATACTTCACACCGAACGTAGGGTGTTGACATGTGGCATTGCTTCGAGCTTCATTCTGCTGTCTGTCATTAATGATTGCCCATCGTTCAGTAGTCGAATCCAAACTAACATCATCTGTCAGCTTTCAATTTATCTTTGCCGAATGAGTTGAGTTATTTTTCTGATTTAGTCTAGATGAACGAAGTTCATTTGTAAAAATTTTGGTTGATCGATTGTCAGCTGATCGTTAGTCGATTTTATGTAACTAATCATCGACTAGTTTTTAATCAACTTAAAGTTAATTTTCTAACCAGCCAATACTTAGTCGTTTGTTGAGATATTCATAGGTCGAGGATAAGCCAACCTTGTGTTGGTTTCTAACTGACTTTTAGTCGATTTTTTATCAACCAATATTTGATCATGATGATCGAGTGCAAGCCAACCATCTCTCGATTTGGCCATAGCTAAATCGATAAAGGTTGTATTCTTTATTAGTCAGGGTAAACCAACTAATTCACAATCAGTAGCTTAACACTTTTCTTCCTTTATTATTTCTTAAGGAAGTTATAAATCGGTATTGCCTGTTGGTCTGTCAATCAACTATTTGAATTATAGAAAATAGTCTTCTTTTCGATCAGTCGGTTGTTATATCATAGGGGACCAACTTATTTTGATCAACTACATTGATTGTTTAAGATGTGCCAATTGATAGTCTTTGCCGAAAAAAATACCGATTGATGATCGCCATCCATCATTCGATTGTTGAATCATGTTGACTATGGCATGCCGATCATCGGTCGATTGTAACATTTAGCCGATAGGGAGCTTGTCCGCTTCTTCATCGATGATCTTCAATCATTCAGGAGCGAATGGTCGTTTCTTAGTCGATTCTTCTTCGGATGTTGCTCCCTTGGCCCTTGGTCACCCAGAGATCATGTTGATCATCCCGATCATCGATTGATTTGGATGAATCTTCTCCAATGCTGGTGGTTGATTGACATGGGGCTGGGTCGGGTGATCGAGTCGGAACATGGAAAGAAATTCTCGTCGAATGAAAGCCTTAATCTCATCCTTCAGCTGGAAGCACCGTTCAATGTCGTGACCGTAGTCGCGATGAAATCGATAGTACTTTTGCTTGTCCTTGCCTTAGTTCTTCATCGGTAGGGGTCGGTAAAGGTAATTCTCTCCTTCAATCTCCATCAAGATTTATGCATGTGGAGTGGAGAAAGGAGTGTGAGTGTCGTATCGACTCTTCATATTGGTCGGCATAGGATTCAGTCGGAAAGATGCCGCTTCTTTATTCGGAATGGATCGATTGTATCCGACTGAAGCATTGTTCTTCCATAGTTTCTTCTTTTGACCCTTTTCATTTTGTTGGTGCTGGTCAAAAGCACCTTGTTTTACGCAAATGTTTGTCCATGCACTCCAGAAGTTTGGCATAAGTTTGGGGGTGGTTCATATCTAGCGAATAGATGAACCGGGAATCCTACAGATCCTGCTTCATGGCTGATGTTGGAGATAAATTCTGCTCCCACCGAAGTCCAGTTCGATGCCTAGCCTAATGCAATCGATAGCCACGGAAGAGCTTCAGCGGATGGGTCTTAACCAAACTCCTTCATCCGACCAAACTCCTCAGCGATCGAGCTTCAGTCGGACTTCTGCGAGAGCCAAACTCTTTTTGCGCTCTTCTAGTCAGACGCCTGCGGGAGCCAAACTTCCTCCATGCTTCTTCTTCGATCGAATTTCTTTGGAAGCCGGACTCCTCCTAGACATCTCCTTTGATCGATCGGATTTCTTAGCGATCGAGCTCCTTCCAAACTCTCCAACGATCGAGCCTTAGCTGCACTCCTCCAGCCAGATGCCTACAAGAGTCGAACTTTCTCCGCACTTCTCCGACCAAACTCCTTCCGAGCTTCTCCTTGACCGAACTCCTCTAGAAGTCTGAACTCCTCTGAAACTGATACGTACCGAAGTTCACCGATTAATGCCTGCTTTCTCAGAGCCACGACTATTAAATCTGGATGAACGATCACCATCGGCCTGCCATAGGTGATGCTATAGACGCATTCCTCTGTGACTGACTTCGTCAGACCTCGAGTAGCCCACCACTATCAGACGGTATGGCTATCACTATCGATCTGACGATACCATCTCCTTCACACCAAATCCCGTACAGCGTCTAGCGGCCTGCCATCAGATGGTATGGTCATCACCATCAGTCACCATCAATCAAGCTCCGCCTATAAAAAGGATCCTCCAAATATGTTAACTCTGATCTCTAAGCTCTAAGCTCTCCTCTTCTCATCTAAACTCTGTCAAACTCATTTTCGAGCACTCTATTTCTATTGGCCAGAGCTGACTTGATCGTCGGAGGGTCCTGCCGGAGCCACCCCTCCACCGACTCTAGATGGAACTTTATTTTGCAGGTCTTCAGTGACGACCTCGTCCACCTCCGCTTCAGCTGGATCTGGCGACGATCAGTTTCTGCACCAACAGATTGGCACTGGAGGAAGGGCCCCGAACCTTTAAGGTTTTCTTGTTCTTAAAGGAGTGCTCGATGATAATTTCTCTCTTTTCTCTCCAGAGATCTCCCTTCTTCCTCTTCAGAGTTCTTTTCAAAGAGAAAATATCTTTCAGGAGAGCTTTGACTCGACGATCGGCGGCCTCCGTGCCAGGTCCATCTGCTTCCATTTCAGTTCCGATAGCCTAGGTTTCGTCTGAAGCCACCATAGATGTGGAGCAGTTTAACCTACTGGTCCAGCAGATTCGTGGCTCCATCGAGAGATGCAGATCGTACGACAGCTTTCGATAGAGACTTTGCCAGTAAATCTGCCATGAGGATGTCAGAGATCGACCTTAAGGAAGAGCATTTAGCCTAGCATACCAATCGTCCTTAGGAAGGAGAAATAGAGAGCAGAAGTTCTCCCGCATCAAGGAAGCCCCGACAAAGGGGCATGAAGTTCTCCCACAGATGGTTTCACAGGAGGGTAAAATGAAGTTTGGCATGAGTAAGGCCGAACTCCCCCTCGAGCTCGTCATCGAGGAAGCTCCGACAAAGGGGCATGAAGTTCTTTCGTAGAAGGTTTCACAGGAGGGCAGAATGAAGTTTGGCATGAACGAGGTCGAACTCCCCCTCGAGCTCGTCACCAAGAAAGCTCCAATAGAAGAACGCGAAGAAGTCCTCCTCCCAAAAGATTCTGTGACTATGCCCCCTGCAACGCTCCTCGAACTTAATGTTAGATATATGTGCCCTAAAAGCCAGAATTGGCTAACACTTGTAATACACTTCTAGGGGCAAAATTATAATTTTGACTATAAATAATAAAATAGATTATTTTCTATCATATATGTGTATTTACTGTCTGTGATACATCCTTTGAGTTAATGGTAATGATAATTCATATTTTTAAGAGTTGAAAATTTAAGATATGAATAATCATTATTAACTCATAAAATGCTCTTCCGACCATAGGATCATCACAGGAGGATGGTGATTGATCCGAAAGGTTGGTATACAATCGCTTCTCTTTAGTAGATGAGTCTTGAGTCTACGGTGTGGAGACACCAGGAGCGAGAGTATAGGTACTCATTAGAGAACGAGGGCATACTGAGCGTGACCACCTCGAGTAGTCATTAGGAAAGTCTACCTTCTCGTCAATGACTGACTCGATGCTGCAGTGGTGTGTCTGGTTCTTTGATATGAGGTGCATCGATAGTTCACCTTGAGGGTGTTATAGTTTGACTACACCATTACTCGGTCTCCTAGCCATACAGAATTCTGAGGTGTATGTTGGCTATAGCATGTTCATTGTAGGAAACTTGGATTGCATCAAGATGGAATCTATCTACCTCGGTGGTAGAGGAGCAGCCCTATGATGATCATGAGAATCAAGTCCAGAAGCCCATGGCCATGGTAGAGTGAAATAATAGAAAGAGTTTCTATTTAAGATTTTCACATCGGAACTTGAATCGAATGATTACAATCATATGATAGAAACTTAGGATTTGATGAGTTCACCTTAACCCTAATCTGATCGGGGCTCAAGATAGAAGAACTTAATCACACAAGTAGCTGCACCAAGAGGTTCGCATTCAGCTCTGATGGATTGCCACCATATACTGCTAGATGTCACTGATGAATTTTGGGAGCAATTAGAATGATTTAGATGATCGATCATTCTAGCTGTTCGAATCAGAAGAGTTTTGATCCATCGAAAGGAGTTTCGATGATGTCGATGATAGAGATCATGATATATCCCATTACCATACAAAATTGAATCTAACTGGATCACATAAATAAGGGTTTGAATTTAGTGATCATCAAATTGAACTGATCTAGTTCAATTGATCTGAATAAGATTCAATTAGGTTCAAAAAAATCGTGCTAGCACTCGATTGAACCTAACGTTCTTTCTTTACTATCATAAATAAGTTATCCTGACTGAGCCAAAGAAGTTTATGCTCGATTAGAGATCTTCACTTGGTCTGACTGGAGCTTGTCCAAGTTAGAAAAGGTTGTCTTATTTTGTAAGACATTACCTGCCATTTTTGGTCATCTGCCATTTTTCGTCCTTTGACTTTGGTCAAAAGTTGACCTTTGACTAGTCAAATGTTAATCATTGATACTTTGACTTTTGTCCACGTATCGCACATCTATTGGAGAGCTGGTGGGGGCTTGTCCCCCTGCCAGAACCTGGCAAGGAGGAGGGCTCACGCCACCCTTGGCGTGTGCCCAAGCAGGAGGCGCCCAGGAGTCCCTGTTGGATCGGGACTCCATCTCCTTTTTGGATTTCGATTAGAGTTCTCCTAAGAACCAAGTTTGACTGATCTTAGGTGCCATCTAAGGAGGAATCCAAGGGACTCTATTCTCACCAATCAGATTTAGATCTGATTTCACAAAGGGTTATGATTGATTGGGAAGAAGAGGAGTTGGATCACAGATAGTCTATAAATAAGACCCTGTGCCCAACTCAAGTAATATTGAAAATTTCCCATGCCCAAAGCTACTGCTCCCCTTCCTCCTCCATGCCAAGCCCACCTTCTCCCTCTCCTCTCCACACCCAAAGATGTTTGGGACCTTGGTTGGTGCAATCCAGACGAGAGAAAGGCGATAGAAAGCTAGAAGGCTGCGCTGCTACAAAGGACAACTGTTGATCTTCGAAAGATGTTTTGAAGATCCTCCAGATCAGATCTAGATTTAATTTTTGGAGATGTGATAGAGAAGAAGAGGATCTTCAGATCCAGCCTGAGTGAATATCGATAGAGGCCAGGCACTTGCATGGCTAGATCTAGAACCTTCCGCTACTTACAGGATCATCAATGGATAATAGGATTATCCGCTTCAAGATAAATTAAATTTGATTTAATTTATCTAAATTTATTTTATTATTAGAATAATAAGAATCAGATCTAAAATATTCTATATCTGATCTAGATCAAAGAAATTTTTTTTTGAAATATATGTCTTGATCCGATCAAATCTGAATGAATCTGGTACGGAAAATTAGAATTTTTCTTCAACTGGTATCAGAGCCAAGGTTCTAAAATATTTAGATCTAATTTTAAATTTATTTTAATCAAAAAATAAATAATTTCAAATATCACATGAGATGTGATCAGATCTAAAATTAGAAAAAATTAAAATTAAATAATTTAGATCTAGGATTAGAAAATATGCATGACTAGTTCTAAAATAGAATAGTTCTATAGAATAGTCTTGCATGTTTTCAATTTAATTTGATTAAATCATATTTTAGATCTATTTATTTACTATTTTTTGATATTATAATTATTATAATAATATCTAAAAAATAGTAAATAAAAATTATTTAATTTTAAACATCATATGAGATATGATTGATGCATGTTTAGACTAGTTGTAGAATTATTCTAGATCTAGGTATTGATATGATCAATACTACTTATAATTAATTTAATTTTAGATTTATATTTATATTATAATATATTATAGATCCTTAATGTAGAATTTTGTAATCTGATTACATGCATATTGTAGATTAAACTATTTAATTTATGTCTTTCGTTGCTTTAATTTTGAAAAAGTTTTAAAATCTATGCATAAAATCTTACATATTTTCTAATAGTGGTATCAGAGCATCTAGTTTCTTTTATAACATGTTCATGTATGCTTAAGAATAAATCTAAAAATTAAAATTAATTAAAGATCGTATATATTGTCATAAGATTGTTCTGTTGTAAGGTTAACCCCTTACAATAAATAGGTTGTTCTTGTATGTGCTGATCTGAATCTGAATCATGAATAATTTAAATTAGATCTAAGAAAGTTTATGATTTAATTTTTTAATTTAAATCTAAAATTAAATAGATATTAGATCTATTTTAGATTATTTAGATTAGATCTAAATAATATCAGGATTGTACATACTGTCATAAGATTGTCCTATTGTAAGGTTTACCTCTTACAGTGAAAAGGTTGTCCTAATATATACTGATCTGAGAAATCTAAATCATAAATATGTTAGATGAGATCTAAAATAATTTATGATTTATTTTTAAATTTTAAATCTAATATTAAATAATTTATGATCTGATTTTGATCATTTAGATGAGATCCATGTGATATATTTCATGTTTTAATCTAGATCTTCATATTGCATATGTTGATATGTAGCTTTATTTTTTAATCTAGTTTGCATATGTATAATATATAAGTTTTATAGAATTTAAATTATGAACTTACTTTCTACAAAATTCTAGATTCAAAATCCTAAAATATGATCAAAATATTGAAACAAATCAGATCTAAAACCATCATTTAAATTTGATTCAAAGTAAAGTACTTATAATTTAAAAAATATTTTAAATAATAAAATCAAAAATTAGTTCTAAGGTTTCATAAATCTAAACTTATAAGCTTGAACTTAATTGAGAATTAAGTGATTGTTTAGAATTTAGGTTTGTAATTTGAAGATCCTAAGATAATTTCATAAAATATGGGTTAATGGGTAATGGATTAGCTTTGATCAGATCCTTAACTGGGTTAAACCTAGGATTAGATTAAACATGGAGTTAGTTAAGAAATTGATCAAATCTAATTAATAGTTAATTAGGATTAGATCATTTTTTTAGATCAATTCAATAGTTGTAGTTGATCAAAGTCCATACATCTAATAAATGGATACTGATCATGGCTCAGTAGTTGAGTTCGAGTCATTAGGTAAACCAAATCAAAATTGATAAATTGATTGATGTCTAAAATAAGTCTGACATTTCAGACTGATGGTTTTTAATTGATAGCCTGCTTACCTGACCATTTCTGATGATGTCTAAGGCAAGCATTGGCAGACCCTCCCATCGATCTTACTTACCTAGCCAATGTGGTTAATCAACTTTTGATTAGGTTGCTTATTGATTCGTGCTACCCATGTCATATAGAAAATCAGTGAGACTGATTTCATTCAGTGAGACTGATCTAGATGCCCATGGATTGAAATTGATCATAGTTCTTATTGATGACTTGAGAAGTCAGTAGGAGGACTTGACTTGGTGAAGTCAGTGAGAGCAAATTGATCTGTGTCCTTTCTATCCTTAAATCACTAATAATTTAAATTTTTTAAAATTATTAAATTCTTAAAATAATAAAGTTATGGAGATAACTGAGTCATAGCCTCCCATTAAGATGTTTGATAATGAGTCCATTAACTCAATAATCACTGCAGGCCCAAAGGTCTAGTGCTTGTTGACTAATGGAATTATCATCCATCATATGATGACTTGGATGTATCTCTCTAATGATGGTTAGATTGGCTAACCAAAGTTGGGCTTAATCATTCGTTGGTTAGATATACCAAGTATGGTCATGTTAATGGTTGGACCTAATCGGATTCTTATAGTGAAGGTCAAGCCTACTGATTAGGTTTCTGGGATAAAATTAAATTGCTAAAAATTATTTGGAGAAATAATTGGTTAATGAACCTATCCGTAGATGCATATGGGTTGGCCAACCAAAGTTGGGCTCTTGTGCAATCTATATAGATTCTAGTACCTACTAGGGAATTAAAGTAATTCCTAGAATTGGAGGTAGAGGCTACCAATTCGAATAAAATAGTGGAAAAACCTTAAGACTAAAGTCCAAATCTCTAGGCTTAATATAATTTATATACTTAGCTTATTATTTTCTTTTCTCAAAATAAGGCTAAACCCTAATTGCTCCTATCATTGTTAGACAATGATGACTTATGGGATCCAATTTCGATAATTAGTATCGAAAGTTGAATTTAGTTTGGTAGTATGAATGGGTTTGTACTGAAGTCTCTTAGCCCAGTAAAAATAATTAGTCCAAAATTGATCCTTAATCAGACATAGTGCTTCTACTGTTAGAAGTAGGGTCATAGGAAGAAAAATTATCTTGCTTTTCTTGACCATAACAGGCTGAACATGAGAAATGAGCATGAGTTGCTTATCAAGAATGTTATATGATAACACTTTAAAATTTTTTTGTATGAAATTCTGCTACCTAGGTATGAATACTAATAGTTCTATGCAATTTGTTATAAGAAATATAGGTAAGTGAAATGTTTGAAAATGGTGAGAAATACCTAAATATTTTGGGTGGAAGTCCTATTCCAATCCTAGCTTTAGAAATTATCAAGCTTATTTTCAAAGATGTCATTTTGAGTGATTGTCACTATTATCTATCTTTATGATAAATGTGTTCTCTGTTGGCCTTTTGGCCAGGGATGATTATCATTTAACAATAAAAAATATTGTTATGATATTATTGTGAATAATGTTACAATAATATATGAACAATAAAGAAATGACATTTAACATTTACACAGCCTGTTAAGTATAATGTACACACCCAAGTTAGATTATGTCATGGATATCTATCTTTGGCATTATAGGCTTAGTCATCTTGACAAGAATAGGATAAACGGATTAGCTTAAGAAAAAAACTTCGACATTAATGATTGTGAATCAATGATAGCCTGTGAATCTTGTCTTCTTGGAAAGATGATAAAATCATCTTTTATTAGAAAAGGTGAAGGAGTCGATAAAGTTCTAAGTCTCATACACAGTAATATATGTGGACCTATGAACTTAAGTGCCAAAGAAAGATATTAATATTTTATTATAGATGATCTATCTGGGCATGGGTGCATCTGGGATGAATCATTTGAAATATTCAAATGATTCAATAATGAATTATGACATATCTAAGAGAGAATTGGATTCTCTCTCAGTGAATTTTTTTTCGAAATACAATATATTTGAAAGAAGAAATTGAACTTTGTTAGATATGGTTCAATCCACGATAGGGTTTACTAGTCTGCCTGTTTCAGGGTTGTGCTCTTGTGACTACTTATTTTACTTTAAAAATTTATATCGAGTGAATTTGTTGCATAGATTTCATATTGGATATGGATCGGACGTAGACCTAGACTCTCTCACCTTCGATTTTGGAAATGATCGGACTATGTCAAAGATTTGCACACAGATAAATTTGGATCATGATCCAATAAGTGTTTAAGGGTTATTAATTCTACTATGCTAAAGAACATAAGATGTTCATCAGTAGTAGAGCATTTCTTTTGGAAAGAAGTTTCTTAGAGAAGAAACTGATGCTTGTCAAGTTGAACTTGTAAAAGTTTGATTGGTAGAAAAGAACCAATATTATCTGATAAACCTACAAAATCGGATATGATCAGATTAAATCTGGAGCCCATTAAAGTATCACCTTTAAGAAGATCCGGTAGAGTACCATATTAGTCGGATAGATACTTCAGTATCTAGATCCGAGATGGCGATCCTATTAAGTTTGATGAGAATAATAAGGATCCGATCATTTATAGGGATACAATGTAGTGGTCTGACTCTGAGAAGTGGCTTGGAGCCATATGATCCAAATTGAAGTCTATGAAAATCAATAGTGTATAGACACTAGTTGATTCACCTAAAGAGATAAAATTCATTGGATGTGAATGAATTTTCAAAAGGATTAGAGTAGCACAGACGGAAAGGTAAGGACCTATAAAGTCCGTCTGAATATCATCTCAGAATTCGAACATACGTTCTGAACATATATCTTTATTATGAATAAAGATAAATTCTGTATTTATAATTGAGCAAAATATTTTATAGTATTATTTCTTGTGATGTTTGAGAATGAAATTCTCTTAATCGAGAATGGCATTCCAGCATTGCAAGAAATAAAGATTTAGCTATCATCTTATTTCTCCATATACGAGACCAAATATGGTATACTCACTAGAGATAGTGAGAAGATATCAGTCTGATTCAATTGAGAGCCACTGAAAGATTGTATATATAATTCTTAAGTATTTAAAAAATACTAAGATTCAGTAACTCAAATATGAAAGTACTGATTTAAAATATGTAGATGTTTTAATTTCAGTTAAAATAAGATGACAATAAGAGAATGTCGGATCATACCCTAATTATAGGAGCAATCTACTAAAAAGATTTCAAGCAGTATACTTTAGCCTATTCAGTTAGTGATATAAAGTATATCGTGGCATATGATGCTACCATGTAAGCTGCATAGTTGCTGAGATTCATTAGCAGGTTGGGAGTGGCACCCTCCACCAATGATCCAGTCCTATGGTAGCATTGGAGCCATAGCTCAGGCTAAAGAACCCAAGGACTAGCATATTTTGCATCACTTTAATATTAGATATTAGATCTGGGTGACGTCGATCTTTAGAAGATCGATGTAAAAAGAGAAGTTGACTGACCCATTTGCTATGGCCTCGAAACTAAGGAGTTCTACGAACTCAAGTGGAAGATAAGATATTTGATATCATTCTGCTTGACTTTAGTTCAAGTAAAAGTTATTGAAAAATGTGTCCTAAAGCCAATCATCTAAGTGCTAGATAATTAAAATTAGTATATAAATTATCTAATAATAATAGTTATTTGGCTAATTTATCATAAAAATTCTATTTTCCTTAAATGAACTCCTAAATTATGATGAAATTCTTAGAACCACAATCAATCGATAAAGAAAGATTTATCGGATGGTTCTTAAATTATTCACGATCAAATGATAAATTATTAATAAGAACGATAACTTATCGAATGTACGTCGTTGTATGCCATATGCATTGATTATCCTCGTAACCAAGTGGTGTGGAGACACTAGTATGGCATCCAGATAAGATGTAAGAGTATATCTATACTGAACGTGATCAATATAGCATTCTACAGTTAAGAGTAGCTAGCTAAGGCCAATAAGTATAAGTGTCCCTCCGATCTAAGATCACCACGGTGACTTGCAAGTAACTCACTATACTTTAGTGTCAGTCTACTTATATTTCTAATATAGGTTCGAAAGATTTTTGGATATAGTCAAATACTTATTAAGTCAGTGTCTGAGTCAAGATGAGATTGACCACTCCTGATTAATTTCAAAAAGAGCATGACTCACTGTGTTTCAATTTAGTAAAACTTAGGCCTGGGTAATCCTCATGAGGTGTCACAGGATTTACAAAATTTTGAGACATAATAGAGATAACTTATATGAGTGTTTGACAGCATACTCAAAGTCGTCTTGAGCATTATTGGTCATAGGAATGAATTATACAGTAACCATGGATCAGGGTTCTAAGAATGTTGCTTTGCATACATTCGATCTATCTGGATATCAAAAATCATTGCTAGATGGTAGCTTCGATTGGTATAGAAACTGATTTCTATGCTACCGACTTAGGTTCGAACCTATAGGATCACATGCATTAGAGCTTGTAATATGATTAGATGGTTAATCGATGATTGAGAATTATTTCGAAGTCAAACATTCAATGCGATTGATGTTTGACCTAATGCAAATATTGCAGAAGGATTGATTAGCAATTGGATTGCTAATTGACTCAATTTGATTGAGCAATCGGGCTAAGATCAAGTCTAATTAAATTAGATTTAATTAGAATTAATTTAAACTTAATTAGATTAAGTCTAGTTAGTTTATTGGATAAGTCAATTGCAAGAAAGAATAATTTCTTATTTGACTAGGACTTAGGTGCACTTAATTGACTTAGGATTTAAATTAGATTTAAATCTTGATTTAATCTAATTTAATTAGACTCATAGTTGGACTAGGATCATCCTTAATTGGGTTGCATTTAATTTGATTCAAATATGATTTAAATTAGCTTCAAATCTATTTTGACCTAATCAAACTAGAGGAGTCCCAGTTGGACTGGGATTCTCTCTCTTTTCTTGCGCCTAAGAAAGCCCACACCCAGACTTCATTTTTAGAAGTTAACGTAACTTAATTACATGCTTAAGAATGATTTTTCACGTCCTATAATCTAGAGGTTTTGGAATAAATTTTGAATTGGTCAAAATTGAAAAGTAGTTATGCATGGGATTCTATTTGATAGAGTCCTTAAAACCTAAAACTCAATCTCTCTCTCTCTATGGAAATAAACTCCACACCTTCCATATTGTTGTGTGCCCTTTTTCCATCCTTGTAGGAATGTTTTTGCTGGTTCTCCACATTGAGAAAGGGATGAGGTGGCATCCAAAAGTTGGACGCCATCAAGAGTCCTTCTAAGACTAGTCTTTAGTTGTTAACCAATGTCACTTTTCAAGGCCCTTTGAGGACATGATAAATCCCAAAAAATTCATAAAAAATCAAAGAAAAAGGAGAAGTTATGGTGGTTTTGGGATGCCAAGATTCTTGGAGAAGAGCCTTCAACTAAGACATCAAAGGTTGATGCCTTGAAGAGACAAGATAAGAGAAGATTGTCTTATTTTTATTTTTCTTTTATGTATTTTTTCTCTTATTTATTCTTTATGATTTTTATGTGATAAAAATCTAAGAGAGAGAGAGAAATAAGGCATGAAGATAAGTGCTCCAAGTTGTTGAGGCATGATGTTCTTTTTGGATATAATTTGATTATATCTTGATGAGAGAAGGAGAAGAGAAGAAAGATCTTCTTTCAGGATTTCTTTGAGAATCCTTCTTCTTATTTTTATGAAAATTTTTAAGAGTAAAAAATCAGAGATGTTAGATCTAGAAACTTAAAAAAAATATAGAGAAGAAGATCTTGTCTTATCCTAGCATAGAGATGTTTTCAAGACATCAACCGTTGATGTCCTGAAGGAGAAGATTTATCTTCTCTTAGGATTTATTTTTTTTTTAATTTTATTTTTTGATTTATGAAAGATCCAAAAATTGGATTTCTCCCTTATTCCTCCTCATGTTCTTCATCTTTTGGAGTATTCAAGAGATCCAAAGAACATGTATTTGATTAACCATCAGAAAGAATCCATGAGAAGCTAGCACTTCGAGCGGATCTTCGTTCGACAAACCTCCGATCTATGTTGCAGGCTCGTATGGATTATCTATAGAGGCCGAACGTGTGTGCGGCTCTAAAAGCAACAACGAAAATCAACCACGAAGTTTTCGACCCATGCAAAGATAAGAGATCTGATCTCTTGGTAACCTAGATATGATCTAGGATTAGATCTGAAATTATTTAAGATCTAGGTATTGATATGATCAATATTACTTATAATTAATTTAATTTTAGATTTATATTTGTATCATGACATGTTATAGATCTTTGATGTAGGATTTTGTAATCTGATTACATGCATATTGTAGATTAAATTATTTAATCTATATCTTTCGCTGTTTTAATTTTGAAAAAGTTTTGAAATCTATGCATGAAATTCTTAGGACTAAAGTCCAACTCTCTAGGCTTAATATAATTCATATACTTAGGTCATTATTCTTTTTTCTCAAAATAAGGCTAAACCCTAATTGCTCCTATCATTGTTAGACAATGATGACTTATGAGACTCAATTTCGATAATTAGTATTGAAAGTTGAATTTAGTTTGGTAGTATGAATTAGTTCGTACTCGAGTCTTTTAGACCAGTAAAAGTAATTAGTCCAAAATTGACCCAAATCAAATATAGTGCTTCTACTGTTAGAAGCAGGGTCATAGAAAGAAAAATTATCTTGCTTCCTTTGACCATAATAGACTGAACATGAGAAATGAGCAAGAGTTGCTTATCAAGGATGTTATATGATAACACCTTAAAATTTTTCTATATGAAATTCTGCTACCTGGGTATGAGATACTGATAGTTCTATGCAATTTGTTGCAAGAACTACAGGTAAGTAGAATGTTTGAAAATGATGAGAAATACCTAAATATTTTGGATGGAAGTCCTATTCCAATTCTAGCTTTAGGAATTGTCAAGCTTATTTTCAAAGATGTCATTTTGAGTGATTGTCACTATTGTCCATCTTTATAATAAATATGTTCTCTGTTGGTCTTTTGATCAGGGATGGTTATCATTTATCAATAAAAAAGATTGTTGTGATATTATTATGAATAATGTTATAATAATACATGGATAATAAAGAAATGATATTTAATATTTACACAGTCTATTAAGTGTAATGTACACATCCAAGTTAGATTATGTCATAGATATCTATCTTTGGCATTATAGGCTTAGTCATCTTGATAAGAACAGGATAAATGGGTTAGCTTGAGAGAAAAATCTCAACATCAATGATTATGAATCATTGATAGTCTGTGAATTTTATCTTCTTGGAAAGATGATAAAATCATCTTTTATTAAAAAAGATGAAGGAGCCGATAAAGTTCTAAGTCTCATACATAGTGATGTATGTGGACCTATAAACTTAAGTGCCAAAGAAAGATATTAATATTTTATTACAGATGATCTATCTGGGCATGGGTGCATCTAGGATGAATCATTTGAAATATTCAAATGATTCAATAATGAAATAGAAAAATAAATTGAATAAGATATTAAAACTCTTTGAACAGATCAAGAAGACGAATAGTGAGTTTGTGACATATCTAGGAGAGAATTGGATTATCTCTCAGTTGATTTCTTTTCGAAATATAATATATCTGAAAGAAGTAATTGAACTTTGTTAGACATGATTCAATCCATGATAGGGTTTACTAGTCTGTGTGTTTCAGGGTTGTGCTTTGTGATTACTTATTTTACTTTAAAAATTTATACCAAGTAAATTTGTTACATAGACTCCATATTGGATATGGATCGGGTGTAGATCTAGACTCTCTCACCTTCGATTTAGGAAATGATTGGACTATGTCAAAGATTTGCATATAGATAAACTTGGATCCTGATCCAATAAGTGTTTAAGGATTATTAATTCTACTATGCTAAAGAACATAAGATGTTCATCAGTAGTAGAGCATTCTTTTTGGAAAGAAGTTTCTTAGAGAAGGAACTGATGCCTGTCAAGTTGAACTTGTAAAAATTTGACTGATAGAAAAGAATTGACGTTATCTAGTAAACCTACAAAATCGAATATGATCAGATCAAATTCGAAGCCCATTAAAGTATCATCTTTAAGGAGATCTGGTAGAGTACCATATTAGCCGAACAGATATTTTAGTATCTAGGTCCGGGATGGTGATCCTGTTGAGCTCGATGAGAATAACAATGATTCGACCATCTATAGGGATACAATGCAGTGGTCTGACTCTGAGAAGTGACTTGGAGCCATATGATCCAAATTGAAGTCTATGAAAATCAATAGTGTATAGACACTAGTTGATTCACCTAAAGAGATAAAATTCAGTGGATGTGAATAAATTTTCAAAAGAATTAGAGTAGCACAGACGAAAAGATAAGGATCTATAAAGCCCGTCTGAGTATCATCTCAGAATTCGAATATACGTTCTAAACGTATATCTTTGTTATGAATAAAGATAAATTCTGTATTTATAATTGGGCAAAATATTTTATAGTATTATTTTTTATAATGTTTGAGGATGAAATTCTCTTAATCGAGAATGACATTCCAGCTTTGCAAGAAATAAAGATTTAGCTATCCTCTTATTTCTCCATGTATGAGATCAGACATGGTATACTCACTAGAGGTAGTGAGCAAATACCAGTTTGATCCAACTGAGAGCCACTGAAAGATTGTATAGACAATCCTTAAGTATTTAAAAAATACTAAGATTCAGTAACTCAAATATGGAAGTACTGACTTAAAATATGTAAATATTTTAATTTCAGTCAAAATAAGATGATAACAAGAGAATATCGGATCATAGCCTAATTATAGGAGCAATCTACTGGAAAGATTCCAAGCAGTATACTTTAGCCTATTCAATTAGTGATGTAGAGTACATTGTGACATATGATGCTGCCATGTAAGCTGCATAGTTGCTGAGGTTCATTAGCAGGTTGGGAGTGATATCTTTCACCAATGATCCAATCCTATCGTAGCACTGAAGCCATAGCTCAGGCTAAAGAACCCAAGGACCAGCATATTTTGCATCACTTTCATGTTAGATATTAGATCTGGGTGATGTTGATCTTTAGAAGATCGATGTAAAAAGAGAAGTTGACTGATCCATTTGCTAAGACCTCGAAACTAAGGAATTCTACGAACTCAAGTGGAAGATAGGATATTTGATATCATTCTGATTGACTTTAGTCTAAGTAAAAGTTAATAAAAAATATATCCTAAAATCAATCATCTAAGTGGTAGATGATTAAAATTAGTATATGAATTATCTAATAATAATAATTATTTGGCTGATTCATCATAAAAGTTCTATCTTTCTTAAATGAACTCTTAAATTATGATAAAGTCCTTAAAATCACAATCAATCGATAAAGAAGGATTTATCGAATGGTTCTTAAATTATTTACGATCAAATGATAAGTTATTAATAAGAATGATAACTTATCGAGTGTAGATCGTTGTATGCCATATGAATTGGTTATCCTCGTAACCAAGTGGTGTGGAGACACTGGTATGATATCCAGATGAGATGTAGGAGTACATCTATACTGAACATGATCAATGTAGTACTCTACTATCAAAAGTAGCTAGCTAAGGCTAATGAATATAAGTGTCCATTCGATCTGAGATCACCATGGTGACTTGCAAGCAACTTACTGTACTTTAGTGTTAAACTGCTTATATTTCTAATATAGATTTGAAAGATTTTTGGGTACAATCAAGTACTTGTTAAGTTGGTATATGAATCAAGATGGGATTAATCGCTTCTGATTAACTTCAGAAAGAGCATGACTCACTGTGTTTTAATTTAGCAAAATCTAGGCCTAGGTGATTCTTGTGAGGTATCACGAGATTTGCAAAATTTTGAGACACAATAGAGATGACTTATATGAGTGTTTGACAGCATACTCAAATTCGTCTTGAGCATTATTGATTATAGGAATGAATTATATGATAACCATGGATCAAGATTCTAAGAATGTTGCTTTGCATACATTCGATCTATTCGAATGTCGAAAATCATTGCTAGATGGTAGCTTCGATTGGTACAGAAATTGATTCCTATGCTACCGACTTAGGTTCGAACCTATGGGGTCATAGCATTAGAACTTGTAACATGATCAAATGGTTAATCGATGATTGAGAATCGTTTCGAGGTCAAATATTCAATGCGATTGATGTTTGACCTAATGCAAGTATTGCAGGAGGATCGATTAGCAATTGGATTGCTAATTGGCTCAATTTGATTGAGCAATCGGACTGAGATCAAGTCTAATTGAATTAGATTTAATTAAAATTGATTTAGACTTAATTAGATTAAGTCTAGTTGGTTTATTGGATAAGTCAATTGCAAGAAAGAATAATTCCTTATTTGACTAGGACTTAGGTGCACTTAATTGACTTAGGATTTAAATTAGATTTAAATCTTGATTTAATCTAATTTAATTGGGCTCCTAGTTGGACTAGGATTATCCTTAATTGGGCTCCTAGTTGGACTTGATTAACCATCAGGAGGAATCTGCGAGAAGCTAGTACTTCGAGCGGATCTTCGTTCGATAAATCTTCGATCTGTGTTGCAGGCTCGCGTTGATCACCTATAGAGGCCGAATACGTATGCGGCTCTAAAAGCAACAACGAAAATCAATGCGGAGTTCTTGACCTGCGCAAAGATAAGAGATCTGATCTCTTGGTAAGCTAGATATGATCTAGGATTAGATTTATAATTGTTTAAGATCTAGGTATTGATATAATCAATACCACTTATAATTAATTTAATTTTAGATTTATATTTGCATCATGACATGTTATAGATCTTTGATGTAGGATTTTGTAATCTGATTACATGCATATTGTAGATTAAACTGTTTAATCTATGTCTTTCGCTGCTTTAATTTTGAAAAAGTTTTGAAATCTATGCATGAAATCTTGCATGTTTTCCAATAGAAAAAAATCATCTTGCCATCATAGCAAATTGAGAATCGACCCATGAACCATCCAAGATCCCATTGTGAGCATGGTAGCCTTGCTTGTTTTGTTATTAAGCTTAAACACATAAAAAGCCATTAACCATGTCTAATATGGTATAGTAAGCTTGCTCAATTGGACCTGAAGCTCTACCATCGGCAAAGACGGACCAAGGAGTTTGCCAAACAAAGCATGTTGCCAATGCGCACAACGACGTTGAAGGATTGCACGGCAATGATCACTTGATTAACGGTTGTTTGCTTTAATTTCTATAATTGAGCCATAGGAACAAGAGAATTGCCACCTTTCATCACCTGAGCCCAAGAGCTCGATTCGATTGGCCATGATGTGAGCTTTACGCTTCTCTTCAAGAGTTGGGAGCCCCGGAACTCCAGCATCCCTATCCCCTCTAGAACTAGGGTTAGGGTTTGTACATTTAACATTTATTCCAATCTCGCAAGATCCCAAATTTGCGATGATGATTCCATTGTTGCCCTTCGCTTGCTTGTTGCCCCTTCTTGACCGCTACTCGCCTCCACTTTCCTCACACGTCCCTCTCAAGCAATCTCTATAGCCGTTAGAATTATGGTGCACCAAAAAAGCCATGCAACCTTTAGTTTGAATGTGGTCATGTTAATGAGCCAGATCTAGTCCGAGAAAACTCAAAATTCTCCATATGGTTGGCCTGATAAATTTATAATGCCTTTTCAGGAGGAAAAAAAAAAAGGGAAGAAACAAATCAGTAGATTCTCCCTCTTCCCTTGCATTTCTACTTGCAACCTGAGTCTCTTTCCACCTTTTCCACTTCTCCAGGAGCCTGATAAATCCCTACCACTTAATCGTGATGCTAATTTTTGTTGATCTGTACTCTAAATCCCGAAGACCTAGCCTTACCCAGGGACATTTCTCCTTCCAACTCAACTTAAGCAGCCCCTCCTACAACCCCCTCGGCCCAACCTGCCCTCAAGGTAAACATATTTTAATGCTAAAGAATCTACAACCGTTCCTACAAATCATAGACGGGAACACTGCTTCAGCCACCATGAACAAAAAGTTGTTTCTTCTCAAATCCTTGACAGTGATGGTCTCCGTGTTCCTTCCTTAAATTTACCAGCAATAAACGAGGAACAAGGCAACCGCATGCCCACGATAACAGGAGATTACCAAAGAAGAGAATTCACCTTTTCTTTGTTTTTTTTAAAAAAAACGTGTAGCAGGGGACAATCTCTTTACACACGACAGGAAAATCAACCAAATCTCACCTCCTTTTAAAACATTTGCAGCGTACTAGATTGGCTGTTCAACAGGCTAGCTGGTTGGCACAGCAATTGTACAAAAACAAGCACGTACACACACACTAAAAAAAAAAAGAAAAAATCATTATTACTAGTTTATACGACAATCTTGCAGCTTATTGGCTTCTTCATACGGTGGATCTGGGACAACCACAACAGCTTTTCAATCGTCAGCATGCTAATGATCTTGAATGATTCAATCTTTGCTCAAGAGACCAGCATCTTGATAACATTCAACACTATCGATAAGGCTCTCCTCAAGCCTCCTGCATTCCCATCCCAACATCTTTAATTTCTCCGTACTGAACAGGCTGCCTTCATCTACCTCAACAAAACTGCCATCAAAATATTCAAGATCAAAGGGAACTCACTACAGACAACTAGTTGGTAATTCTTAAATGCATTTTGCATTGGGCTTTGCCAACTCTTTTTCCCCCCCCAAAAAAAGGTAATTAGTTGGTAATGAAGACTTACGTTTTAGGGTAATTATATTTGGGATATATGCTCTTAAGCATGTCCACCATGTCACGAAGTTTCACCGTATGAGAGACACAAATGTAGCGTCCAGATGCTTCTGGCTTCTCATATACCAGAAGCAGTGCATCAACTACATCTATGACATCCACAAAGCTCCAGCGTCTGTTCTCCACAGAATCACGAACTCCTGCAAAAAATTATACAAAAATAGTGAACAACAAAACCCAGTATCTAATAGACGGCATGCTTAAGCACTTTGTCAGTCATTCCTGGTGTAGATAAATAGTAACTAGCCTGAAACTAGATGTCGAAGTCATGAAGGCTCCCAGCAAAGATTGATGCAGGTGGCAAGATCATAGAGGACTAGCAGGAACATATAAAACCAATGTTCCTAGTCCTTTTCTTTTTTTAGTTTTGATCAAAATACCTAGTTTTTTACACTCGGCTCACTGAAGCTAGTCACAGTAATAAATGGAGACTGGAAAATGCTAACTGAACTTTTCTCTCTCTCTCTCTCTCTCTCTCTCTCTCTCTCTCCTTTTTGGATATGTTTCTTTCATTCTTCTAGAACATGCCCAGAAAGATGGCATACAAAGAGGATGAGATCCATTGAACGGGGGAGTTTATATATGAATAGCCCATAATAATTTAAATTAGCTCTTTTCTGACCCATGTCAATCAAAAAACCAAAACGAGATCTTTGGTGAGAATAGATGAAATAATTGTATAGCAATCTGAGATCTAACAGCAATAAAGGCATGTAGGCAAAAGTAGAGTTGGCCAAGAAGAACTAATTATGTCAAGCATCGTTATAGTTTTATCAATGTAATTGAAAAGAAAATGGCTCTTGGTCCATGTTTTGAACTCATCAGAGAACACGTTGAATGAATAAATTTTAAGACCACAAGGTTAAGGAAATGAAAATTAGTTTCCGGTTGTACGAAAGACAAGTGTCCAGTAAGCATCTAACTTTTTGGATTGCCATGCACCAGATGGAATCAGACCAAAGTGATGTTTTGACCAATAGCAGAATGGTAAGAGAGCATGTTTGATGAAAGGTACGAGAAACGGCTGTTGTTGAAGATTTGTCCTTTGACAAGCTCTAAAAAAAATGAATGCATGATGTTAATGTCAGCAGATGACATAAGCTTCGCTACCACTGTATAGTATGAACATCAGAGGGTGCATAAGGCTTGCTTGTTCTTGGTTTATCATGGCATCAATATATGACATTCTTTCAGATATATGCAACAAAATGAGATTATAGTGAAATGGAAAAACAGACCTTTCAAAAGATTGATGAGAAACAAGCTGCTAGCATTCACAGTGGGTTGCAGCAATGGTCCAATAACCATACATGGGCAGACAGTTACAACATCAAGTGCATGTTTCTCCGCATATTCCAGTGCCTCACTCTCTGCTAGCGTTTTTGAAAGGCAATACCAGTTCTGGCAACATTATGGAAGGGAGACTAAGTTCTAAGGAGCCAACAGACAAAAAACTTTATACCTTGCAAGACAACTAAAGTATTTACATTAAATAGTTAAACAATTCAAAGGAAATTAAGTTCTATTTTATAAAGTGAATGAAACTCGATATATAAGCACAATATGTGGTCAGATTTACTTCATACCTTTCATGTGTGACTGCAGACCTGCCATCTAGCAGGCATGTTGAGTATACAACATGTAAATCTTGCAATTCATTTACCCAGAATATTAGACGGATAAAACTTAAATACATAGGCAAACTTTTAAAATCATTGTAGAAAGCTAATGTGCAAGAAAGTTGCCTTACAGCTATGTGTGTGAGAACATCCTAAGTCAAAGCATGATAAAAAGGTAAAACAGTGATATACCCCCTCAATGCTCCATCAAGTACAAAATAACAACCAACCATCACATGCCACGCTTGCTTCTAAAAAACTACTTGTCTGCTTTATTGAGCCATAAGTACTTCCACAACAATGAACAGGCTTCTACTCTAAAAGTTCCACATGGTAGCGCATGACACACTGTTAAATCCATTGCAGTCAAAACAGCTCAGAGTTCCTTTGCTGCTCTTCCAAGCCATATCATGTCAAGACTTAAGCTTTGGAGCTATATAGGGCTTAAAAGTTAGAAACTTTGGAGAAATCTAAAGTTTAAGCTCAAAGAAAGTAGCTAAGTTTAAATGAAGGAAACCTTTAAAGCATTTGCTAATAACCATTTGTTGAATTGGCCCATATGAAAAGATTTTCAAGGTAGCATCTTAGGGATGAAGCTTATGAACTATTTAAATGCTCCATACTATGTACCAGCCTAGGACTTTGAGGTGAGTGAGAATCTTGCGGAATTTTTAAGGTTCGAAAGTTTTTCTATACTCTCAAACCATGAGTTCTTCACAAGTTAATTACAAATTTAACTGATTAAAGACAAGCATCCTTAACCCACCTTTCAGTGCAAAGGCAAAATGGGGGGAAACATCCTTGACTGACTCATTTTTTTCTCTTAAATATAGTGATACATTAGTCAATTGCTATCTTTCATGTTCATGACATAACAGGTAGCATGCTTCATATTTCTGAAGCACCCACTTTTCTGCTGCGATAATGAACATGCTCTGATCCTTGCTAATGCATACGTCATCCTTGGTGAGAATAGTTATTATGCTATTGTGTAATACATAAAGCAAGCCATCCACCTTCTCATGATGGAAAACTAATATTTCATATATCAAACCATGCATGTTGATTCAGTGTACTATGTACTTTACTAAGACTAACTCGCTCTTGCAATAAAAACAGAGTAGGACGGATAACAAAATAAGCATAAGAAACTTCCTGCTAGAATCATTCCAAACTAAGAATCAAATCAACTTCCTCTAGACATTCTAGCCATGTCAGATTATAACCAGAAATATACGATTTTTCAAGGAATATTTCCATATAAAGTTGATCTCCATGTTGAGGTCCATACTCATACATAATAAACAGAAAGAGATTAGGAGTCTTGTAGTAGACTTAGATGGACACTTGCATTGTGTTTGGTCTTTTCCCTTCCTTTATTCCTCATTAAAGGAGCCACTTCGAGCCTCTTATTGCAACTTAATATAGTCTTTTGCACCTAGAAGGGTAGCTAGCTATTTCATCTTATGTGTTAGCAGGAATCTATATCATTGTACATGCCAACAGAATTTAAATGGACTTCAAAATCAAAAATAAAACAAAGAAAATTCACAATAACTGGAAAGCCACCAAACTGACCAAAAATGAAGAGATCTGTTCATAATAACCAATGTGATTCGAGCATACAACGGTAAGCTACTAGTACTAAATGGTCTTGCAAAAAAGTGCATTTTATGCAACTTCAAGATCTTGATGATATAGCATTATACAAATGTTTTATGTCAATCACCTCCGTTGTCCTGCAGTACTCCTCGTCTGACCAGCAATTCTCATCCTTCACTTTGTCCTTAGGCCAATTTGGTATCATCATGATAGCAGCAACTGATGACACTACAACCGCTCGTTTAACTTTTGCCTCACAGCATGCCTTGAGCACATGTAGAGTGCCTGTTACAGCTGGAGCAATTACTTCTACCTGCAAAGTAGTACCGTTTGCATAAGATGGGGAAAAAACATGCATACTACACGCCTAGTTCTTCCTGATGGCATAGGAAAGCCAGACATTTGAAAAGGTCTAAATATAAGCATCACTGTCCTCTACTTACAAGCGCATATATGTATGTATGCATGCATGCATGTGTGTGTGTGTCTATCATGGAAGACAGTCAATTAGAAGAGATCATAATCTATAGAAAACATAATCCTCATCGTTTAATATTTCTATACCCTTAAACCTATTCCATTTAGTTGGAAGCCTGGATGAGCAAGCAAGTCATAGAAGTGCACCAACATTGTCTCATTGTCACATGAAAGAAAAACAGGTACATGATATCCAACACTGATATAATATTGGCCATGATCATGCTAAATATAAGGTTACTCATGATACACTCACAAGCATTTCGTATCTAATTGGAAGGACATAAGTGAGGTATGTCAAAGCATCCTAAAAGATAAAAGAACTGCTGGGGAATCTTGCCTCTGGGTTGGGCACTTTGGTTGAAGGAACAGGACTAGCAACGTGGAATACTCCTTCACATCCAGCAATAGCTGATGCTACAGCATTGTAGTCAAGCAAATCTGCCTTAAAGAGTTGCAAGTTTTCAGAGGCGTTCTCCAACTTCTTCAAATGAGCATTCTTTTCATCACCTGATGCCAAATTTAGCAGGTTTCAGAATATGTTATGAATTAGATCAAACAAGATAAGATGCAAATATTGGTTCATGGATTCAAAACTATAGAGCTAACAATAAAGATTCGATCTTCCAGCCGCTGGAAAAACATGAACCAAAGATAAGTTTCTACGTGCGGTAAGAACCCTAAGACCCGCTAGCCACGGGTTTATAGAGGACCTTTCTAAGGTTAAGTTCTAATACACGAAAACAACAAAATAGTCAAGAAACCAGGTAAATTAAACGAAATAATCATCAATAAACTCACATGCAGGCATTAACATAATCGCATCCAAGACCTTAACTTTGATCTTTAGCTTCCAAATAGATGCAGCGAATGATATGTCCCATTCAGAAATTTTGCATGTATGGTAACAATTGGTCTCAAATCCTTGTATACTAGCGTGAATATACCAATAAAAGCCTAAATAACTTGGACTGAAAGATTACCCAAAGTTCCAATTAGGTCAAAAAGGTTTGATTTTGACAAAAAAAAAAAATTCAGCATTGTTTATTGTATCAAGTAAAACACATCAAAAGTCTTCTTGTGCAAAACACGCCAAAGTTCGATCGTTTGTACAGGATAATACAGAAAAAAAGGTATAGATCTGTGGTACAGGAGCACCAACAGCAGTCCAGTTAGGGAAGAAGAAAGAACCCATCAAAAAATCCCTTTAGCTCCTGCCGTTTCCAATGGATTCCAAAAACATCAACAACAAAATCCGACAAAACCACAGAAAAGAATGAGAAGAGCCAAAAAAAAAAAAAAAAAAACAGCATCAAAGGCCGCAAAGATGGAAGAAAGCGGGGAAAGCAGTACAAAGAAGGGGAAAGCGGGCAGTACTTGGATCTCTAACGGTTCCGTGGACTATGAAGCCCTTGTTAAGAAGTGCCTTCACCAGCCATGAGGCTATGAACCCTCCCGCTCCCGGTCACGCATACCCTCGTCTTCTCTCCAAGCTTCTCCATTCCTCTCTCCCGCACTGTCTCTCACAAGAGAAGAATTTGCTGATTAGGGACGCCGCGGTCCCCTCTGGTTCTCTCGGCGTTGTTACATAGGCGGTGATGGAAAGCGCCAAGTGGGGAAAGGGAGAACCAAGAGGATGGCAAGAAGTATCTCCGAAACTCTCCGACGCAACGGCTTGTGTCATGCCACTAACGGCCTCTCATCTATTATATTATCTAATTCAATCTAATCTAATCTAATCTATATATATTAAAACGGAGGCAGAAGTCTCCGTTTGGCATCTGGTTTGGCACGAGCGCTTTATTTTTTTTTGGAGAGTCCGGTTCCTCTCGCATTCTCCTCCTCTTCTCTCACCCTCTCCGACGCCACCGCCTGAACCCTCCCTCATTACGAGCGCTCATTTTCTTTACTTTGGAGAGTCCGGTTCCTCTCGCATTCTCCTCCTCTTCTCTCACCCTCTCCGACGCCGCCGCCGTCTGAGCCCTACCTCACGGGCTCCCACCGCGCGCCGTCGGCGCCCACCTGGCTCTGGCATCACCCTCCTCGACGTCTGCAACGCCGTTGCTCCTCCCCGCCGCCACCTCCGCCGCACCCTGCCTTTCCGACCCCTCCGCCTCCCTCTCCTCCCTTGGCCTTTCCCACGGCTCTGTTGTCTTCCTCTCCTACTCCGGTTTCGCCCGATCTGTAACCCCTTCTCCCGTTCCTTTGTTCCCCTCCTTTTCTGTCCCTATCTTGCCCCAGCAACGGCTCTCCGATCGCAACCCCAAGCACCACCGCAGATCCTTTCACTCTCTAGCGTCCACCGTCGGCCTCCATCGTCTTCTCCAGCGCTTAGCTTTTGGTGTAGCTTTTGTTAAAACACCATATGTGATAGATACCGAAGCATAAGAAAACTAATAAAATTTTAAATAATTAAATCTATAAACCGCTAAACCAAACTTCAAAATAATCAAAAACGGGTGCTTTCATTCCTCGTATCAGAAACATCAAAAAGGTATATTTGAAAAAAAAAAATATATATATATTTTTAAATTAGAAAGAAGAAGAAGAATAAACTAGGATTGGCCTGCTGGATCAGAGACTTAAGACTTCCTTTTTATAGCTACCTAACTCTAAATATTGAGCCAGTTCAATGTTTAAAAATTAAATAGCCGGAATAAAAGCTTCTTCAAGAGATTAACAGCCTAAATAAAATCTAATATTTAAAAAAGTAAAATAATAAATGATCAAAAAATTAAGTGTAATATTTAAAATAGTAACTAAAATTTTAACAATGTATTAAAAATTTTTCTTCAAACCTTTTCAAACATCTCTAAAGACTAAATCAAATCTTTTTTGCATGTAAATGTTTCAAAAAAAATTTTCATTTTTGATGTAAGACTAAAAATATTTTTAAAAAAAAAAAATAAAATTTGAAAAAAAAAAATTTTAAAAATTTTGAATTTTGAATTTTTAATTTTCCGTCAATAGCTTTCTGCATCGCACTCCACCTATTTGATCATAGGTTAAGTTTTTGGATTGCCCCAAAAGTCAAGGTGTAGGCATGTCTATATTCTTCTTCTGTGAACTCTAGAAGGTTTTAAAAGAACCATGGAAGTATAACAATGGTATTTCTTCACTAATTGCATCAGTTAAAGCAATTTACAGTGCTTTCTCTCTAACATCAGTTTCTTTTCCTATGGTGATATTAGGTTGCTTGAGTATTGGATAATTTGATTGAGTTGAGAGTGTTCTCATATGAAGTCAAAATTAAAAAATTATTGTTACAATAAGATTGCTTTAGTATGAAATTAAAATTGTTAAGACAACTTTTAATTACTATTTTTACTGCATTCCACACTGAAGCTCTATGCCAGCATTCTAACTCCAAACGCAAATTGAAAGCATCGTTTAAGACATGAAATCTTGATGTCAGCATAATCTTCTAGCTGCTTCAGTCCACCATATGTTGTCAACACAGATGCCTCCATCTATCATGTATTATCCATCATGTGTGTAAGAATATGATCAATAAATATATGGGCATCATGGTAGAGGGCAGAGGAGGTTGAAGGCAAGGGTGTGGAGACGGGGCATCGTAGCGGCTGACGGAGGTGGCGACGAGGGCAATGGGGAGGCTATCGAATCTCAATTTTTATTTTAAATTATATTTATGACACCTTTAATATAATACTTTATCTTGAATAATAATTAAGATTTTTATTTAATATGGTTGTTTATTTTGAATAATTGGTTATGCATGCCTAAAATGACTATATCATCGAGAAAAGCTTTTACTTTTAATAAACTTGAAAATTCTTAAAACCTTCCATCTCAATAAATAAATTTATTTATTAAAAATAAATAAATCTCTCATTAAATATCATTTAGTGTTAGTAGTTGGCTTTGATGCCAATAGTAATTAATATTTATACTTGCATCATTTTTTTACTAAATAGTTTTTTAAAATTCATCAATTTTTATTTAAAAAATTATATTATTTGAAAAATAATATTTTTGTCAAATGAAAGATGATTTTAAAAGTACTATCATTATTTTTTGTTTTTAGATACCAAATCAATAATATATTTTGTAGCAAACAATGATCGTTAATTGCTGTTATAAGAAGAAGATAGACCTATAATGATTACCTATCAATAGATATTTATTAGGAATAAATATTATATTATCCATCCTCTTAAAAATAATTTGGTATAAGTAAGATGAACACTGGCATAGTTTCAATATTTCTCATGGCAGTACCATAAAATATGCTCTTGAGAACATCTAAAAACTAAAAAAATAAACAAAACTGCCTGACAATAAGTTGACTAATGGTCCTTGCTTGGAAGACTGGCATCTATATAATACTTGAAATTATCTATAAGACTCTTCTTAAGCATCCTGCAATTCCATCAGAGCGTTCTCAAGAGCTGTTGCTTCTGCCATCAACTCCATGGATGTCCATCATGATCATAAGTAACAACTCTAATTCCCTACCATCCATTGAACTAAAGGCATGTTTAGTTAAGAGAATTGTTGAGAAAAATATCTCAAAATTCAGTCCATAATAAGCTCAAAATGAGATATAGTACGACAAACGAAATTCAACGAGATAAAGAACAGTCCAAACAAAATTTAGACGAAGAAATTACATACGAAGGAATGCTGAAGAAAGTGGCACGACCCACAGGCCTGCTAGAGAGGCCCACTGGCCAGTGCAGGCCAGCGGCGGTGTGGCCCAAGCCGGCAACACATGGTGATGTTGGGCTAGCTACGCGTTGGGCCAGTCCATGCATATGAGCACATGCACCTACGTGCGAGCACCTAGGCTGGAGCTCGATTCACGGTGGACTACCAGCTCACAGCCCTGCGCATGGACCTAACAGGTGTTTCTCGCCCGTTTCACCTGATCCATGGCACTATTCTATGGACCGATCATGATCGGATGGTCAGAATTGATTCCTCACTTGATCAGACGTGATCTGAGGTTGTTTTGCAGGATCGGTGGTCCAGAAGCGAGCTGGTCGCGATCGGATGGCTCAGAATGAATTCAAGCTTGATTAGGAGGCTGTTTGTGCGATCGAATGGCTCTGATGGGAGCCAGTCGTGATCGGATGGCTAGAAACTGATCTCGGATGTGTTTAAGACTGGATTTCTTATTGAAATACTATTTTTAGATTTTTGGAGTTTATATAACTTTGATTGACAAATCGTTTGTTGCATCGGAGAGCTGGTGATGTCCTGGAGGTGTTGAAAGATTTTTTGAGAGATTTTAAAGAGCTTTTATAAGAATTTTAGGGCTTCTTGTTGAGAAACTCTTAGTGAGTGATAAGTTTTTCTTATATTTATTTGATTTTATCTCTCATAATGAAGTTTGCATGCCCCATGAAGATAGACCTTGGTCTAATCCATATACTTGATTGTGTGCTATCTCTTATTTTTTATTCTTCTTTTTTCTCTTGCGGTATCCACACATGATCGATTACAATGCAAGTGGTATCGAGAAGGTCCTGACGTGGTAATATCCTGGCCAGACTCCTATAATAATCAGTATCAAATGAAGTTGATATCGTAATAATTGATACCAGAGCCAGATGATACCGGTGCACGTGGTTGTCCAGATCATGTGATGTTGATCGAGATCAAAAAAGATGGAGAAGACAAGCTTAAGCAAGATGGAGATCAGTCGGTTCGATGGAAAAAATAATTTCTTCCTCTGGCAAGCGAGGCTGAAGCACGTGCTCATCCAGTAGGATTTGATCGATGCTCTCTTATGCGAGGAGATGTCAGCTACCTTGCAGGTGAAGGATTGGACGTTGCTTCAGATGCATGCAGTGAGCACAATCTACTTATACCCAGTGGATGATATAGTGATCTATATACTTGATGAGACCTTTTTGACGATGATGTAGTTGAAGCTTGAAGAGTTGTATATGGCAAAATCGCTCATCAATATGCTTTTTCTTTGGAGGTAGTTCTATCAGCTACAAATGGATGAAGGTCAGAGCATGCTGGAGCATCTATCTAACTTCTAGAAGATTCTTATCGACCTCTTCAGTGTTGAAAAGAAAGTTGAGAAGATCAAGGCGTTGGTCTTGCTATCATCATTTTTATCTTCTTTCAAGTCTTTGATGACTATTCTTTCTGTAGGTAAGAGCACCATCAAGATGAAAAATATGACTTTTGCACTACTTCAGAATGAGATTTTCAAGCAGAAGAATCAAGACTCAAGTTCAGATGGCAACTCAGCCTTGATGGTGATTGGATATAATGGTCACTACTATAAAATAGGACTACGACAGCACATACTATGGTAGTGATTTTCGAAACTATTGTAATAGCTTCTACAACAGCGATTATAAAGAATCGCTATCATAGGTCCAACTTATGGCAGCGGTTACATGTAACTGCTGTCATAGATTGGACCTATGGCAGTAGTTAGAGTCAACCACTGTAATAGGTTAACCTATGCCAGCGGTTCTTTTTAACCGCTGCCATAGGCTCAACCTATTACAGCGGTTAGGCATAATTATTGCGATATCTTTTTTTTATATTTTTATTCTAAATATTATATAATTTTAAAATTTAATACTCATCTTCACCATTCATTATCTAAATAATTATCATTAGTATCGTTATAAAAGTTCGTCTCGATCCGATGACCCTAGCTTCATTGATTAAAAAAATTCAATTTTGATGATCACGAACGATGATGCGATGATCTGATAGATAGAGACCTCCGATGGATCTAAAAATCTGCAACGATAATCTCGATAATGTTTGTAGCATACTATCAAAATTTTACTTCAATTGGATATCATTATTATAGTCAATTAGCATGGGATGATTTTAGCCATTAAATAAGAAACAAGTGATCAAAGGACTAGACGACATCCGATTATGAGATAATTTTTTAGATAAATGATCTTGACTACTATTTTAATTATTTTTATAGTGGTGATCATAAAATATAAATTATTTTTATAAAAACTATTCACGTTAAGTAAATCTTGCAAAAGTATGAGCATAATTACCAATAGAGTTTAAGAATGGATATCAAGCAACGTATAGTTTTGGATCATTTTTAGATCTATGATTTAAATTTTATGATCACCATCATAAAAATGATTAAGATAGTAGCCAAGATCATTTATCTAAAAAATTATCTTATAATCGGACACCATCTGATTCTTTGATCACTCATTTCTCATTTAACGATCGAAATAATTCTATGCTAATTGATCATTATAACGATATTTGATTAAAGTAAAACTTTAATAATATGCTATAAACATCATTGAGATCATTATAGCAGATTTTTGAATTCATTGAAGGTCTTCATCTATCAAATCATCGTATCGTCATTCATGATCATCAAAATCAAATTTTTTTGATCGATGAAGCTAGGGCCATCGGATCGAGATGATCTTTTGCGATGATACTCTAATGATAATTATTTAGATAATGAACGATGAAGATGGACATTAAATTTTAAAATTATATAATATTTAGAGTAAAAATATAAAAAATTAATTTTTAATTTATGGCGGTTGTTACTGAAAATCGCTGCCATATATCTATAGTAGTGGTTTTATAATCGCTGCTATAGACATATGGTAGCGATTTTTAGTAATCGTTGTCGTAGGTCTATGGCAGTAGTTTTCAAACTGCTGCCATAGGTTAGGTTATTTTTGTTCGCCCCTAAATTATTTTTTCTCCATCGATTGCTCTCTCTCTCTCTCCCTTCTCTCTGCCGTCGGTGAGACCTCACCCTTCCTTTCCTTCTCCAATCAGTACTGCCTCTTTCTCTACTTCCTGTTGGCTCTTCGACCAGCATCGCCTTCTCCTCCATCTCCTATTGGCTCTTCGACCGGCATCGCCTCCACCCGCACCTCCCCCTTCTTCTCCAACCAGCACCGCCACCTCTCCCTTCTCCCTTTCCTTCCCCTTCTTCCTCGGCCTAGGCTCGCGGTTCCTTTACCAAGCCATCACCTGCAACTCACCCCCTTGCCCCCCTTCGGCTCCGTCTGTAGCCCACCCCCCAGTTTTCCCGTCACCGTGCCACCCCCCTCCTCCTCTTTCTCTGATCGGCTTGATTGTCGGCTCTACCACCTCTCTTTCTCTCCTCTCTTCCCTCGGTCCGACTACTGGCCCGACCCAATCTTGCTCTCTCTCCTCTCTTCTCTCGGCCCAACCCTCCCTCCTCCCCTTCTTCTCCGGTCGGCCCAGTCACTGGCTTCACCACCTCCTCTCTTCCCTCGGCCCGACCCCTCTCCCTACTATATATATCTTTATCTCTTCCCTCTTTCTCTCTCTCTCTCTTTTCTTTCTCTTTTTCTCTCTTCTCTCTTTCTAACTCACTATCTCTCTTGTTTCGCAGGTGATCTCTAGCGCTATCATCTTCCTCTAGCACCGCTGTCGGCGACCCTTGGAGCTCTCTGTATGACCCCTTCTCTATAGCCATAGGTATGATTTTTTAAAAAAATTATAGTATTATTTATTTATCATTTATAATATTTATAATAATATGTAATTATAATTTTTTATAATAAATATTATAAATATTTATTATAAAAATTATAATTATCCATCAGTCGTGGGTCGTGTCAGTGGATAAGAGAACTCTTGTCGGCTGGTTCTGGATTGTGCTGGTGGATTCTAGGCTAGGCTATGCTGTGTCGATGGTCATGGACAGTCCTAGATCGTGCCATGTCGATGGTCGTGGATGATTTTTGGACCATATCGATTGATAAGAAAATCTCTACTAATGAATTCTGGGTCGTGTTGACAGTCGTGGGTTATGCTGATAGATAAGAGAACCCTTGCCGATGGATTCTGGATCGAGCCATGCCATATCGATGGTCGTGGATGGCCTTGGGCCGTGCCGTATTAACGATCGTGGATGACCCTTGGATCTATTGGTCGATAAAAAAATCTCCACCGATGGATTTTAGGCCGTGTCGACGGTCGTGAGCTATGCCGATTGCTAAGAAAATCCTCATCTCCATCGATGGGTTTTGGGCCATGCTAGCAGTCTTGGACCGTGACATGCCGGCAGCCTTGGGTCCTAGGATGATATATTATTTACTTACTGCTTGTTTGCTTATTCCATGACTCTTATTCTTGAATTATGAAAATATAAATAAATTAATTTACTGCTTTACTGAATGCTGCCTTAGGATGATATCGAAAATCCGCAAAGCTTCTTGACAGTTTTCTATGTCTTAATACACATATAAATATATAATATAGTAATATAATATTTACTTCTTAGTTTCAGTACAAGCTAAGAAAAAGTTTTTAGAAATTTTTTTTTGAGTGTTTATGTCTTGTTGCTTTTGTTTATTGCATTACATAATACTAGACCCATCAGTTGATTAGTGTACATAATCTCCTCCGACATCCGTACATTTATATATAATTATATGGATGGAAGAATTATGTATAATAATCAATTAGTTATCCAATTTAGATAGTTTAAAAATTATAAATAATTTTATAGATAGTTTTAGTAATCAAATGATATGCTAAGAATTTTGAATGAAATTTTGGATAGTATTTCATTTTTGTTCTTCCTATACGGAAGAACTAAGAAAAAATACTGCTGAAATTTCATTCGATCTCTATTGTATATTGTTTGATTACTATAATGAACCTATAGAATTAATACAATTTTTGAATGGAATAGAATCTATCTTTACCTATTAGTTGATGATAGGATGCATTTATTGCATATCTAAAAATGATATTTAATATGAGTTTCATACATAATATTTATTTTGATCCCTATTTATGATGTATTTTTTATTTATAATACATATTTATTTATAATGTATTAGTATATATTGTAAGTTTCATGCATGATTTAATTGCAGTATCACTAATTTTTATAATAGATAAGAAGTGGATGAAGTTTAGTAGGTTCTCGTCAGAATATAAGACTAAACTTCAAAAAGTTCTTGATTTTGCTATAAAAAAATTTGGGGACTACGGACTTATCCAATATTTTTATAAAAGGTATATGAATGGGCCATGGCTACCTTGTTAAGATGTAAATGATCATCTCACTATTTATGGCTTTAAACCTAGTTATGAAATTTATTACGATCAACATGGTGAGGGCAGATCGCAAGAAGATAATTAATGTGATGGGGGAGTGGAACAAATGATTCATGATATTTTTTCATTTGTTGGCAATAATGATGGTACATCTACGTCCAAGTCTGATCTTATGGTTGGTGGAATGACAAATAGTAAGAATGTGGAGAAGGTTCGCAAGTTGATGGAGGATGCTAATATTTCGTTGTATCCTGAGTGTGAAAAAATGGCAAAGTTTGAATTTTTAATCTGATTGTACCATGCAAAATGCTTCAATGGATTCAGTAATAATGGGATGAACTGCAAACTAGAGCTTTTAGAAGATATTCTTCCTGACAATGCACCAATCCCGAAGAATAATTATAAGGCATCGAAGATTATTGAATAGTTAGACTTCACTTATACCAAAATACATGCATGTCCTAATGATTGCATGCTCTACTAAAATGGGGATACAAATTGAAATGCATGCACGAGGTACAGTGTATTAAGATGGAAAGAAAATAAAGATGGCACATCGACTCATGTACCTCAAAAATTGATGTGGCACTTTTCTTTGATTTTGAGACTATAAAAGTTATTTATATCAGCAAGAACATTGAAGGACATGAGATGGCATGAAGAGGATCAAAAAAAAGATGATGTATTATTTACTAATTAGGTGTCATCTCCTTAATTAGGTGTGGAGATTATCGCTCAGTGATGTGAGTCCTAAAGTACATGTTCTTTCAATGGGCCCTAATTGTACCATGCATGAGTATAAACAGCTTATCATTAATGACTACATGTTTAATATTTATAGTAGATCCATAAATATGACAACACAAAATAGTGGCATGATGTTGAGCACCATCATTGGATGTTATGCTAGCTCGAGAGATTTACAGCTTCGTACGAAGGATTTGAACTATTATGGCATGGTGGAGAAGATAGTTATCTTGGACTATTATTCTAAAGAAAGGATTGCATTGGTGAAGTATGATTGGTTTGACACTCTATCGCAGTCAGGGATAAAAACTGATGAGTATGGTTTTACTCTCATTAACATGCAATACCTTCTTCGCACTGAAAAATCGTATATACTTACATTCCAAGCTAGTCAAGTCTTCTATGTTAGTGATCTCTTGGAGCTTCAATGGGGTATTATTGTGAGAATGGTGCCTAGGCATATCTTTGATGATACCGAAGTTGATGATGATGTTGGACTATGTATGCAAAGTGTTTCTCTAGGACAACTTATCTGGTACTATCAAGGTCTTAGATTACTTAGTTGTGGGCATTTGTCGAGCTGCGCGCTATTGTATCGTCTATATTCTAGATGCCACATAGACGATGACTTTAATATTTTGATATAAATATTAGACTATTTATTGATGCTATACTAATATTATTGTATAACATGTTATATTAGTTAATGTTTATTAATATTGCAGATCATGATGGCACTGAAATATCATCTACCTTTCATCTCTATCCCTTGATGGGTTACACAGAGCTCGACATATGAGGAGCAGTCAGAGCATACTTCATCTACCTCCACATCAGCTGCTTAAGGACCATCGACATCTACTCCACTACCGGCATCTACTCCATCAACATCTACTCCACTGATATTTGAGCCTCCACTATCAGCCATATCTCTGATACATGCTTCGATACCGACATCTGAGTGTATATTTTTATTATATTATTTATTTATTTATTTTTTATATAATATTTGTATACTTATATATTTGCATAACGTATTTTTATTGTAGGTGCATCATCTAGTAGGATTTTCATGATCCCACATGTATGCTACATATGTGAAACCACCAGCATCAGGTGATGGTGTAGTATGATGTGGAGGAAAAGCCAGTAGGAGAGACCACATGGAAGATGCATTCAATTTTTGGAGTACTTATGATGTGGTCTGATATCATTCTGGTATTGCCATAGACTGACAATTGATGGATGCTGGTGTCAGAGATCGGATGTAGAAGAAAATATGGATAAATATATCTTAATTATATATATAAGTTTGATATGTTTATACTTTATTTGATTAGAATAATTTGGTAACTGATTTTTGATAACTTTATACAGAGGAGGTACGACTTTCCAAATCATAAGAGGGTTCGAGATGTTCGACTAAAGAAGATTGAAAAGTTATACCGAGGCTACAAGATCAAGCACTATAGAGAATGGCTCGAGCACTGATGAGACACTTCGGAGAAGCTTGTTCCTTGGATATATGACTGTCCTTCGAGTTAGTGAGAGGGGATGGTTAGATATTGGAGGAGCCAGAAGTTCGAGATAAAATTTTTAAAATTTTTAATATACTTAAAATTATATTTAAATATTTTTAAATACTTATTATTTATTTGAATACTTGTTAGGCTATTTTCCATCAGAATCAGAAGAATCGAGCAGCCGAGGAGTACACGCACACTCTAGACCGTGAGTTTATGGCCAGTCATGTGCATAGAGAGATAATGTATTCTGAATCTTACTGAATAAATTAAATTGATATTTTTTTCATATTTTTAATAAATTAATTCATTATTATAGCTGATGAAAGATGGAGTGATGTCCAATCATAGCGAGATCTTCTAATCCAGCCATACGAACAAGAAGGGCAGATCGATGAACGCCACGATCGAAAAAATTTTTATAAGTAATAAATATATTAATATATATTATCAATATTATAGCATTTTTTTAAAAATTTTATTTAAATTTGTAATTACAGGAGTAGTTAGATGCACTCACTCGTGAGGGCTTGAACATCTCTGATCCTCATGATCATCTATCTCAGATCTTGGGGCCTGAACACTCTGAGAGGATCCGATGCAGGTTCGGATATACATCAACGAGCTACTGGTCTGAGATGAGTATCTCTTCATATGCTTCTGGTGTTGTCAGTCGAAAGCATCTTGAGGAGGCATTGGCGCAGATAGCTCAGGCTACAGTGCGGGCACATCAGGCTATGGCATGGGCTGCTCATATTGAGGAGGGTACATCTCATCTGAAAGACATCCTGAGCGCCATGGTGATAAGACTCAGCACGTGTTTTGGAATAGACTTCACAAGCCTTGGGGACATGTTGGCCAACGTTCCAACTCCAGCCCCTCCAGCTCTACCTCTAACTCCAGCTCCATCTCCTTCAGCTCGTGCTCCATCTCCCAGTGATGATGACGATATAGATTTAGGAGACTTCTAATATTTTTTTTAAAAAAATATTATAATAAATTTTATTTGATAATAAAATTTAAGTATTTCAAAAATATTCTTATATTTATAATATTTTTTTATATTTTTTATTGTGTTATGTATATCTCTACATTTATCAGATAAAATATATAAAAAATTAAAAATTTTATATTTTTTTATTATTCAAAAGCTACGATAGTGGTTGCAAAATCGCTGTCATAGGCGTGCCAAGTGAGACTACAAGTTACGTGCCAACCACTACCATTAATCTATGACAGCGATTATGAAATCACTGTATTAGACCTATGGCAGTAGTTCTGCAACCACTGTAATAGATAAAGCTATGACGGTGGTTACAGTTTGGAAACCACTGCCATAGCTCAATCTATGACAATGATTATAGAATCATTGCCATAGATGATGTACGACAGCAGTTCTTATAATCACTGCAATAACTGCTGCCATAAATCTACAGTGACGGTAGCAGTGGTAGTGGTTATTGCCATCGTCAGTGGTTAGATAACCACTGTCATAGCCTATGCAATAATTTTTTAAGCTACGACAGCGATTACAAACTACTGCCATAGCCCTATTTTGTAGTAGTAGGTGGTAGAAGATGGAGCAATAGAAGATCGCAAAGTAGGCAATCCAAGTCCAAGATAAGGGACTCCAATAAGATCAGATGTTATTGATGTGATGAGCTAGGATATTATGTTAGAGATTATCCTTAACTCAAAGATCAGACATAGGCTACTGTGGTGATGGCCTGCAACAATATAGAAGACAGTGAAGATGTTTTTCTAGCAACTGATGAGGTATCTACTTCTTTCTTTCAGTGGATTATAGATTCTGCTTGTGTTCATTATGTATGCTGCAGAGAGTTGTTTGACTTCCTAGAGATCAGTAAGAGCATCGTGTTTCTATCAAATGGATCAAGCTATGAGATCATGGGCAGTAGAACAGTCAGCATGAAGCTCCATGATAGAACAATGAAGAAGTTGAGTGAGATCCGATATATATTCAGCTTTAAGAAGAATCTAATCTCACTAAGCAGACTAGATTCGATCGACTTCAGATAAAAAGTTGATGGAGAAATCTTAAAGATCATGCATGACAGTACGATGGTGATTAGAAAAAAAGTATGAAGGACATTATCTTATGGTGGGGAGCCTAATGCAAGATTGAGCTCTAGATAGAGGTGGATCAGGTATGAGACAGAAGACTTGGAAGGATAAGAGGTCATGTCGTAGAGTGAAGTTTTTATTGCCACAATAGGCTATCTTGAGCAGATATTAAATCAAAAGGATCATAGCCATTGACGAAGGTAGGATCTAGCAGCATGGCTAAACTTCCATATTTGTCCATCTATGAGATAGCAGGTATGCCTCAAGATACGAGGATGAGATGGATCATAGGCTCTCAAAGATAGATGAAGATCGAACATCAAGTCGAGATAAAGATTATTGAGAAAAATATCTTGAGATTCGATCATAATAAGTCTAGAACGAAGTTTGGGACGATGAACGAAATCCAATGAGACCAAAAATAGTATAAATGGAGTCCAAATGAAGAAGTTACGTACGAAAGAAGACCGGAGAAGGTAGCATGGCCCATGGGCCTGTTGGAGGGGCCCATAGGCTGATGGTGGCATGCGGTGGTGCTTGGCCAGCCACGTGCTAGGTCGACCCATGCGCATGACCATGCACATGGGCACACGTAGGTGCCTAGGTTGGAGAGGGTCCATGGTGGGCCGCTAGCTCACAGCCTTGCACGTGGATCCGATAGGCATTTTCCACCTATTTCATATGATTCACAATACTGTTCTATGGACCGATCATGATTTGATAGCTCTGGTTCGAGCTGATCATGATCAGACAGTCATAATTGATTCTAGGCTTGATCAAGCATGATCTGAGGCTATTTTGCATGATCGAATAGCCCAGGAGCGAGTTGACCATAATCAGACAATCTAGAATAAATTTAGGCTTGATTAGGAGGCTGTTCGCACAATCGAACGGATCTAGTGCAAGCTGATCATGATCGGATGGTCAAAAACTGATCTTAGATGTGTTTAGAACTAAGTTTTCTATTGAAATAATATTTTTGAATTTTTGGAGTCCGTATAACTCCGATTGATGAACCATTTGTTGATCGAAAAGCTGGTGATATCTGTTGAGAGGCTTCTTGAGAGATTTTGGAGAGCTTTTATAAGAATTTTGAGGCTTCTTGTTGGGAGATTCTTATACAAGGATTGAGTGATAAATTTCTCTTGTATTTGTTTGATTTTATCTTTCTCATAGTAAAGTTTGCACGTCCCATAGAGGTAGATCTTGGTCCAATCTATGTACTTGATTGTATGCTATCTCTTACTTTTTATTCTTCTTTCTTTCTCTTATGATATCTACACATGATTGAGTGTAACGCAAGTGGTATCAAGAAGATTCTGAAGTGGTGGTATCCTAGCTAGACTTCCATAACAATTGGTATCAGAATGAATTGATATCCTAACAGGAGTTAGGCTCTAGAATGGGAATGATAATGCATGACTCTCATTCCAACTATTTGATTGTGAAAGTTATTTCTATTGCAATTCCAAGAAGAAATGGAAATGCATCAATCCCCAAAAATCCAATTCTAACTCTTCCAAGAAATTTAAATCCTATTCCAATTCTAATTCCAGTTACAAATTAAATGTACTTGAAAATATGGTTATTCTGATTCCAATTCAAACCCATTCTAATTCTATTGATGGTTGTGAACCAAACACATCATGAAAGAATAGACATATCAAAATTTAGTTTAACCATCTTGTGGAGAAGTGTCCACACAAGACCCTCATCGGCCACTGGCTTGGAAGGGTAAGGATGATAATAATCTTTTGCCATGGCCAAAGCCCCTCCAAAAGTTGCATTGAGAAGAAGATAAAGGACCATCAATGCCAACCAATTCTGAGGCTCCCCCCCCCACCCCCCAAAGCATTGCACCATAAGAGCTATACCCTATCAAGGATCTAGACAAGCTGCCCAAAGAAAGTTGACCACCTTGAATAGCATTTTTCGTATTGATAGGCATCCATCTTAGAGATTCCTTACACAATTATATATGAATCACAACCACCCTACTATATTTAATACAATTGCTCAATAGACTTCGATTGCAATCCAGTGGAGTCAGAGGTTAAATATAGAGAGCTTGAAGCTAAAGATTAGTAGGAAATTTGTTCCAAAGTATTTTCTGAAAAGAAATTTACACCGAGACATAGTAGGCAACTTCCACAGAGTGACCCAACCATGCCAATGTTAACTATGAGTTTGGACATCATCATATGACAAAAAAAAGTATAAACAACCCTATCAACTATTAAGAAGGAATTCTCTATGTAATATCAGCCAAGTGAGAGCTATGATATTGCTGTAAAAGATGCAAATTCCAAGTATGAATAAAAGTAGATACAGAAATAATAGTTTATAGCATTTACAGAATTTACAAAGGTAGGTTTAAGATTAATAGGACAATTCAACACACAAGGATCAACAGTAATAGAAGTAGACTTGTTGCGGCCAATCCACTTGCATCTATGATCGAACGTCGGAAAATCTACAAGAGCAAGTCCACACTAACCGAAGTTGGCTCCGATGGAAATCTTTCGATGCTTAAGTTAGTAGAGTGAACTGATCGAACAAGAAAAATAAAAAATAAAGTGATAGAGATTGCTCTAAAAGTATTAGATGTATCCTTCCAAACTGACTAGGTTATCTTTCTTTTATAGGTGTTGGAGTGATAATCACTGAGTATGTGGATCTCTCTTTTTTCGGTGTAGTATGATTGTGCATAAGTAATTAAAATTATCCACTAATCATTGTTGCCCGCTCTTCTCGAAGGCGATTTTGTAGGGCTGATTGAAAGCCGAATAGATTATTTGGAGAGCTCCTATCGGTTAGTCGATTGATTTGGAGTCGATCGATCATCGATCGATCGATTGATTCTATGCCGATGGATCGTTGGTCGGCTGACTTTATGTTGATGAGTCCTCGATCGATTGATTTTATATCGATGAATCATTAATCGACTGATTTTGTGCCAAACGATCATCCATTGGTTGGTTGATTTTGTACCGATGGGTCATCGATTGGTTGATTTTGTACCAATCGATCATTGGTCGAAGGGCTTTAAGCTGATTATTGTCTTAATAATTTTCGATCGACGGTTAGTCGGTCGGAAGAAGCAATCATCGATTGTCAGTTGTAAGTTCGATTATCCATCGGATGGTCATATGTCGGCGCTCTCGTCAATGTATCGACAGGATAGTTGATGGATCGATGAGTATTGATCTTTCGGACAGCCTTTTCAGTAGCGATGATTGATCGGATGTTGATTATCGTCCTTCAACTAATTGATCAATAATCGACTGGATTAGTGGAATGTCGATCGTCGAGTCAATTGGTTGGTGGTTTATCGAGTAACTCATCAACTATCCATCGTCCATCATCGATCATCAGTCGGTAAACATCCATCGATGTTTGATGGTCTGTTGGCTGGGTTGGTGAGTTAACAATGAGGGCACTGAGCCTATCTCTATTGATATTGGTGCTCATTACTATAACTGTCATTGTCGAATACAATTCTTAATGAGATCAAAACCATAAAAATGGTAAGGTATGTTGTTATAGATACCCTTGGAGACTCACCTATATGAGTGTGATTGTGAGACCACAGTCTATGAAAAGTAAGACTTATTCTCTAGAGCACTCATGAAGTTAAGATACAAGCTCATGGCCGTAATGCTCATCCTTGATTGAACTCGCTCAATGTTCGTTCAATGTGTGCTTCAAATTGAGCTTGTGACATTAAGATCCTGAGTTCAAAGCTTCGGCTACTCTAGGATTGTTATAAGCAAAATTTGATGTCACTAAGTGAAGGTTCAAGTCCAAAATACACCTTTGCTATTACATTGAATGAGTTGCCTAGATAAAAATTTATTTATATACTTTTTTATTTTTTAAAAAAATCTTTGAATCTTGTGAGGGATTGTTATATATAGAATAAAAATTCAAAGATTTTTTGATTATTTTTGACTATTTCAAATATTTAGTATATATTAAATATTTTAATTATTATGATTTCTTGTTTAAAATTTTGATTGTTAGAAGACAGTTATTGGGTTGATTTTATTTGGATAGTAATGGGTCTTAACAGACTTGTATAGGGGTTACACCTTTGGATGCTTATAAAAGAAGCCCCCCATTAGCCTATTGGACACAACATCTTCTCCTTATCCCATCTTAAGTAGCTCGAGAATGAGGAGCTACTTCATCCTCTACTCTTTCAATTATATTCTTCCTCTTTTCTATCTTCTTATTTGGATGACTTTTGATCAACTGTGAGTTTATAGAGGATCTGCCGGGGTCACAGCATCTCTAGTAGATCGAATCCGTTGTATTTTGGAGAGAAACCGAGCCTGAAGCTCGTGCTGAAAAGAGGGTGGCTGAAATTTCTCTAAAGGTCAGTGCCTAGCATACCTCAGATGCTATCAAACTAGTGGCCAGACTATTTTGCAGTGCTCCAGTAATAAAATTTTGCTACGTTCTTTTATCCTTTATTTCCAATAGTTTCTACGAGCGATAAGAACCCTAAGACCCGATAGCCATGGGTTTGTAGAGGACCTTTCTAAGGTTAAGTTCTAATACACAAAAACAACAAAATAGTCAAGAAACCAGCTAAAATAAACAAAATAATCATTATTATGATGGTACTGTAAATACCTCAGATCGATCACGATGATACAATGGATACTTTGGATCAAAACTGATACTACGGATACCTCAGATCACCAAGCTATCTTCGTGGTTGTTGACCCAAATGCTGAACTGAAGTACACGAATCCGAGCTATCTGCATCCAGTTTTATGTGCAACCCATCAAGCACATGAACTTCCTCAGTTACGTCAGCCAGCTGATTTTTTGGCACATGCAGTAACCGTCTACCCTAAGTGGATAAGCTCAAAAGTAGATAACTCCCCTAATCTCGTGAGAGCAGATAAGACTAGAATATCTGGCCCATAATAGTATGTCTAATGGCCCAACAACCTTGGAACTACACGTTCCTATGGTTGTTTAACCATGTTCTTTATAAATAACCAAACCCTCGAGGATCCAGGTAAGTAACCCATCTCAGAGAATTACTGGTTGCTCTTGCTGTTCTCTAATTCTTAATTTATGTGTCGAAGGATCCTCACCAGAGCAAAAACCTCCGACCCAAACTTTGTTTTCAGGTCACTCCAGCATTCATGTTCAAAAGCTCAACCGCTTGCCTTCCGACCTCAATTGGGACTAGCAGCAATAAATAGAGTAAGGATTTGAACCTTAAGTTCATTCATAAAGAAGTAGCCAAGCAGCGATTCTCACAAGATGGCCCCATGCAGAACTCGTCCTAACATACCAATGCCTCTACCCCCCGACTGGTGCAGGATCAGGTGAACAATTCTGTTCCTACACCGCCAGCGATGGCGAAAGTTCTTATGCCTACACAACCCACGGTGGTAATTGTGAAATAGTTCAATCTGCTCTTTCGTCAAGTCTAGCAGCTCATAGTGATAGTCCAAGCCCAACCGATACCTCCACTGGCAAATCTAACACCACTGGTGGCATCTACACCACCACTGACGAACTCATCATCACTGGTGGTGCCTGTGCCATTGCAATAGTAATAGTAGCCGCAACTCCAAAGTCCAGGAAGGCATCAGACCTATCAGAGCCATCTCAAGACCCCAGAGCCAAGAAGGTGGCAGACACCAAGTCCTCGATTTGGGTATGATTCCATCCCCAATCGGCATTCTCCTCAGCATTTTGAGGCATATACCACTCAAGAAGCTGAACTTGAGCGAAGACTTTAGGAGATGGACCAGTTGATTTAGGAGATCCACAACAACTCATCAACGTCGCTTGATGGGTTTGACGCTGACCAATCTTTTATGGTGAGCATAATGCAGGAGCCTATTCCTTAACACTTTAAGGTTCCTCAAGTAGAAAGTTACGATGGGATGACTGATTTTGTTGACCACACTAACAGCTTCAGAGCTATTATGCTTCTTTAGGAAGCTAGTGATGCTATCCTATGCCAAGCATTTTCATCCACTCTAGAGAAAGTGGTCCGATACTGGTACTCCAGTTTGAAAGCAGCTTCAATTCATTTTTTCAGATAGCTGAGCCAGTCCTTTTCTACCCACTTTATCACTAGCCGATAGCTGTAGAAGTGGTCAGATTACCTCCAAACTATCAAAAAAAAGTGAGGGTGAGACCATTCGATCGTATGTGGCCCGCTTTAATAAGACCATGCTTGAAGTTTGCAACCTGGATCATTCAGTCGCATGTCTGCAATGATGGATGGATTGCTAAAGGGTGAGCTTAAAAGTCGCTGATGAAGAACTACCCTCGGGACTTCCCAGAAATGCTTGTTTAGGTGGAGAAATATGCCTGTATAGAAGACTCTTTTGTAGAGGATGACACCCTTGCAAATCCTACCATGGGAAGAGAAGGACTGAGCAGAGGGCGCTCGCCTATGCAGGAGCAAAGAACATACCGGTGGTCTAGATCCCTATGAAGAAGATAAAGAAATGATTCACCTCAGAGATGATTCACTAACTATAAGCCTCTGAATGCCTCTAGAAGAGAGATACTGATGGAGGTGCGAGCTGAGCTACCTCAGCCTCTGAAAATATGGACGAAGCTTGAGCACCGCGATCCAACTAAGTACTACTACCATTATGACCATGGTCATGATACTGAAGATTATCGCTAGTTTGAACATGAGATCAAGAGGTTCATTAGGCAGGGGAGGTTGAATCGCTTTATCCTAAGTGGGGTACCTCCACGTCGATCTCCTCCAAGAGCTCAACAACCACCCCCTTTGCATCGGCAACCATTCTCTTTGCCTCAGCCGCAGCCAGTGCCAGCGCAGCTAGAGAGGCAAGAGATAGGAGAATAGGCAGAGGTGAAAGACCGACCCCTAAGAAGAGAAATCCATATGATAATAGGAGGATCATTTAGGTCAATAGAGATTTCTAGAGACAAAGAGGTGGAGGCTCAAGGATGCCATTATCTTCATCGAGAAGGATGTAGAGGGTGTGCAAGGCCCGTATTGTTAGATATATGTGCCTTAGAAGTCAGAATTGACTGACACTTGTAATACACTTCTAGGGGCAAAATTATAATTTTGACTATAACCAATAAAATGGATTATTTTCTATCACATATGTATATTTAGTGTCTGTGATACATCCTTTGAGTTAATGATAATGATAATTCATATTTTTAAGAGTTGAAAATTTAAGACATGAATAATCATTATTAACTCATAAAATGCTCTCGACCATAGGATCATCACGAGGATGGTGATTGATCTAGAAGGTTGGTATACAATCGCTTCTCTTTAGTAGATGAGTCTTGAGTCTACGATGTGGAGATATCGAAATGAGAGTACAGATACTCATTAGAGAATGAGGACATTGAACGTGACCACCTCGAGTAGTCATTAGGAAGTCTACCTTCTCGTCAATGACTGACTCGATGCTGCAGTGGTGTGTCTGATTCTTTGATCTGAGGTGCATCGATAATTCACCTTGAGGGTGTTATAGTTTGACTACACCATTACTCGATCTCCTAGCCATATGAAATTTTGAGGTGTATGTTGGCTATAGCATGTTCATTGTAGGAACTTGATAGCATCAAGATGGAATCTATCTACCTTGGTGGTAGAGGAGCAGCCCTATGATGATCATGAGAATCAAGTTCAGAAGCCCATGGCCATGGTAGAGTGAAATAATAGAAAGAGTTTCTATTTAGCTTTTCATATCGGACCTGAATCGATTGATTACATCATATGACAGAAACTAAGGTTTGACGAGTTCACCTTAATCCTAATCTGATTGGGGCTCAAGATAGAAGAACTTAATCATACTGATAGCTACATCAAGAGGTTCGCATTCAGCTCTGATGGATTGCCACCATATACTGCTAGGTATCACTGATGGATTTTGAGAGCAATTAGAATGATTTAGATGATCGATCATTCTAGCTGTTTGAATCAGAAGAGTTTTAATCTCTATCAAGATTTATGCACGTGGAGTGGAGAAAGGAGTGTGTGTCGTATCAACTCTTCATATTGGTCGACATAGGATTCAATCGAGAAGATGCCGCTTCTTTGTTCGAAATGGATCGGTGGTATCCGACTGAAGCATTGTTCTTCCATAGTTTCTTCTTTTGACCCTTTTCATTTTGTTGGTGCTGGTCAGAAGCAACTTGTTTTGCACAAATGTTTGTCCATGCACTCCAAAAGTTTGGCATAAATTTAGGGGTGGTTCATATCTAGCGAATAGATGAATCAAGAATCCTACAGATTCTACTTCATGGCTGAGATGGCCGCGTTCTTGTTGAGATTTCGAACCTCGAGCATGGCGGCATTAAAACGTGCCACAAAGGCCCGAAGGATTTCTCCCTCTCATTGTTTGATCGAGAAGAGGGTGTCAGAAGTTCATAGCATCCTCTTGTTAGTGCTGAAGTGAGCCACGAAGGAGTCTTTGAGTGGCTTGAAAGAGTCAATGCTTCCCGACCAGAGCTCGAAATACCATGCTTGAGTAGCTTTCTAACGGATGGCCAGAAAGTCGATACGCATGAGGGCATCGTTTACCTCCTGGATCATCATGAGAGCTTCGTAGCTCTAGAGATGATCGACTGGGTCGATGGAGCCATCATATGGCTCTCCTTGTGACATCTTAACCGTGATGGAATTGGTTCGTTTAGGATGCGTGAGAAGAAAGGAGGAGCAGTTTGAATGTGGAGTCCCTCGGAGGACCTTCCTTTCGCATCCTTTTGCATTTAGGCCAGTCGACGATCAATTTTTTTAAGCTTTTGCTCATAGGTATCGAACTGATGCCGGCGAAGTGCCCCCAGGGTTGATCCTCCTAAGGAGCTAGTTGAGGAGGAAGAGGTTGAATCCCGAGGGATTTCCTCCTTATGCCAATCTCGACGAGTAGGCAGAGAAATGGAACATCATGATCGATGGATGGTCCCTACGAATGGTAGAGAGATGGAGTTTTCGCTCGATGAGAGCATCGAGATGGTCGCTCTAGTGAAGGAGAGGTGGAGCACTTCGATACACGATGGCTGTATCTGGATGGCACCACCTATGTCGTCAGTCCATCAACCACCACATGTGGCTGTTGCTGGAAGCTATGTACAACCTCCATTAACATCTGGACCTACTGCATTAGTACAACTAGGTGCTGGGCTTGTGCGTCCATCGTGACCGTTGGATGCGAAGAGTCCAGTTTTGCCACTGACGATGATGGAGGGGGGAGTGCTTCTCACCGGGATGACTGTCCGATGGAGCTGAGTGAGTTGCGAGCGCATGTTTTTGCCATCATAATAGATGACAAAGATTTACTAATTATTTTTGATCTCTCCCTTTTTGGCATGCCAATCTATTGCAGTCAATCCACCTGTGCCTAAGAATCAATGTCGAAAAATTGCAAAGACAAGTCTGCACAGACTGGAGTTGGCTCCGATGGGGACCTTTTGATGCTTAAGTTAGTAGGATAGACTGGTCAAAAAGGAATCTAAGAGCAAAGTGATAGAAATTGCTCTAAAAGTATTAAATATGTCCTACCAAACTAATCAGATTACCTTCCTTTTACAGAAATCGGAATGATAACCACTGAGATGTGGATCCCTCTTTTTTTGGTGTAGTTTGATTACGGATAAGTAATTAAAACTATCCACTAATCACCATCGTCTGCTCTTCTCAGGGATGATTTTATAGGATCGATTGAAAGCCAAATAGATTATTTAGAGAGCTCCCATCAATTAGTCGTCTGATTTGAGGTCGATCGATCATCGATCGATCGACTTATTTTGTGTCAATGAGTCATCAATCGACTGATGTTGTATCGATCGATCATCGATCAATTGGTTCTATACCGATGGATCATCGATCGGCTAACTTTCTATCGATCGATCTTGATTGGTTTATTTTATGCCGATAGGTCATTAGTCAGCTGTCTTTATGTCGATTGATCATCGGTCAAAGAATTTTAAGCTGATTATTGTCTTAATAATTTTCGATCGATGATTAGTCAATCAGAAGAAGCAATCATCAATTATCACTTATCAGTCCGATTATCCATCGGATGGTCATATGTCGACACTTCCATCAATGTGTCGATGGGATAGTTAAAGGATCGATGAGTGTTGACCTTTCGGACAGCCTTCTCAGTGGCGATGATTGATTGCATGTTAATTATCATTCTTCAACTAATTGATCAATAATCGATTAGGTTAGTGGAACGTCGATCGTCGAGTCGATCGATCGGTGGTTCATTGAGTAACTCATCGATCATCCATCATCCATCATTGATCATCAGTTGATGAACATCCATCGATGTTCGATGGTCTGTTGGCTGAATTGGTGAGTTGGATAGTAGATTGACAGCCCCCAATAATATAAAAATATCTTTTGAAGAACAAAAATATAACTATAGATAAATATATTAAATATAAAATAAAAAATATTAAAATATATGTTATTTAATTTTTATTATTTATTATTTGATGACTTTTTTGTTCATTTTTAGAAATTATCAATTATGAAAATTATTTACAAATCAATCAACAATAGGCTCTCAATATTTATAAGCCTGTCACATGCATATTCGAGCCATTAAATTTTCATATGGCAAAGAGCTCGTATGAATATTAAAGCATCAATTGGATACGGATATGATACGAGACATATGGAGAAAGGACTATTAAGAGAAGATGCTTTAGTAATTATGAAGGGCCCACTAAGCATTAATTGATCAAAGGGAGTAAAATGTCATGGGATGCCACTTGACTTCATGGGACCAATGTTGATACATGAGCTGATAATGGAAGATGCATGAAAAATAAAGAAAGTGGTTGCGGAAGATGATGCTGGGTGCGATATGGGACCAAATGCAGAATGCGCGAGAAGCAAAGATAGCATACGAAATTTACAAGCGGATGGATCGTGGATTCTTAAGAAAAATAATAATATTTAAAAATTTTTATAAGAAGAAAAATTTATATTGTATGATAATTTTTTTTTTAATTTTTTTTTTGCGCTTGATCCTTCAATTTCATCCATCCATCTTTTAGTTTTTATTATTCTTTTTAGTCCCACATTTAAAAATCATGTAAAACTTCTTCTTCCTGATATCTATAAAAAGACTCTTATACTTCCATCTTGAGGATCATCTTAGAAATTCTTCTAGAGTCTTGCATAGAGGAAGAGAAAGAAACTATTCCATGAGCAGCTAGGCTAGGAGTCTCGAGAGAAGAGAAGAAATTTTATAATGACACAGAGCGAATTTATTGTTCTTAACTTTCTTGTATTTCTTTTATATGTAATAAAGATTATGCTTTTTATTTAAATTGTCATGAGTTCTTTATTCACTTTTTTTTATATGCTTTCATTTATGCTTTTTTGTTAGATTAATATTAGGAATAATTTTTGCTTTTTGAAGATGCAACATGATCTACGGGTGCAGGACGTGTCGAGGAAAAAAAAGTTATTTACCTAGTACTTTCTGGAGATGTACCATGATCTACGGATATGGAGTGTATCGAGGAAAGATAGATATTTTTCTAAGATTAATCATAATTATATAAAAAATAAATATAACTCTGTTAGTGCAAAATTAATTCAAAACTTTCAAGATCTTTATTTTTTAATTATATTAATTTTAGAATAGTTTATTTTCTAAATTAAAATAAATCTTCTTTCTTTTATTTTGTAATATCAACCTAGCTCAAGGTTTCTGAGGATACAATCTCAACTTACCCTACCGACATGGTGAGTAGAGTTATTTTTGGTACTATCAATGATTACGCATCAACTGCTATCTATTAAGGCCAATAAAATGTCAATATATGCCAAGGGAGAAGATAATTTTAGTTCTATATCGATATGAATCAAAAAAAATATGATTTATATGCATTTAAATCTTCTCTTCCCTTTTAAAGGACAAAATCATAAGATAAAATCATGAGGTGTCAATATATGCCAATGATTGTATTAATAATATTATTGATATTTATTTTAAATAATTAGTAGGGTTCTTAAATAGGATAAATAATATTATTGATATTTATTTCAAATAATAAGTAGGGTTCTTAAACGATTCTTTATTTGGGATAATCTGTTATACATATCTAAAACAACTATATCATCATTAAAAAATATATATTTTTTATTTTTAATAAGTTTATGAAATCTTTAAACCTTCTTTCTTAATTAATAATTTTTATTTTTAATAAATAAATCTCTTGTAAAATATTATTTAGTACTAAATGTTGGTTTTGATGTCAATAACAATAATTTTTTATATGTATTTTGTTAATTTTCTCTAAAAATTTATATAATTAAAAAATAACAAAGATGATTTTAAAATTGCTATTATTTTTTTTAGAAACCAAATTATTAATGTATTTTATAGCAAATAATGACTATTATTTGCTCTCATAGCTAGTATAAGAGTCCTATAATAATTAGTTATCAATAGTGTTGATGTAAAAATTGGTCGTCGCCGGAGTCCACTAGAGTGGAGGCCGATGAGGTTGTCGCTGGGGACTTGCAAAATAAAGTTTCGTCTGAAGTCGGTGGGGGGTGGCTCCGGTAGGATCCTCCGACGATCAAGTCAACTTTGGCCAACAGGAACGGAGTGCTTGGAATGAGTTTCGGAGCTTAGAGAAGAGGAGGATAGCTTAGAGATTAGAGAGATTAGCGTATCTGGAGGGTTTCTTTTATAGCGGAGCTTGATGGTGATGGCTGCAGCTGCGTGTCGGTGGGTCGCTCGAGGTTCGGTGGAGTCAGTCTCTTGGAGAGGTGCCGTATGCGGTGGGTTGACGGTGATGGCTGCACAGCCAGCCAAATGAAGGATTGAAGGCCTTCATCGTGTACCCATTTTGGAGGAGTTTAGGCTCCTGAAGAGAAAGCTTGGAAGGAGTTTGGCTCCCGTGGGCGTCTGGCTGGAGGTACACGGCTAAGGCTCGACCACTGGGGAGTTCGGTAGGAGCTCGGTCGGTCGAAGGGGGTGTCAGGGATGAGTCCAGCTCCCGAAGAAGTTCTACCGAAGAGGAAGCTTGGAGGGAAGTTCGGCTCTCGTATGCATCTGGCTGGAGGGGTGCGGCTAGGGTTCGACCGCTGGGAGTTCGTGCACTGGGGGATCTCGTTAAAGTCCGACCGCTTGGAGTCCAAGGAGCTTGGCCGCTAAGTAGTTTGATCGACTGAACGGGTTAGAAGAAGCTCGACTGCTAAGTAGTTCGGTCGGGGTTAGAAGAAGCTCGACCGCTAAGTAGTTCGGTCGGGGTTAGAAGAAGCTCGATCGTAGGAGGTTTGACTAAAGCCCATCTGCTGAAGCTCTTCTGCAGCTACTGGTTGCATTAGGCTGAGCATCGAACTAGACTTTGATGGGAGCGAAATTTATCCCCAACACTAGTCCCCCCACTCCCGAGTTCGAAAATCGAAGGAAGGGAGTGCAGGAAAGGCGACTGCTGAAGTCTTCCTCTGAGGCTCGTGCTGGTCCAGGTCGAAGCTCGGGGGAGATCTCATCTCCAGCTAAAGTTGATATCGAAGTTGAAGCCCGGGGAAGATCTTATCTCCAACCAAGGTTGAGGGAGGCTTCGTCCACTACGATCGAAGTCGGAGGTTGTGCTCCTCGGAGCGATATTGTCTCCTACAGCCGAGGTCGGATTTGAAGCTCTCCAGTCGAGGTTGGCCCGATCGCTGGGGTAGATCTTATCTCCTTTGGTCGAGGTTGATGCAGATGCTCGGACAAGATTCTCCTCCTATTCCTAATCTTCGACTTTGCTCGCATAAGGACGAGATTCTCCTCTTGTTCCTAACGGGCTGTGGGGGTACATTCGGACCGTCGTTCGTCTCCCTCCATCTCGTCCTTTGTGAATGAGGTCTTCGACTTTGCTCGCATTAGGACGAGGTCCTCCTCCTATTCCTAACGGGCTGTGGGGGCACATACGGACCATCGTCTGTGCCTCTCCTCTCGTCTCGTCCTTTGTGAATGAGGCCTTCGACTTTGCTCGCATTAGGATGAGGTCCTCCTCCTATTCCTAACGGGCTGTGGAGGCACATACGGACCGTCGTCCGTGCCTCTCCCTCCATCTCATCCTGTATGAACGAGGCCTTCGACTTTAGGAAGGTCTTATTTTCCGCGATCGAAGTTGACCCGAGGGAGATCTGATCTCGGGATGAGGTTGTCTCCGATCTTATCTCTGGTCAAAGTGGAAGTTGAAGCTCTCCAGCCGAGGTTGGCCCGGTCGCTTGGGGGAGATCTTATCTCCTTTGGCCGAGGTTGATGCGGGCGCTCGGGAGAGATCTTATCTCTGACCGAGGTTGTTGCTCGCGTTAGGACGAGGTACTCCTCCTATTCCTAATGGGTAGTGGGGGCACATAAGGGCCGCTGGGCCTCTCCCTCCATCTCGTCCTTTGTGAATGAGGCCTTCGTCCGGGAGAGATCTTATCTCTAGCTGAGGTTGTTGCTCGTGTTAGGATGAGGTTCTTCTTCTGTTCCTAACCGAGGTTGACTCGATCGCTCGGAAGAGATCTTATCTCTAGCCGAGGTTGTTGCTCGCGTTAGGACGAGGTTCTCCTCCTGTTCCTAATGGACAGTGGGGGCACATAAGGACTGCTGGGCCTCTCCCCCCATCTCGTCCTTTATGAACGAGGCCGTCGCTTGGGAGAGATCTTATCTCTAGCCGAGGTTGTTGCTCACATTAGGATGAGGTTCTCCCTCCTGTTCCTAACTGAGGTTGACTCGATCGCTCGGAAAGATCTTATCTCCAGACGAGGTTGTCAGCGGTCGCTCGGGAGAGATCTTATCTTTGGCCGAGGTTGTTGCTCGCGTTAGGATGAGGTTCTCCTCCTATTCCTAACGGGCAGTGGGGGCACATAAGGGCCGCTGGGCCTCTCCCCCCATCTCATTCTTTGTGAACGAGGTCTTCGTTCGGGAGAGATCTTATCTCTAGCCGAGGTTGTTGCTCGCGTTAGGATAAGGTTCTCCTCTTATTCCTAATCGAGGTTGACTCGGTCATTCGAGAGAGATTTTATCTCTAGCCGAGGTTGACTCAATCGCCCGGAAGAGATCTTATCTCTAGCCGAGGTTGTTGCTCGCATTAGGACGAGGTTCTCCTCCTGTTCCTAACGGATAGTGGGGGCACATAAGGGCTGCTGGGCCTTTCCCTCCATCTCATTCTTTGTGAATGAGGCTTTTGCTCGGGAGAGATCTTATCTCTAGTCGAGGTTGTTGCTCGCATTAGGACGAGGTTCTCCTCCTGTTCCTAACCAAGGTTGATTCGATCACTCGGGAGAGATCTTATCTCTAGTCGAGGTTGACTCGGTCGCTCGGAAGAGATCTTATCTCTAGCCGAGGTTGTTGCTTGCGTTAGGACGAGGTTCTCATCCTATTCCTAACGGGCAGTGGGGGCACATAAGGGCCGCTGGGCCTCTCCCCCCATCTCATCCTTTGTAAACGAGGCCTTCACTTGGAAGAGATCTTATCTCTAGCCGAGGTTGTTGCTCGCGTTAGGACGAAATTCTCCTCCTATTTCTAACCGAGGTTGACTCGGTCGCTCGGGAGAGATCTTATCTTTAGCTGAGGTTGTCAACGATCGCTCGGAAGAGATCTTATCTCTGGCCGAGGTTGTTGCTCGCATTAGGACGAGGTTCTCCTTCTGTTCCTAATGGGCAGTGGGGGCACATAAGGGGCACTGGGCCTCTCCCCCCATCTTGTCCTTTGTGAACGAGGCCTTCGCTCGGGAGAGATCTTATCTCTAGCCAAGGTTGTTGCTCGCGTTAGGATGAGGTTCTCCTTCTGTTCCTAACTGAGGTTGACTCGGTCGTTCGGAAGAGATCTTATCTCTAACTGAGGTTGACTCGATCGCTCGGAAGAGATCTTATCTCTAGCCGATGTTGTTGCTCGCGTTAGGATGAGGTTCTCCTCTTGTTCCTAACGGACAGTGGGGGCACATAAGGGCTACTGGGCCTCTCCCCTTATCTCGTCCTTTATGAATGAGGCCTTCGCTCGGAAGAGATCTTATCTCTAGTCGAGGTTGTTGCTCGCGTTAGGATGAGGTTCTCCTCCTGTTCCTAATCGAGATTGACTCAATCGCTCGAAAGAGATCTTATCTCTAGCTGAGGTTGTCAGCGATCGCTCGAAAGAGATCTTATCTCTGGCCGAGGTTGTTGCTCGCGTTAGGATGAGGTTCTCCTCAATTTCTAACGGGCAGTGGGGGCACATAAGGGCCGCTAGGCCTCTCCCCCCATCTCATCCTTTATGAACGAGGCCTTTTGCTCGGGAGAGATCTTATCTCTAGCCGAGGTTGTTGCTCGCGTTAGGACGAGGTCCTCCTTCTGTTCCTAACCGAGATTGACTCGGTCGCTTGGGAGATATCTTATCTCTAGCCGAGGTTGTTGCTCGCGTTAGGATGAGGTTCTCCTCCTGTTCCTAACTGAGGTTGACTCGATCGCTTGGAGAGATCTTATTTCTAGCTGAGGTTGTTAGCGGTCGCTCGGAAGAGATCTTATCTCTGACCGAGGTTGTTGCTCGTTGTTAGGATGAGTTCTCCCTCCTGTTCCTAATGGGTAGTGGGGGCACATAAGGGCCGCTGGGCCTCTCCCCCCATCTCATCTTTTGTGAATGAGGCCTTCGCTCGGGAGAGATCTTATCTCTAGCCGAGGTTGTTGCTTGCGTTAGGATGAGGTTCTCCTCCTATTCCTAATCGAGGTTGATTCGGTCGCTCGGGAGAAATCTTATCTCTAGCCCAAGGTTGACTCGATCGCCTCGAGAGAGATCATATCTCTAGCTGAGGTTGTTGCTCGCATTAGGACGAGATTCTCTTCCTGTTCCTAATGGATAGTGGGGGCACATAAGGGCCACTGGGCCTCTCCCCCCATCTCATTCTTTGTGAACAAGGCCTTTGCTCGGGAGAGATCTTATCTCTAGCCGAGGTTGTTGCTCGCGTTAGGATGAGGTTCTCCTTCTGTTCCTAACCGAGGTTGACTAGATCGCTCGGGAGAGATCTTATCTCTAGTCGAGGTTGACTCGATCGCTCGGAAGAGATCTTATCTCTAGCCGAGGTTGTTTGCTCGCGTTAGGATTGAGGTTCTCCTCCTATTTCTAACGGGCAGTGGGGCACATAAGGGCCGCTGGGCCTCTCCCCCCATCTCGTCCTTTGTGAATGAGGCCTTCACTCAAAAGAGATCTTATCTCTAGCCGAGGTTGTTGCTTGCGTTAGGATGAGGTTCTCCTCCTATTTCCTAATCAAGGTTGACTCGGTCGCTCGGAAGAGATCTTATCTCTAGTCGAGGTTGTCAGCGGTCGCTCGAAAGAGATCTTATCTCTGGCCGAGGTTGTTGCTCACGTTAGGATGAGGTTCTCCTTCTGTTCCTAATGGACAGTGGGGGCACATAAGGGCTGCCGGGCCTCTCCTCCCATCTCGTCCTTTGTGAACGAGGCCTTCGCTCGGGAGAGATCTTATCTCTAGCCGAGGTTGTTGCTCGCGTTAGGATGAGGTTCTCCTCCTGTTCCTAACCGAGGTTGACTCGGTCACTCGCAAGAGATCTTATCTCTAGCCGAGATTGACTCGGTCGCTCGGGAGAGATCTTATCTCTAGTCGAGATTGTTGCTCACATTAGGAAGAGGTTCTCCTCCTGTTCCTAACGGGCAGTGGGGGCACATATGGGCCGCTGGGCCTCTCCCCCCATTTCATCCTTTGTGAACAAGGCCTTCGCTCGGGAGAGATCTTATCGCTAGTCGAGATTGTTGCTCGCGTTAGAACGAGGTTCTCCTCCTGTTCCTAACCAAGGTTGACTCGATCGCTCGGGAGAGATCTTATCTCTAATCAAGGTTGACTCGATCGCTCGAAAGAGATCTTATCTCTAGTCGAGGGTTGTCAGCAGTCGCTTGGAAGAGATCTTATCTCTGGCCGAGGTTGTTGCTCGCGTTAGGATGGGGTTCTCCCTCTATTCCTAACGGGCAGTGGGGCCACATAAGGGCCGCTGGGCCTCTCCCCCCATCTCGTCCTTTGTGAACGAGGCCTTCGCTCGGAGAGATCTTATCTCTAGCCAAGGTTGTTGCTCGCGTTAGGACGAGGTCCTCCTCCTGTTCCTAATCGAGGTTGACTCGGTCGCTCGGGAGAGATCTTATCTCTAGTCGAGATTGTTGCTCGCGTTAGGATGAGGTTCTCCTCCTATTCCTAATCGAGGTTGACTCGATCGCTCGAGAGAGATCTTATCTCTAGCCAAGATTGACTCGATCGCTCGGGAGAAATCTTATCTCTAACCGAGATTGTCAGCGGTCGCTCGAAAGAGATCTTATCTCTGGCCGAGGTTGTTGCTCGCGTTACGATGAGGTTCTCCTCCTATTTCTAATGGGCAATTATTGACTGCTTCTTTCCTGTTGTCGCATAGTTTTCACATCCAGAAATAATATTACCGAAAGAAAAAAATTTTATTGAAAGAAAGTTACTAGCAGCGCATCCCAATATTTCAAGGTCGTGGTAGCATTGTTCCTCCGCATTTCTTCGACAATAAGTCCCGAGGTGGACGACCTCCTCACGCTGGCCTTCTCAATTTTTCGCTGGGAGACGATGAATCGCTAATGCACCAAGATCCTCCCAGGGGTAATGTGGATGATGCCGTAAGGTGGTCGACCTCCTTGCAGTTTCTGGCTATGGCAGCGCCGAGCTTCTTACCATCTCTGGCTATGGCAGCTCCCTTGGTCGATCTTTTCCTGCTTCAGACTGGTGCTAGAGGAATTTATCCAACCGCCCCTTTCTGACGAGCTTCTTAATTTTGTCTCGGAGCTGGATGCATTCCTCAATGTCGTGGCCATGGTCGCGATGGTAGAGGCAGTACTTATTTCGATCGCACTTATTTGAAGGAGACTATAGCCCTTCTGATCTTGGCAGCTGGTTCTTCACTTCGATGAGAATTTGAGTTTGAGTGTTGAGGAGGGCGTAGTTGCAGAATCTTTTGGGAGGAGGGCTTCTTCGCATTTTTTTATGAACTCAAGGAGTTCGGGCCTGCCTACCACCGGATGGATTCCATGAGCGCGATCGAACTTCATTCGGCTCTCCATTGCCTGCCAGCCGCTCCCTTAAGGCTTCCTCATCCTTCAACTTGAAGGCTTCTTCCGCACGGGCATATTTCTTGGCCCGAGCCAGTAGATCGATGAAGTCCCTGAGATACTTTTTTTCCAGGGAGAACAGTAAGTCATTTTTCTGAAGGCCGTCCTTGAGTGCGGCCATCGCAACAGACTGGTCCAGATTTCGAACCTTTAATGCCGCGGTGTTAAACTGGGTTATGTAAGCTCGGATGGATTCCCCTTGCCTCTGCTTGACGTTCATCAGGGAATTCGAATCTTGGTGCGATCGTCGGCTGCTGATAAAGTGGGCCGCGAACTGACTGCTCATTTGATCAAAAGAGAAGATCGTACTTGGCTTCAACATCAAGTACCAGTTTCTCGCTGCTCCCCTCAAGGTAGATGGGAAGGCTCGGCACAGCATGGCGTATGAAGCATCGTGAAGCAGCATCATGGTCCGAAAGGCCTCCAGATGATCAATCGGATCAGAAGTCCCATCGTAGCTTTCGAGTTGAGGGAGCTTGAAGTTTGGTGGGATGGGCTCTCGCATTATCTGGAGAGAGAAAGGAGGTTCGGCGTGAAAGTCGGCATGATGAGTCGGGGCGACACGGCCAAGCTCTTTGATCCGTCGGTCTATCTCCCACAGTCTGTGATCAAGGGCATCGTCCTGATCGTAGATCTTGGGGGACTTCCAGCTACAAGCGGAAAAGGTCTCCTCCAAAGGAGAACCATGATCCGAACATGGATCCCCGACTCTCTGTTTCCCTTTCCAAGGGACGGAGGGCACACCGGCCCGAGTACCCTTTCCTGCGGTTGATTCCCGACATCCGAATGGTGGATTTTCTGGAGTCGCCATCGGAGGCTGCTGCATGGCCCGCATTGCATCCGTGAGGCCGTGGACCTATCGGACGAGCAGGTTGAACTGTTCCAAATTTACCACGGGTATGGGTGGAACCTGAGTTCCTAGGGCTGAAGTAAGGGCAGATGGATTTGGACGGGATCGAGATGCGGAGGCCGTCGATCGTCAAGTCGAGGCTCTCCTGGGAGACATTTCCTCTTTGGAAGAGAAGAGGGAGATCTCCAGAGAGGAAAGAGAAAAATCATCACCGAGCACTCCTTTAAAAATAAGGGAACCTCAGAGGTTTGGGGGATCCTTCCTCTAGCGTCAATCTGTTGACGTAAAAATTGGTCATCATCGAAGTCCGTTAGAGTGGAGATCGATGAGATCGCCGTCAGGGACCTGCAAAACAAAGTCCCATCTGGAGTTGGTGGGGGGGTGGCTCCGGTAGGACCCTCCGACGATCAAGTCAGCTTTGGTCAATAAGAACGGAGTGCTCGAAATCAATTCCGAAGCTTGGAGAAGAGGAGGAGAGCTTAGAGATTAGAGAGATTAGCGTATCTGGAGGGTCCCTTTTATAGCGGAGCTTGATGGTGATGGCTGCAGCCGCATGCCGATGGGCCGCTTGAGGTTTGATGGAGTTAGTCTCTCGAGAAGATGTCGTATGCGATGGGTTGATGGTGACAGCAGCAGCCGCATGCTGGTGGGCCGCTCGAGGTTCGATGGAGTAGTCTCTCTGGGAGGTACCATATGCGGCGGATTGACGATGACGGCTGCACAGCCAGTTGAATGAAGGGTTGAAGGCCTTCATCATGTGCCCATTTCGGAGGAGTTCGAGCTCCTAAAGAGGAAGCTTGGAAGAAGTTTGGCTCCCATGGGCGTCTGGCTGGAGGTACGCGGCTAAGGCTCAGCCGCTGGGGAGTTCGGTAGGAGCTTGATTGATCGAAGGGGGTGTCAGGGATGAGTCCAGCTCCCAAAGAAGTTCGATCGAAGAGGAAGCTTAGAGGGGAGTTCGGCTCTCGTATGCATCTAGCTGGAGGGGTGCGGCTAGGGTTCGGTCACTGGGAGTTCGGGCGCTGGGGGATCCCGTTAAAGCCCGACCGCTTGGAGTCCAAGGAGCTCGACCGCTAAGTAGTTCGGCCGGCTGAATGGGTTAGAAGAAGCTCGGTCGCTAAGTAGTTCGACCGGGATTAGAAGAAGCTCGGCCGCTAAGTAGTTCGGTCGGGGTTAGAAGAAGCTCGATCGCAGGGTGTTCGGCTAAAGCCCGTCTGCTGAAGCTCTTCTGTGGCTACTGGTTGCATTAGGCTGAGCATCGAACTAGACTTTGACGGGAGCAGGGTTTATCCCCAATAAATAGATACATGTTATGAGTAAATATTATATTATTCGTCCCCTCAATAATGAGCGAGAGTATGAGTAATAGATAATGAAGGATCTTATAATTATTTATATTAAATATTGGTATAGAATCTGGTTGACGTCGGATCGAGCTGGAGTCGAGAAAGATGAGAACGCCGTCAGTGACCTACAAAATAAAATTTCATTCAGAGTCGGTGGTGGTGGCTCCGATAGGATCCTCCGATAAGTTCGGTAGAGTTTTGAAATCTATTGGATCCCTTTTATAGAGTGCTCAGAAAAGAGTTCGGCAGAGTTTTGAAAAGGAGAAGAGAGCTTAGAGAAAATATATCTGTAGGATCTCTTTTATAGACGAAGTCGGTAGCAGATTTTTGGTGACAGCCATACCGTCCGGTAGTGGACTGCGTGAAATTTGCTATGAAGAAAGAAGGATTGCCAGACTGATAATGACAGCCATACCATTTGATTGTGGGTTGTATGAGATTTATTACGGAGAGAGAGGTATTTTCAGATCGATAATGGCAGCCATACCATCTGCTGGAAGCATGTGTTCGAAATTCAACTGGGCTGGAGGAGTCTGACTGTAAGAGTAATTCAGAAGGAGGTCGGCTCCTGGAGGAATCCGACCGAAGAAGAAATATGAAAGAAGTTTAGCTCTTGAAGGAGTCTGACTGAAGGAAAAATTGAAAGAAAGTTTGACTCCTATAGAAATCCATCTGGAGGAGGAGTCCGAAAGAAATTCAGCTCTTGAAGGAGTCTGACTGAAGGAGAAATCTGGAAGAAGTTCGGCTCATATAGAAATTCGACTGAAGGAAGAGTCTGGAAGGAGTTCGGCTCCTGAAGGAGTCCAAAAGGAGTTTGGCTCTTGTAGAAATTCGACTGAAAGAGGAGTCTGAAAGGAGTTTGACTCCTGAAAAAGTTCGACTCCTATAGAAATCCATTTGAAGGAGGAATCCGAAAGAAGTTTAGCTCCTGAAGGAGTCCGGAAGGAGTTCGGCTCCTAATGAAGTTCCACTGAAGGAGAAATTCGGAAGAAGTTTGGCTCCTGAAGGAGTCCGACTGAAGAAGAAATTTGGAAAAAGTTTGGCTCCTGTAGAAATCCGACTGGAGAAATTTGAAAGGAGTTCAGCTTCTAAAGGAGTGCGACTGAAGGAAAAATCTAGAAGGAGGTCGGCAAAAATTTGGCTCCTGAAGGAGTCCGATTGAAGAAAAAATTTGGAAGGAGTTTGGCTCCTAAAGGAGTTTGTCTGAAGAAGAAATTCGAAATGATTCAGGAGCCCTACTGAAGGAGAAATTCGAAAGAAGTTCGGCTCCTGAAGAAATTCGTCTGAAGGAAAAATCCAGAAGAAGTTCAGCTCCTGAAGGAGTTCGACTGAAGGAAAAATTTGGAAGAAGCTTAGCTCCTATAGAAATCTAACTAAAGAAGAAATTCGAAAGGAGTTCGACAGGAATTTAGCTCCTGAAGGAGTTCGGCTGGAATTCAGCCACTGAAAAAGTTCGAACGACTGAAGGAGTTTGGCTAAGGTTTGACCGCTAAAAGAGTTTGACTGTGGTTTGATCGTTGATTGGAGCTCTTCTATGATTACTGGTTGCTTTAGGCTAAGCATCAGGCTGGACTTCAGCAGGAGCGGGATTTATCCCCAACAATAGTCTCTCCACTTTTGAGCATAAAATTCGAAGGAAGGGAGTACAAAAAGGTGACAATCGAAGTTTTTTTTCGAGCTCTACACCCGTTGAGGTTGAAGCTCGGGGGAGATCTTATCGCCAGCTGAGGTTGATGTTGAAGTAGAAGCTCGGGGGAGATCTTGTTTCCAGTCGAGGTTGACGTTGAAGTTAAGGATCGGAGGAGATCTTGCTTCCAGTCGAGGTTCAAGGAGATCTTGTCTCCTGTTGACATAGCGGTTGAAGCTCGTGGGAGATCTTATCTTCAGTCGAGGTTGACATTGAAGTTGAGGATCGGGGGAGATCTTGCTTCCAGTCGAGGTCCAAGAAGATCTTGTCTCCTATTGACGTTGCGGTTGAAGCTCATGGGACATCTTATCTTCTATTGAAGTTGGGCACAATAGGACCATTGTCGGAGCCTCTCCTCTCACTTCATCTAAAATGAACGAGGTCTTCAACTTTGCTCACGTTAGGATGAGATTCTCCTCCTATTTCTATCGGACTGTGGGGGCACATAAGGGCCGTTGTAAGGGTCTCTCTCCCCATCTCATCTAAAATGAATGAGGCCTTCGACTTTGCTCATGTTAGGATGAGGTTCTCCTCCTATTCCTAACGAACCATGGGGGCACATTAAGGACTATTGTCAGGCCTCTTCCCCCATCTCATCTAAAATGAACGAGGCCTTCAACTTTGCTCACGTTAGGATGAGGTTCTCCTCCTATTCCTAACGGGCTGTGGGGGCACATAAGGGCCGTTATCAGGACTCTTCTCCTATCTCATCTAAAATGAACGAAGCCTTCGACTTTGCTCACGTTAGGACGAGATTTTTCTCCTATTCCTAAAGGATTATGGGGGCACATAAGGGCCGTTATAAGGGCCTGTACCCCTATCTCATTTAAAAAGAACAGGCCTTCGACTTTGCTCACGTTAGGATAAGGTTCTCCTCCTATTCCTAATGGACTATGGGGGCACATAAGGGCCGTTGTAAGGATCTCTTCCTCCATCTCATCTCAAATGAGGATAAATCCCACTTCCATCGATGTTCAGCCTGATGCTTAGCCTAAAGCAATCGATAATCATGGAAGAGCTTCGATCAGCGGTCAGACCACAACCGAACTCTTCCAACAGCCAAATCTTAGCCGAATTTCTTCAGCCGACCAAACCTTTTCAGCAGCTGAATTTCAGCCAAACTTCTTTAGGAGCCGAACTCCTTTCGAATTCCTCCTTCAGTTGGATTTCTATAGGAGCTGAACTCCTTCTGAATTTTTCCTTCAGTCGGTCTCCTTCATGAGCTGAACTTCTTTCGAATTTCTCCTTTAGATGGATTTCTATAGGAGCCGAACTCCTTTCGGACTCTTTCAGAAGCTGAACTCCTTTCGAATTCCTCCTTCAGTCGGATTTTTATAGGAGCCAAACTTCTTTCGAACTCTTTCTGGAGCCGAACTCCTTCCGGACTCCTTCAGTCAGATTTCTATAGAAGCCAAATTCCTTCCGAATTTCTCTTTTAGTCAGACTCCTTTAGGGGTCGAACTCCTTTCGAACTCCTCCTCCAACTGAATTTTTGTGGGAGTCAAACTCCCTTTGGATTTGTCCTTCAGTCGGACTTCTTCAAGAGTCGAACTTCTTTCGTATTTCTCCTTCAGTCGATTCCTCCAGAAGCCAACCTCCTTCTAAATTACTCTTGCAGTCAGACTCCTCCAGCCTAGTTGGATTTTGAACACATGCTTCCATCAGATGGTATGGCTATCATTATCGGTCTGACAACACCTCTCTCTCCATAACAAATCTCATGTGGCCCACGATCAGTTGGTATAGCTGTCATTATCAGTCTGACGATACCTCTCTCTCCATAGCAAATTTTATGCGGTCCACTATCGAACGATATGGCTGTCACCATCAATCTGCTATCAACTCTGTCTATAAAAAGAGATCCTCTGACAAGTGGTAAAAATATACTAATAAAAGTATTAAATTATAAAATAAATTAATTTATTTCTTCAAAAATTGATACTTTTATTAATCTTATGCAGGAAAAAAGGCCATCAATATGAAGATCTTATTTTTTTGATTCAGATGAAATAAATTTCAGGCATAACGGACTTCAAACGAGCCTAAAATTGAATTTCAAAAAAAAAATAGTTCAGTTCAAATCGGTTCAGAAAATCGGCTTAGCAGACCGTCCGGCTCGATCGCAGACCGACCCATCGATGCAATGCTGACGTCAGGATGACGTCAGCATTTTTTGCGGCGCATGGTGGACCATCTGGAGGATAATTTAGAAATTTTACATGAAGAAGTGCACTCTGATTGGCCGAAGAATGTGGCGATCCATGCAACATCGAGCTCGCGCATGGTCTACAGGGGGCAATTTAGAAATTTTGTCTGATCCAAAGGGCGCCTTTCGCTGAAACTTGATCGAACGGCCGAAAAGAAAGTGCTGATGAGTGTCATCCACGGCTTCCGGTCGAGATCTAACAGCTGAGATTCATCCCGACGTTAAACTAAAGATCAGAAGCCTTTTTTCTACATGATCGGACGGCCCAGATTCAATCCAACGGTTGATCCAATGGCTGGCATGACATTCGACTTGATCTGGATTATTTTAAGGAGTTTTTAAGTGATTTTTGGACTGTTTGATCAACATGCAATGATCAGAATTACTTAGATCCTAATTTGAGTTATTTTGGGAGTCTTAAACCTAATTTCTAAAAGATTTTGGAGAGAAATCAATCTCTTAACCTATAAAACCTGATGTTGTCGTAGAAAATAAGAAAAGAAGTCAGAGAAAAAGAGAGAAAAAGAGAAAAAGGGAGAGAGTTAGAGAAATAAAAAAAAAAGAAAAAAAGAAAGAGAGGAGAGAGGTAGAAAGAGAAGAGAGTCAGAAGAGAAAAAAAAAAGGTTTTCCTTCGATAATCAAGACATCGATCAAGGAGCCTCTTCTTCTTCACCAAGTTCTCCATGCCAAGAGCAACGGATAATCAATTTCAGTAATAAAATTATCTAATTTTTCTATGCCTTTTATTTTATTTACTATTTTTGAATTTGTTATCATGAACTAAATTTTCTTTTACTAAGACTAAGGTGTAGCCATTCTTTTGATGCAATATTCAGTATGATTTATTTTTAAATTTTATTCATGAGGAGTATATAAATCTGATCTTAATACTTTTAGATTACTGACCATCTTCTAATTGATCTGATGAACATAGATGTTACGAACTAAGTACATCTATGTTATTGCTTCTTGATTATATACCTTATATTATGAATTAAATTAGAATTTATATGCATGCGAAAATTTTAGTGCGCTTTGGACGCAGCGTATTTTAATTAGAGGGTTTCACAAAACTTAATGCATTAATATTTATTTAAATTACACCTGGACCAAAGGATAATTAATAAATATTGATAGTTTTGCTATGCCTGGACCAAAGGGTAGTGAATAAATTAGGAGACTCCACCATCACATGAAATAAAATTAATCTAAAAATCTGAATATTGTATTGACTGAGTTGGTGAACCGATTGCCTTAGTAATACATTGCTCTTGAGTTTAAAACCCTAATAATTTACACTCTCTCTATTTTCTTAAAAAATCTTTTAATTATTTTTTTATTTTATTCTTTAATTTCTTATTCTCATAAATCGATCTTCTAAATAAAGCATAGGAAAGAGCTTTTCAGTACTTATTTTTCAATCCTCTAGGGATGATACTCTACTCATTCACTTTATTACTTGATCGACTGGTGCACTTGCCATAGCTATAAATTAGCACGCATCAAGTTTTTGGCACCGTTGCCGGGGATTGTGTCTAAAATAATATTAAAATTTTGATCCTAGCTTTACTTTAGAAATTTATTTTTAATTTTTATTATTTAAAAAAAAAAATTTAGTGCATGACACGTACTGGACATAGTAACTTACTACCTTTAGATCCAGAAATTGAAAGGACCATTAGAAGACTACAACAAGAAAGAAACATGGCAGCTGAAGATCCTAACGACATCAATCTAGGATTGGATATGGCGACTGAAGGACAACATGAAGCTATTCGATCAGTACATCATCCATTAAATGATTATATCACACCATCTGTAGCCGATGCAGCTTCGAGCATCAAGAGACCGCCTGTACGAGCAAACAACTTCGAAATAAAATCGGCAATGATCTAGATGATTCAATCAACTGTCCAATTCAGTGGACACGTGCATGATGATCCGAATGCCCATATTTTTAATTTTTTTGAACTTTGCGATACTTTTAAAATTAATGGGGTGTCGGATGATGCTATTAGATTAAGGTTATTTTCTTTCTCTTTATGGGACAAAGCTAAAGAGTTGGCTTCATTCTCTTCCTGCAGGTTCTATCATAACTTGGGATGTCTAGCCCAAAAATTCTTAGCTAAGTACTTTCCACCTTCCAAGACTGCCAAGATGCACAACGATATCACTTTCTTTATGCAGATGGACATGGAGACACTATATGAGGCTTGGGAGCATTTCAAGAAATTACTAAGGAGATGTCCATATCATCAACTATCCGTATGGCTTCAGGTACAAATTTTTTATAATGGTTTATCTCCTACTAATTATTCTATGATTGATACAGCAGCAGGAGAAACCATTAATCAAAAAATGGAGGAAGAAGCTTTCGATCTGATCGATGAGATGGCATCAAATAGCTATCAATGGCAGACAGAACGTATGATGCCAAAAAGACTAATAGCTGTGCAGGGAGTAGATTGCGTGCCAACTTTACTAGCTAAAATTGCAGCCCTTAGAGCCAAAGTCAACAACTTAAAGGAAATAGCTATGCATGTTCAGAGCATTACTTATGATCTATGTGGAGGAGGACACGATACGAGCAATTGCCAGATAGGTAATCCTTTTGCTAAAATAATTGATACAGCTAATTATATTGGTAATTTTTTTAGGCCGCAATAAAATAATCCCTACTCCAACACATACAATCAATGGTGGAGGCAGCATCCAAATTTCTTATGGAGCAATCAAAATGCAGCACAACAGCCACCCCCGGGATTCCAAGTACCTGAAAAGAAGTCCAACATGGAAGAGCTGATGGTCAAATTTATGCAAAACCAAGAAGCAACTATAAAAAATTTGGAAGCCAAACTTAGGCAGGACCAAACAGCAGCAATTTGAAACTTGGAGATGCAAATAGGTCAAATGGCTAAATTAATCTTTGAGAGACCTCAGGGATCCTTGCCCAGCAACACGGAGACCAATCCAAGGGAGCAAGTCAATGCTATCATCCTAAGAAGTGATACAAAATTGGAGGAGCCACATCAGAAGAAAGAGACTGAAGAGCTGATAGGAACGCGATGCTGTCATTAAGACATCGTGTTTATCAGTTTAATCCGACTTCTTAAAATCATTAAAATTGTGTAGATAGTAGTGAGTCGGATCGAATCCATAGGGAAGGTAGTGTTTTTAGATTTGAAATCTTTAAATTTTTTGAGAAAAGAAAAAATTTGGATTTTGAAAAAATTGAAGTCGGAAAATAAATTAAAAAGATGCAGAAATTTAAATTTGGTACTAAGATCTATTAGTTAGATCTTAGCATCTACTTGCAAAGCAATAATATTAAAGGCTAGAAATTAAATTTTATAATAAAATAAAATCAAAAATTAAAATGCAAAAAAAAATTTTTTATTAATTAAAATTTAGAATTTTTAAAATAATAATAAATTTTAAAAATAAAAAAAAAAATAAAATAGCCTGATCTCTGAATCTTTGGATCGGCATTGGCAAAAGATGGTGAGAAGCTCCGACTCTTCTTCTTGGCACCGCACTGAGAGGGCGCTTGAAACCGTTTTAATCGCAGAGCTTGGTAGCTTCCGATCCTATACCTTAGCTTCGCCTTCCAACCCATCTTCCTCTTCTTAGAGGGGCTTAGGATTCCTGTTTAATAAGAGTCTAGAAAAGGTAGACTATTTATTTCTAAAAGCCAATATGTGGACTAATTTGTCTTTGTAATCAATAACAATTTGAAATGAAATTTGAAATAAAAAATGAACTCTAATACGACTTGGTAAAATCTGTGTAAATATCTGGCTATTCCGATAGGAAATGGCGAACGGTTCAAAAATCATCAAAATCGGATGCTATCAGCCCGCCAGATCAAGCTGGCGGAATTAAATCTGGCCGTCCGATGCTTGCGCGGAGCTTGATCCGAGGAAATCTGGACGGCAAAGTGCGGCTTCGGGAGTCCCTGATCACGCAATCGGAAGCGTTCTGGACCGATCGATCGAAGCTGGAATCAGGCGCTGCCCATTTGATGGTGAATTCGGAGTTGATCATTGTGCAACCGAAAAAAATGCTGAGCCGTACCGATCTAACCGTCGAATCAATAGACCGAGTGCCCCGTCCGCTCGCCGCATACTGTCTCCCCCATACGGACCGGCTGAAAACCGGTCGGTGCGCACGGCACACTGTAACCAATCACGCTTCTATCGCCGAGTGAGAATGACCAGATTCGCCCCTGTGGAGGCCCGATAAATTTTGCTACGACCCTTTAAGGTCTCAGGGTCCACCAGCGTGGCAAGGAGGCTCTGATTCGTGCTGGACTTTGGCTGAGCGCTGGCGCTCCAGCCTTGGATCGGAGATCCGGCCTGATGGCTTTCAATGACTGAGTCGGTTTGATAGCTGTGGCTTGGCTTGGGTTGGCTCGGCTTGGTTTGGTGGGCTCGGCTTGCAAGAAGCCGGTTGAGCCCCGTTTTCCCTTTTTTTATTTAATTTTTATTATGTTTATAGTTTTTTAAAAACATGTCCATATCTTTTTCCATTTTAGCTCCGTTTTACTTAAAAGATATGTTCATTGTGATCAAGAAAGAATGAGCTCTTCTCCATTTTGATAAGTAAAATTTTTATTTTTTAATTTTTATTTTATTTTTTATTATTTTTAAATTAATTTTTTATAATTAATAAAAAATGAATTTTTGTCAAAATTGAGGTATATAAATGATTTAATAATTCTTAAAAATTAATATAAATGTAATTAATAGATTATACTGTTTATTGGTGAATTTACGAAGCTTAATCAACACCCACCCCAACTTAAGCTTTGCTCGTCCTCGATAAAGAAAGATTTATTTAGATCAATTACCATATTGTGAGAATCCTTCTTCACAAAAATAAATTTAGGATTTAAGAATCAAAAGTTTAGCAAACAGTATTACTAACTAAGTATGGAGTATTTCAGAAGTAAATTCAATAGCAGATTAATCAGAAACTTTCTTAGAGTTCATCTAAAAGATTTTCAAGCACTTTGTATCGTGAATACTAAACTTTAGCATTTTGGTGTTGATCAAAAAGGCAAATGAATTCTCTTTTTTATCAAACCTAGTTTGGTTAGTTTATAATACTCCCAGTTAAGTGCGAATTAAGGTAGCTTTCACACTGCCTTCTTTTTTTTTTTTTTTTAAATTGTGCCTGAGCATCTGGCCTTCCCTTCATAATTTGAAATGGTGAACTTCTACATTTAAGGTCAAAGTTCTAGGTCTTAGGGCAATCACATATATCTAATTTTTTTGCACACTTTTTTTTTTCTTTTATTTTTTTAGGAAAAGCAGGTAGCTCTTTTCTTATTCAAGTTTCTTTAATTGAAGTATATATAAACCCATCAATTTTAGTGATACATTGAATCCTCATTTAGGCCTTATGAATCAACACCATGCTGTGGCTTCATTAGTGTGCATGCTGCAAAGTAAGAAAGTGCTAGTTAGCCTTTAAATGACTACAGTAGGTTGCTCAATGTCCATGACCCAATAATCTCTCTTGACTCGCTAACCAATTATAGTTAATATTTTCTAAACTTTCTTACTGTCCTAGTTTATTTGGCTTAAATTCATCTTCCCAAATATGGTCTTGTTTAAATTTTTGTTTTTAAAATATTTTATTATATTATATATATTATTTATTTATTATTTTTATTTTATTTTATTTTATTATTTTTTTAATTTTTTAATATTTTATTTATTTATTATATTATTATTATTAAATTTTATTTTATTAATTATTTATTATTATATATTTTTATTTATTTTTTTAATGTTTTTTATTTTTATTTATATTTTTTACTTTTTACCCTAACTGAATTGACAGTCTCAATAAAAGAGTGTAAATTATGTTTATTTATTTAAGCATGCGTCCTGAAGCTTATGATGCCTTCCTCCGCTTTTTGGTTCTCCAACCTAGCCTAAAGAAGAAAAATAAATTAGATTCAAGAAGTATTGGTTGCTCCTAATAAAGTTGGCTAAGTTTCATTGTCTTGCCAGTCAGACAAAATCCATTTAAATTCAAATTAAGGTCTCTAATGCCACCTTGATCATATTCGATTTACAGAATATCCTTCATAATATGGTTTAGAGCCTTTGGCCATTTTTCTTAAAAAAAATTTTAGTCCGGGATCATCAGAGTTTAATGCACCATTGGAATACATGATTAACTATCATAGGTCCCATCCCCATCTGGATTTTTATTTTCCCCAGGAAATAATCGAAGCTTGAGTTAAAATACCAAACTTGTTGATTTGGCCTCAAAGGTTTTTCTGAATATGTTTAATCAATAGCGAAGGCTTTTCGATTTTTTTACTTATAATTTTGAATTTTTTCAATAAGCTTCTGCCTTAATTCTTCTAATTTACTTTAATTATGAATCACGATTGGAACAGCTTATGTTTAATTAAATATATATTATTATTTTGCCCAATATGCTTTTATGTTAGTTCTACCGGAAGGTGAATGCTTTTCATAGATTAATTCTACTAGGGAACATGCATAATGGGGGTTTCTATAATAAGCTAGTACTAATAGCCATGATGCATCATCAATCGATCTGACCAATCTTTTCGAATCAGGGCCAAGTTTTTGTAAGATTCCTTGAGTTTTCCTATTAGAGATTTCTAACCTGACACATTGTGTTGCGGAGTGGTATAATGGTAGCTTTCTTACTGTGTCCCCCATATTTCGTAATAAAGTTTCGAAATGATGATTTGTCATATGGTACCCCCATCACTAATTGATAGCACGTGGAAATCCGAACCTGAAAAGATATTCTTTCTGATAAATTTTAGCGACTACTTTATGAATCATTGTTCGAGTTGCTTTGCTTCAATCCATTTAGAAACATATCGACAGCTACAAAATACATTCCAAAATCACATTGGAAGGTGAAAAGTCCATAAATCAATCCCGCATTAATCAAAAATTTCAAACTAAAATGGGTTCAAGGCACATCTTTTTGAAATATTCCCTAGGCTTGACCACTTAAAAACACTCCTGACTAAAGTGATGGGCGTCCTTAAAATAATCGTTGGCCATTAAACCACTTTGTAACACTTGGGCCGAGTTTTTCATCCAGAAAGATGTCTCACAAGCAGAGTATGACAAAATGTGAATACTCATTGTTCAGATTCAGGAACAATATACGATGATTTGATCAGCATAAAATTTAAAAGTTAGATTTCCAAAATAATATTTGATTTGAGCAAAGATACGATCTTTTCATCTTAGCACAGCCATAAAGATATTTAATCCTATGATAAGTAATTGACAATATTCTGAACCAAAGGAGTCTTTGGTAATGTGAAACTTGTAGACAATTTGTTATTCGGAAAAGATTCTCTGATTGAATACAGGTTCATTATCTTCACTAGGATCCTAGACAGATGGTCTTTGTACACATATTTTTAGATCCTTCTTATCTGAATTTCAATGTTAAATCTGTAACAGAATCCATCTAATTTAATCATGTATTTCAGTCATCTTTTTGAGGCAGTATCTCAAGGCCTAAATGAATCCGAGTAAATTATGATTTTTGAATCTAATAAATATGATCTAAACTTTTTTCAGCGAAGACACAAATGGCTAGCAAACTCTTTTTCAGTATAGTAATTATTTGTGCTTCATTCAGAGTTTACTAGCATAAGATTATCAGCCACATTATTTTACCCTTTGCTGACTAGGCGCCTCCTATGGCAAAACTGGGCCTCGCACATAATTTCAAAGGTAGTGACCAATTAGGAGGTTGTAATGATTGGCTTTGGTTCACAGTTCTTTTAAGATTTCATAAGCTTACAGACAATTATCATCAAAGTAAAAAGAAACTATTCTTAGGCAAGGAGATTACACAAAGGATGAGAATTTTAGAGAATCTTTGATGAAGCGACAGAATTAAATCCTATCGAAGACAAGAAAAATCGAAATTTGTTTCGATAAGAGTGGGAGGAGGAGTTTAGACAGAATTAGTTCAACTTTGCATTTTCTTACCTCAATCCCTTTCTTGGATACTATATGTCCTAAAAACGATCCCTTCTTGACCATGAGTGGCCTTTTCCCGCTTAACACAAGTTGCCTCAATACATTCCTTTATATTTTCTCAAATTGTTGAGACAACGTCTAAAAGATTCTCCAAGACCGAAAAGTCATCATGAAATATTTCTAAATTTCTATCATTCTGAAAAATTTGCATCATGCACCGTTGAAAAGGTGAAGTGCATTATAATACGAATGGCATTCTATACGGAAAGCAAAGGTCCATAGACATTGTAAGAGGTGGTCTTTTCTTGATCTCCTGAGTGTAGATTTGTAACCTGATTGATATCCCGAGTATCATCATAAAAACAAAGTATTGTTGCCGCTAGCTCTTTTTCATAGGAATTGATCGAATGAAAGGAAGGGAAAGTGATCTTTCGGAATGGTTGATTAAAGTTTTCTATATACTCTATGCAGACACGCCACCCAGTGGAAAGTCGTGTTGGTACTAAGTTTCCATGTTCAGTGCGGACAACCGTAAGTCCAGATTTTTTTGGAACAACTTGTGTAGGACTCACCCAGTGGCTGTCAGAGATAGGATAAATAATTCCAGCATCTAACCATTTAATTACTTCTTTCTTGACTACTTCTTGCATGTTAGGATTAAGCCTTCTTTGCATCTCTCGAGTTGGTTTGGCATTATCTTCTGTATAAATATGGTGCATGCATATTGACGGACTAATTCCTTTTAAATCGGCAACGGTCCACCCTATGGCCTCTTTATATGTTTTTAGAATATTTACCAATTGGTTTTCCTGTTCAGTAGTTAAGTTGGAAGCAATTATTACTGGTAGGGTTTTCTTTGATCCTAAAAATACATACTTAAGTGATTCAGGTAAAGGTTTTAGTTCAAGTTGTGGTGGGGCCTGAATTGAAGGACGTAGTGGTTCAATTTTTCGCTCAGGTAAGGGCTCAATTTTCACTGACCAAGGTAATGAATGTGATGGTTGAGGTAAATTAAGCAGGGTATTTACTTCCTGGGTTTGAGTATCTTCAGTGGGTTCATCATCTTGTAGTAAATCTAAGGAGGAATTAGATTCAACTATTTCATCTATCTGATTGATTACAAAGCAGTCTTCCTCCTCTTGGGTGTACTTTGGGGTATTAAAAACATTAATTCTTACTTTTTGATTCCCAAAAGAAATATCCATAGCTCCCGTTTTACAGTTGATATTGGCATTCGCGGTTGCTAAGAATGGACGTCCTAAAATTATGGGATTTTGGTTCAGCTCTTGGGATGGTTCCATGTCAAGTATGAGAAAGTCTACAGGAAAATAACATTTATCTACTCTAACTAGAACATCCTCAATTAAACCACGCGGTGTTTTTATAGATCTATCAGCTAATTGCAAAATGACTGACGTGGGTTTTAATTCTCCAATCCCAAATTTTTCATAAACCGAGGTTGGAAGGAGGTTTACACTAGCTCCTAAGTCTAGTAATGCTCGGTCAAAGGTTATACCTCCAATAACACATGAAATTAAGGGTGCACCAGGATCTTTCATCTTTTGAGGTATTGGATTTAACAGGACCGCACTTACATCCTCGGATAGCATAACTCTTTTGGTGGTTCGTGGCTCACGCTTTTGGGTACAGAGTTCTTTAAGAAATTTAGCATAGGCTGGAACATGCTGAATTGCATCGAGGAGGGGTAAATTAATATGAACTTGTTTAAATAGTTCCATTAGCTCCTTGTTGCGTGTTTCTTGCTTTTTGCGAGAAGAGCCTGCTTCTAAGGCCGAAGGGAACGGGGCTTTGGGTTTATATGTCTCAGCTAATTCATCTGTTCTCTTCTTTTCTTTATCCATCTTATCAGTGTCAGTACCAGTCTTAAGCTCAAGTTCTTCTATATGATTATCCTCTTCTTCAAATTTCTCATCTTGGCTAACATCAGTATTGGCCTCTATCACCTGGTCTTGATATGGGTCCTTAAGAATCCTACCACTTCTAAGTTCAGATATTGCTTTGGCATTTTCTAATTGGGGGTTCTTAGGTGGAATGTTAGATGGATGAGTAAATCCAGGTGGTTGATAGACATTGGATGGATTATTTTTAGGATTTGCAATTGGTTGGCTTGGTAATTGACCCGGTTCTCTCCTCATGCTAGACTCAGCTATTTGTCCTATTTGAGCTTCTAGTCTGGCGATTGATTGTTGTTGGCTTAGAATTAATTGTTGAAGTTGATTGAATTTATCGTCGGCTAGATTGGTCTGTTGAGGAGGTGGGTATGAGGGTTGATTATAATGTAGTGGTTGAGAAGACTGACTAGGCTGACCCTTATTATAGGCATAGTTCTGGTATTGGGGCCTATTTTGATAATTCTGAACTGGTGGGATTTGGGTCTGAGCCTGAGTTTGTTGTGGTTTCCAAGAGAAATTAGGATGGTTTCTCCAACCAGGATTATATGAATTTGAATATGGGTCATTAAGTGGTTTTGAGTAACCTTGAGCAGCTTGGACTTGTTCTTGGATAAGAGGTGGTAATTGTGCAACCGTGGGACATTCACTTACATGATGTGTTGGGCTAGCACAAATAGAGCAAATCACTTGATAATTAGAAGCTGGTGTGTATTGTGCAGGGGATTGTTGACCTAAGTTTAGGAATTGATCTAATTTCTGTGCAATAAGGTCGACTTTATCTAATTTTTGTGCTATTATGTTCAAATCTGCCTTAGAATTGAGTTCCTGGAAGTTTTGATCTCATAAATTCCTGCCCGTTTTTGTTGAGAAATTGATCTTTCATAAGAAGATAATGAAGCATGGTTAATAGAGTTTTCACTTAAAGTTTCAAACAAGGTATAAGCTTCATCCTCACTTTTGCTCATGAATGCACCTCCACAGGATGCATCAACCATCTGCTTATATTGATCTCCTAAACCTTCATAGAAAGCTTGTACAATTTGCCACTTAGATAGACCATGGTGTGGGCATTTTCTAAGGAGTTCCTTAAGTCTTTCCCATGATTCATGAATTTGTTCCCCTGGAAGCTGAGCAAATCCCGTGATGGCTCGCCTCATGGTATTGGTTCGTCCTATGGGATAAAATTTCTTAAGAAATTCATGTTGCATCTCTGCCCATGTTTGAATTGTTCTTCCTAATGTGCCAAGCCAGTACTTGGCTTTATCTTTTAATGAGAAAGGGAACAAGGTCAGTCTAAGGGCATCATCAGAAAAATTCTGAATTTTTACCGTAGAGCAGATTTCTAAGAACTCATCCAGATGTTTGTAAGGGTCTTCATTGGCATTCCCATAAAAAGATGGGAGCATCTGGATTGTGGTCGACTTAATCTCATAGTGGACTAGCAGGGATATCAGGTATGTGGATGCAAGTCGATGGGTTGTAGGTGGAAGGAATAAAGTATTCCTTCATCTGCCTAGGTGGTTCTTCACGATTTCCAGCCATTTGATTATCTGGTCTTAAATGAATTAGTCTTTCAATTTCAGGATCTGGTTTAACTAGGTCAGGTAAAAGTGATCTTCTACCGTGCATGTACTAGTGCAATTTGATATATGGTTCAATTTTTTTTTTTTTTTTAATTATTATTTTATTTATTTATTTATTTTTTTAAGAAAAGAAGAGAGAAAGAAAGAAGAGGAAAAATCCTAAAGAAGTCTTAAATCTGGAGAAGATAGGGAGGAGTTAATTTTTATGTTAGATATTATTTGGCAAACAAGTTAGGCAATCAATCCTGACTAAGAGTTATCCTAGATCTAGACAGCTCCTAACTGCCAAGATCACCTTCAAGCCCTCCAAATAGAGGATTAACCAATCAACTGGCCAGGTAAGTGTAAAGTCGGTGGGAGTCCCTCCGTTGCTTGCCTTAGACACCAATTGTGCTTGGCCAGGTAAGCGAACAGAACCAATTAAGTAACCACCTTCTTTCGGGCCCAATCGTCCCTGAACCACTTTCCTAGACACCAGTCAAATTGATTAATCCTAACTTGGTTCAACTCTTAGGATTTCTTGTCCTATTGAGCTCGAATATCCTTAAAGGTTAATGTCTAATTGATTTTAAGAGTTAAGGTTTGGGTTAATGCAGGATGCTGGTTGGTTGTTTGTGGGCTAAGGAAGGGTGATCAAATCCCCACCTTATCTTGTTTAATGGGTTGTGCCCTTAATTTGGTTTAATATGAAATATGCAAAAGAAAAAAAAAATTCCAATCAAAGAGTTCTATGCAATTTAAACTAACTAATTAAATTATAAAAAGGCTTACCTTGACTCCAGCAATCACCAAAAATAAGAATAAAAACTAATATGATGGATGCTCTAAATAATTAGGGTTTCTAATCTTGTGATGAGATTTTTAATTAGGTTTATGTAGGTAATATTTTTAATTAATTTAAAATAAAGCAAATATTAAAAATAAAGAAAGAGATTTAGGGTTTAGGAATGATCTCACCGAATAGGATTGAGAGTTTTGTTCGTGCCCTAATCTTCCTTGTTCCCTTTTTTTTTTTCTTTTCTGCAAAATAAATAAAAAAATAATGAGTAGGCAGTAAAAAAAAAATCAAAGAAATAAAGAAATTTTAATTTTTATGCCTCCCCGGCAACGGCGCCAAAAACTTGATAGGGACACGATGCTGTCGTTAAGACACCGTGTTTATCAATTTAAATCCGACTCTTTACTTTTTAAATTAACTAAAAATTATGAAGAAAGTGGTGAGTCGGGTCGAATCCACAGAGAGGCAATGATTTTTATTTCTAAAATCTTTGATTTTTTTTTTTTAAGAAAAAGAAAAGATTTGAATTTTAAAAAAAATTGAAGTCAAAATTAAAATAAAAATTAAAATTATGCAAAAATAAATTTGATACTAAGATCTACTATTTAGATCTTAGCAACTACAGTAAAATTAAAAAGCAATAAAGAACAAATAATTTAAAGAGCTAGAAATTAAATTAAATAAAAATAAAATAAGAAATTAAAATAAAAATAAAATTTTTATTAATTAAAATTTTAAAATTTAAATACAAGAAATTTTAAAAAAAAAAAAATAAAATAAAATAGACTAGATGAAGATCGCAGATCGGCGTAGGCATGAAAGATGGCGTAGAAGACTCGGCTCTTCTTCTCAGCACCGCAGCTTTGAAGCAACCTTTAATCCAGAGCTTGACTTCCACCCTATACCTTAGCTTCCCTTCCAACCCTCCTCCCTTTCTTAGAGGCTTAGGATCCTTTTTATAGAGCTAGAAGAGGTAGATATTTATTTCTAAAAGCAATATGGGACTAATTTCCTTTGTAATCATAAAAATTCTGAATAAAATTTGAATAAAAATAACTCTGTTATGACTCTGGTAAATCTGGTAAAATCTGGCTATTCGATAGGAATCGAACGGTTCAAAAATCGTCAAAATCGGATGCCTATCAGCCCAGATCAGCTCGAATTAAATTCTGGCCGTCCGATCGCGCTTGATCGAGGAAATCTGGCCGCAAATCGCGCTTCGGGAGTCCTGATCACCGTCGGGAGCATTCTGGACCGTCGGATCGAAGCTGGAATCAGGCGCTGCCATTTGATGGTGATCCGAGTGAAATTGGCAACCGAAAAAAATGCTGACCGTCCGATCTTAACCGCAATCAACCGCAGCCGTCCGATCGCGCAATTACTGTTCCCATGGACCGCGTAGACCGGCCGCACCGCACACCGCAACCAATCAACGCTTCTGTCGTCGAGTGAAATGACCAGATTGCCCTGTGAGCCGCGATAAATTTCTGTAGACCCTTTAAGGGTCTAGGTCCACCACGTGGCAGGCTCTGATTCGCCGGATTTTGCTGAGCTGGCGGTCCACGCCTGGATCGTAGACCGACTGATGGCTTCAACGGACTGAGTCGGCTTTGATGGCTTGGCTTGGCTTGGTGGCTCGGCTTGGCTTGGTGGCTCGGCTTGCGGAGCCGGTTGAGCCGTTTTCTTTTTTATTTAATTTTTATTTATTTTATATTTTTTAAAAATTCATATCTTTTCCATTTTAGCTTCATTTTACTTAAAATTTATTTCATTATGATCAAAAAAATGAGCTCTTTCTTTTGATAATAAAATTTTATTTTTTAATTTTTATTTATTTTTTATTATTTTTTAATTAATTTTTTAATTAATAAAAATATGAATTTTTTCAAAAATTATATATAAATTGATTGATAATTCTTAAAAATTAATATAAATTAATTAATAAATTAATATTTTTATTGGTGAATTTATGATGCTTATCAAGAGCCAACTATAAATAAGGAACCATCAACTAAAATTCGTCAGTCACCAAAATAACCAGCAGATGGATGGTCTCCAGGTATACGATTTGCTGATCCAAATGTGAAGCCCTACGTGCCGCCACTACCATTCTCAGAGAGATAAATACAGCATCCAGATAAAAAATTTTCTAACTTTTTCAAAATTCTAAAGAATTTATATATTAATATTCCTTTTATAGATGCTATTACTCAAATGCCCAGGTATGCCAAGTTTCTTAAAGAAATTCTAACAAATAAGCAAAAGCTAAAGGCGCATGAGAGAATAAATTTGAATAAAGAATGCTCAGCAATACTTCAAAATAAATTATCATAGAAGTTAAAAGATCCGGGGAGTTTTACTATCCCCTGCATTATTGGTGATTATAGTTTTGATAAAGTTTTATGTGATTTAGGAGCAAGCATTAATCTTATATCTTTTTCTATTTTCAGGAAGCTGGATCTAAGAGAACCAAAGCCTACCACTATTACTCTTCAATTAGCCGACAGATCCATTAAATATCCAAGAGGTATAGTGGAGGATGTCTTGGTAAAGGTAAACGAGTTTATTTTCCCTGTTGATTTTATTATTCTTGATATGAAAGAAAATTATGATATACCCCTTATTTTAGGAAGACCCTTTTTAGCTACTGGAGGAGCTTTAATAGATGTTCAACCGAGAAAATTAATTCTTAGAGTCTAAGATGAATAAGTTACTTTTAATATTTTCAAAGATACTAAATATTCTGATGATAATCAAACTTATTTTCTAATTGATATTATTGATAATTCAGTATATAAAAATTTTATAGAAAATAGGTTTGAGACTATAAAAGCTAGCAATATCAAATTGAAAGAGGACTCGACCAAACATCAAAGTATTCCAATTGAAGTGTCACCAGATTGATCCACTTTAGAACGCAAAGAAAGTCAAGCTGAAGACTATAAATCAGAACTACTAGATAGGTTATTTCTTTTCTTTTTAGTTTTAATCATTTTTTTTTTATTTTTTAGTAATTTGTTGTTGCTCTTTTACTATTCTGGTGTGTATTTCAATTTTGCAGAAAAATCAATGAGAGCTCAAGCAAAATTTTAAAGCTCCAAAGAACCAGACTGAATCAAATCAGATGTATTTCTTCCTATCCTTTATTGCACCCTTTTATTTTTCTTTCTTCTTTAAGACAATGTAGAATAAGTTTAAAAAAAAAAATGTGTCAAGAAGAAAATCTTGAGCAAGATAGACTGGACAAATGATAAAAGATAGAATTATTTGCTAATGAATGTAACGAGTTAAAGAAATAGATTATTTGGTCAACTTTTAGCAGCCCACTTAGGTCATTAAAAGACTATTAGCACTTCTGATTGCACATGCACACTAACAAGGCAAAGTAGGTATTGATTATAAGACCAACTGAGAATTTAATTATCACTAAAAATTGATAATTAATATACATTCTAATCAAAGAAACTTGAATTTAAGGAAAGAGCTACCTGCCTAAAAATGAAATGCAAAAGACAGAGTATATGTGGATTGCCCAAAGCCTAGTAACTGGGTCTCTGCACCTAGGTCAAGTGTGAAAATTCATGTAAAATGGTAAAGAAAAGGCCAGCATGCTCAGCATAGCAAAAAAAAAGGCAGTGTGAAAGCTACCTTAATTCATGAGTATAAAATTGAGAATGTATAAAAAATTGACCAAAATAGGTGATAAGAGAGGATACTTTTGTTCTTTTAATTTAATATTAAAATGCTAAAGTTAGTCATCACGAACATAAGTGCTATAGATCTTTGATGTACTCTAAAAAAGTTTTAATTATATTGACTGAAAAATTTGCTTCTGAAGCTCAATGCTTAGTTAGTAATATTTTTTAAATTTTTTGACCTTTAGTCCTAGATTTTATCTTTATGATGGATAATCTTATTAAAATATGGTATTAAATAAAACATTGCTAAGAAATTAGCAATGACTAAGTTAGAGGGTGTGATAAGTGGTAAAAATATACTAATAAAAGTATTAAATTATAAAATAAATTAATCTTTTTCTTTAAAAATTGATATTTTTATTAATTTTATGTAGGAAAGAAGGCCACCAATATGAAGATCTTATTTTTCTGATTTAGATGAAATAAATTTTAGGCAAAATGGACTTCAAACGAGTCCGAAATTGAATTTCAAAAAAAAAAAATCAGTTCGGTTCAAATTGGTTCAGAAAATTGGCTCAACAGATCGCCCGGCTTGATCGCAGACCAACCCATCGATGCAATGCTGACGTCAGGATGACATCAGCATTTTTCGCAGCACACGGTGGACCATCTGGAGGGTAATTTGGAAATTTTACATGAAGAAGCACGCTCTGATTGACTGAAGAATGCGGCGATCCACGCAACACCGGGCTCGCGCATGGTCTATAAAGGGCAATTTAGAAATTTTGTCTGATCCAACAGGCGCCTTTCGCTGAAACTTGATCGAACGGTCGAAAAAAAAGCGCTGATGAAAGGCATCCACAGCTCCCAATCGAGATCCAACGGCTGAGATTTATCCCAACGTTAAACTAAAGATCAGAAGTCTTCTTTCTGCACGATCGGATGATCCAGATTCAATCCAACGGTTGATCCAATGGCTGGCATGAAATTTGACTTGATTTGGGTTATTTTAAGAGATTTTTAAGTGATTTTTGGACCATTTGATCAACATCCAATGATCAGAATTACCCCGATCCTAATTTGAGTTGTTTTGGGAGTCTTAAACCTAATTTCTAAAGAATTTTGGGGGGAAATCAATCTCTTAACCTATGAAACCTGATGTTGCCATAGAAAATAAGAGAAGAAGTCAGAGAAAAAGAGAGAAAAAGAGAAAAGGGAGAGAGTCAGAGAAATAAAAAGAAAAAAAGAAAGAGAGGAGAGAGGTAGAAAGAGAAGAGAGTCAGAAGAGAAAAAAAAAAGGATTTTCCTTCGATAATCAAGACATCGATCAAGGAGCCTCTTCTTCTTCACCAAGTTCTCCATGCCAAGAGCAACGGATAATCAATTTCAGCAATAAAACAGTCTAATTTCTCTATGTTTTTTATTTTATATATTATTTTTGAATTTATTATTATGAACTAAATTTTTTTTTACTAAGGCTAAGGTGTAGCCATTCTTTTGATGCAATATTCAGTGTGATTTATTTTTAAATTTTATTCATAAGGAGTATATAAATTTGATCTTAATGCTTTTAGATTACTGACCATCTTCTAATTGATCTGATGAACATAGATGTTACGGACCAAGTACATCTATGTTATTACTTCTTGATTATATACCTTGTATTATGAATCAAATTAGAATTCATATGCATGCGAAAATTTTAGTGCGCTTTGGACGTAGCATATTTTAATTAGAGGATTTCACAAAACTTAATGCATTAATATTTATTTAAATTACACATGGACTAAAGGATAATTAATAAATATTGATAGTTTTGCTATGCCTGGACCAAAGAATAGTGAATAAATTAGGAGACTCCACTGTCATATGAAATAAAATTAATCTAAAAATCTGAATATTGTATTGATTGAGTTGGTGAACCGATTGCCTTAGTAACACATTATTTTTGAGTTTAAAACCCTAATAATTACACTCTTCCTATTTTCTTAAAAACTTTTAATTATTTCTTTATTTTGTTCTTTAATTTCTTATTCTCATAAATCGATCTTCTAAATAAAGCATAGGAAAGAGCTTTTCAGTACTTATTTTTCAATCCTCTAGGGACGATACTCTACTCATTCACTTTATTACTTGATCGATTGGTGCACTTGCTATAGCTATAAATTAGCATGCATCACCCTCTAGATATGTTTTCTCTAAGCTTTCTTCTTCTTCCCAAAACTCTGTCAAACTCTTTCCTAAGCACTCTATTTCTATTGGCTAGAAGAGCTGACTTGATCATCGAAGGGCCCTATCGGAGCCACCACCACTGACTCCAGACGAGATTTTATTTTATAGGTCACCAACGGCGATCTCGTCTTCCTCGACTCTAGCTCAATCCAACATCAACCAGATTCTGCACCAACAGAATTGACACTAGAGGAAGGACCCTCTATTCTTGAGGTTTTCTTATTCTTAAAGGAGTGCTCAGCAGCGATCTTTCTTCTCCCTCTCAAGAGATCTCTCTTCTTCCTTTCTAGAATTCTTTCTCGAGAAAAATTGCCTCCTAGGAGGCTTCGACTCGATGATCAATGGTCTCTATAGTCAGATCCCGTCTAGACCTATCCACTCCCCCTTCAATCCCGATAACTTAGGCTTCACCTACGGTTATGGTGGATGCGGAGCAGTTCAACCTGCTAGTCCAATAAATTTACAGTCTCACAGAGGCGATGCAGGTCATACATCGGTAGGCCCCAGCATCAGTTCGATCGGAGCAAGTTTCTTCGAAGCTCCATGGTTCGATCTGGGAATGACCGACTTGGGCTATCCGACCTCTGATCTTCGAAACGGGGAAGCAGAGGATGGAGGGCTCCTGCTCGGACCACGACTTGACCCAAGGGAAAGCTTCACATCTGTTCCATCAAAAAATTTTAGAAATCAACGATCATGAAGATCTTCTGGATCAAAGGCTCCTAGAAATGAGTCAATGAATCGAAGAGCTCCGTCATACTTCCTCCTCACACGATAATGATTTTGCACTGACCCTCCTTTTTCTCAGAGGATTATGCAGAAATCGATCCAGCAGAACTTCAAGCTCCTGTAGTTTAAGAGTTACGATGAGACCACCAATCCGGTCGACCATCTGGAGGCCTTTTGGATAATGGTATTACTCCATGGCACGTCAGATACTATTTTATGCTGGGCTTTCTTGTCCATCCTCAAGGAAGCTACTAGGAACTGGTACTCAGTACTTAAGTCGGATACTATCTTTTTCTTTGATCAGATGAGCCATCAGTTCGTAGCTCACTTCGTCATCAGTCGATGTCTGTGCTGAGGTTCGAATTTTCTGATGACCATCAAGCAAAAGGAGAAAAAATTCATCTGGGCTTACGTCACCCGATTTAATGCTGCTACATTGAAGGTCTGAAATCTAGACTAATCAGTCACCATGGTCGCACTCAAGGGCGGCCTTCAAAAGAATGATTTGCTGTTCTTCCTGAAAAAGAAGTACCCCAGGGACTTCATCGATATGCTAGATCAGACTGAAGGTTATGCCCGAGCTGAAGAGGCCTTCAAGGCTAAGGATGATGAAGCCTTTGATGAGTGGCAAATCAACAAGCCAGACAGGCCCATCGAGGAAGGAAAGTCGAGTGAAGCTCGACCGTACTTTCGAACTTCCTCTGAGCGCAAGTGAGCTCGAACTCCTCCCCAGGCTCGGAGGTAGGAAAGTCCCGATAGAAGCGCACGATGGGGTTCTCTTCAATGAAGATTCCACAACTACATCCCTCTCAATACTCTGAAAACCTAAGTGCTAATGGAAATCAGGGAGCAACTGTTATGATTGAAAAGGATGCATTCTCACCCCAGCAAGTGCAATCCTAACAAGTTCTGCTTTTATCATTGTGACCATGATCATGACACTGAGGAGTGTATCCAACTCTAAGATGAGATCGAGGAGCTCATCAGATGAGGTAGACTTGGTCGATTTCTACGGCGACGACCTGAAGGATGAAAAGATCAGCCGAGGGCATTGCCGCAGCCTGAACCACCAACGGAGGAGGATCAACAAGAAGATTGACCACCTCTCGACATCATCAACACTATCTCGAGGAGACTTCGATGAGAAGAGGCCAGTAGATCCTAGGATCAGTGAAAAGATGGAGGACTGAAGAACCCATAACCTTCATTAAGGTAGATGCTGAAGGGGTCCAGTTCCTGCATAATGACGTAGTTGTAATCTCTTTAAACATTGCCAACTTGACGTACGTCGTATTTTGGTAGATAATGATAGCACGACTGATATTTTATTTTATGATGCTTTTTTGAAAATATCCTTACTTAATAACCACTTGAGATCGATGAACTCTCAGTTGGTAGGCTTTACTGGCGATGCCATACCAGTTGAGGGCATAATGACCTTGGCTGTGATTGCAGGACAATGTCCGAAGTTGGCTAAGGCATAGATCAATTTTTTAGTCATAAAGGCTCCATCTGTCTATAATGCTATTCTCGATCGATCTTGTCTAAATGCACTTCGGACAGTGGTATCAACTTATTATTTGAAGATGAAGTTTCCAACAAGTCATGAAATCGAAGAGGTCAGGAGAGATCAAGCTCTGACAAGGCATTGCTACTCAATCATCCTACATAAGGAAGAACAGTCCGACCCTTATCTTGTTGATGGGCTGGATGTCCCTGACGATCTCACCGAGGAGCAGGGTGAGCCTATGGAGGATCTCATGTCTGTGCCCTTAAACGATGGAAACGTGGAGCACGTAGTGTAGATTGGCTCCAACTTAAGGGATGAGATTCGAGAGCAACTTATCACCTTCCTCAGGAAGAACGTGGACGTCTTCGCTTGGGCCCCAGTGGATACGCCAGGAATTGACACCGAGATCATGAAATATTGGCTGGCCGTTGATCCGAAGCATCGATCGATAAAAGAGAAGATGCACAACCATGCCCTAGAGAGGTAGAAAGCAATCACAAAAGAAGTAGGCAAGCTCCTCAAAGCTGGATTCATTCGAAAAGTTAACTATTGATGCAGAATTTGATTGATGCTGGATCGAGCTGAAGTCGAGGAAGAGAAGATCGCCGTCGAAGATCTGCAAAATAAAATTTCATCCAAAGTCGGTGGTGATGGCTCTAGTAGGACCTTCCGACTGAAGGAGAAATCCAAAGAGAATTTGGCTCCTATAGAAATTCATCTTGAGGAGGAGTTCGGAAGGAGTTTGGCTCCTGAAAAAGTCTGATTGAAGAAATAATTTGGAAGGAGTTTGGCTCCTGAAGGAGTCCGACTGAAAGAGAAATTTGGAAGGAGTTCGGCTCTTGTAAAAATCCGACTGAAGAAGGAATTCAGAAGAAGTTCGACTCCTGAAGAAGTCTGACTGAAGGAGAAATTTAGAAGAAGGTTGACAGAAATTTGGCTTCTGAAGTAGTTCGATTGAAGAAGAAATTCGAAAGAAGTTCGGCTCCTATAGAAATCCATCTGAAGGAGGAATTCGAAAGGAGTTTGGCTCCTAAAGGAATTCGACTAAAGGAAAAATCTGGAAGGAGTTCAGCTCCTGTAGAAATCTATCTAAAGGAGAAATTCAAAAAGAGTTTGGCTCCTGAAGGAGTCCGATTGAAGAAAAAATTCGAAAGAAGTTTGATTTCTGTAGAAATTCGATTAAAAGATGAATCCAAAAGGAGTTCAGCTTCTGAAGAAGTCTGAAAAGAGTTCGGCAGGATTCGGCTCCTGAAGGAGTTTAGCTGAAATTCAACCGCTGAAAAAGTTCGACCGACTGAAGGAGTTCGACTAAGGTTTGACCGCTGAAAGAGTTTGACTATGGTCCGACCGTTGATCGATGCTCTTTCATGATTACCGGTTGCTTTAGGCTAAGTATCAGGCTGGACTTCAACTAGAGTAGAGTTTATCCCCAACAATAGTCTTCCCACTTTCGAGTTTGAAATTTGAAGAAAGAGAGTACAAAAAGATGACTGTCGAAGTCCTTTTTCGGACTCTGCATCCGTTGAGGTTGAAGCTCGGAAGAGATCTTATCCCCAACCGAGGTTGATGTTGAAGTGGAAGCTTGGAGGAGATCTTGTTTCTAGCCGAGGTTGACGTTGAAGTTAAGGATCATGGGAGATCTTGCTTTCAGTCGAGGTTTAAGAAGATCTTGTCTCCTATTGACGTAGCGGTTGAAGCTCGTGGGAGATCTTATCTCTAGCTGAGGTTGACGTTGAAGTTGAGGATCGGGAGAGATCTTACTTTCAGTCGAGGTCCAAGGAGTTCTTATCTTCTGTTGATGATATGGTTGAAGCTCGTGGAAGATCTTATCTCCAGCCGAGATTGACGTTGAAGTTGAGAATCGGGGGAGATCTTGCTTCCAACCGAGGTCCAAGAAGATCTTGTCTCCTGTTGACATTGCGGTTGATGCTTGTGGAAGATCTTATCTCTAGCCAAAGTTGACGTTGAAGTTGAGGATCGGGGGAGATCTTGCTTTCAATCGAGGTCCAAGAAGATCTAGTCTCCTGTTGATGTTGCAGTTGAAGCTCATGGAAGATCTTATATTCAGCCGAAGTTGAAGTTGAAGTTGAGGCTCAGAGGAGATCTTGTCTCCACCCGAGGTTGAAGAAGATCTTATTTCCTATTGTGGTTGATGTTAGAGCTCGGAGGAGATCTTATCTTCAGTCGAGGTTGAAGAAGATCTTGTCTTCAGTCGAGGTTGATGTTGAAGTTAAGGATCGGATGAGATCTTGCTTCCAGCCAAGGTCCAAGGAGATCTTATCTCCTGTTCACGTTGCGGTTGAAGCTCATGAAAGATCTTATCTGCAGCTGAGGTTGAAGGAGATCTTATCTCCTGTTGAAGTTGGGCACAATAGGACAGTTGTCGGGGCCTCTCCTCTCACCTCATCTAAAATGAATGAGGCCTTCGACTTTGCTCACGTTAGGATGAGGTTCTCCTCCTATTCCTAATGGGTTATGGGGACACATAAGGGCCATTGTAAGGGCCTCTCCCTCCATCTCGTCTAAAATGAATGAGATCTTCAACTTTGCTCATGTCAGGATGTGGTTCTCCTCCTATTCCTAACGGACTGTGGGGGCACATAAGGGCTGTTGTCAAGGCCTCTCTTTCTCATCTAAAATGAACGAGGTTTTTGATTTTGCTCATGTTAGGATGAGGTTCTCCTCCTATTCCTAATGGACTGTGGGGATACATAAGGGTCATTGTTAGGGCCTCTCCTTCCATCTTGTCAAAAATGAACGAGACCTTCGACTTTGCTCACGTTAGGATGAGGTTCTCCTCCTATTTCTAACAGACTGTGGGGGCACATAAGGGCCATTATAAGGGCCTCACCCCCATCTTGTCTAAAATAAACGAGGCCTTTGACTTTGCTCATATTAGGACAAGGTTCTCCTCTTATTCTTAACGAGTTGTGGGAATACATAAGAGCCATTATAAGGGCCTCTTCCTCCATTTCGTCTAAAATGAACGAGGCCTTCGACTTTGCTCGCGTTAGGATGAGGTTCTCCTCCTATTCTTAACGAGCTATGGGGGCACATAAGGGTCATTGTTAGGGCCTCTCCCTCCATCTCATCTAAAATGAATGTGGCCTTCAGCTTTGCTCACGTCAGGATGAGGTTCTCCTTTTGTTCCTAACATGATCACTTTTAATTGCTTCTTTCCTATTATCACATAATTTTTGCACCAAGAAACAATAATGTTGAAATGAATGAATTTTATTGTGAAAAAATTATTGGTAGTACATCTTCGAATTTTTTGAGTTCCAAGATCGTGGGAGCATTGTTCCTCTGAGCTCCTTCAGATGATAAGTTTCAGGCCGAAGGACCTCCACCACTTCATACAGGACTTCTCAATTTAGGGCAAGCTTTCCTTGACTTTTAGGCTAGGAGATGGCCGCTCATCGAAGCACTAAGTCCCCCACTTTGAATGCTTTACTTCTGACTCTTGAGTTATAATATCGGGCCATCCTTCATCTGTAGGCCGCCATTCGAATCTGGACTTTCTCTCTTTTTTCTTCCAGCAGATCGAGGTTGGCTCTGAGGTTCTGTGGGTTATGCTGCTTATTGAAGGCCACGACCCATGCTGATGGAAGTTTAAGCTCGATTGGTATGACTGCCTCCATTCCAAAGGCCAAGGTGAATGGTGTTTCTCCAATCGGCAGCCTTTGAGTAGTTCAATACATCTAGAGGATGTGATAGAGTTTGTCCACCTAGGCCTTCTTTGCTCTATCGAGCCTCGTCTTGATGCCTTGCAGTAGAGTCTGGTTGGTCACTTTAGCTTCCCCATTTGCCTGTGGATGAGCTACCGATATAAAGTGGTAGAAGATATTTATGTCTTCGCAGAACTCAGCGAACCTCATCCCAGCGAACTATCGCCCGTTATCCGTTATGAGAGTTCGAGGCAGACTGAACCAGCAGACTATTGACTTTCAAATGAAGTTCTGTACCTTGGCCTCGATAATCTTTGCTAGTGGTTTGGCTTCAACCAATTTGATGAAGTAGTCGATCACGATCAAGAGAAACTTTCACTATCCGGTGCCGTCGGAAAAGGGCCAAGTATGTCCATTCTCTACTGCGCAAATGGCCAAGATGCACTTAGCGGAGTAAGCTCGGAGGCTGACTATCTTTGTATGTTTGCATTCTTCTGACAGCGGTCACATTCCTTGACATACTTCATAGAATCATGGTATAAGGTCGGCCAATAGTATCCTTACCGAAGTAGTTTTTATGATAGGAATCTGGCTCCTACGTAACTTTCATAAATTCTCTCATGTACTTCCCAAATGTGAAGTCGGTCTCTGAAGGTTGGAGACATCTCAATAGTGATAGCGAATACGATCTCTTATACAACCTGCCCTCATACAAAATATACCGGAAGGCTTGATTTCTGAGTTTTCGAGCTTCTTTCGGATCATGAGGAAGAACTCCTTCCTTGGGATAGGCAACCAACGAGTCAATCCAGCTTGGCTCAGGCTCCGTTTGCATAATGACCTATAATTCCTCTAAGCTTGGGTATTTCAGAGTCTCAAAAAATACTTCTTTGGACAGTTCGGCTGGGACTGATGTGGCCAATTTAGAGAGAAGATCGACTCTTATATTTTTTTTCCTTGGAATCTATCGAATGCCAAAACTGTCGAAGGTCGGAGTCAAATCCTTTACTTTCTTCAAGTATTTCATCATACTCTCCTTCCGTACTTCGTAGTTGCTACTAACTTGGCCGACCATCAATTAAAAATTACTGTAGACTTGGAGCCGATCTACTTTTAATTATCTTGTTATTTTTAATCCGACGATCAGTGCTTTATACTTGGCCCCATTAATAGTCATGAAAAATTTGAAGCATAGCATGTACTCGACGATGACTCCCTCGGGGCTGACTAAGACTAACCCCGCACCTGCTCCAATGGAGTTGGACGAACCATCCACGTATAGAGTCCAAAAGCCTTCGAAAAGGTTGGCACTCTTCTCGGGAAGGCTTGGTTGCGATAGCAGAGTGCCGATCTCATTTTGTTCAAGCTCGATTTTAGCTGGAATGGTATATTCTACTATAAAATCTATCAATATCTGGACTTCGATCGATGGCCGGGGTCGATAGTTGATTTCAAATTTCGTGAGCTCGATTGTCCATTTTGCGATTCTTCCAAAAGCATTCATTCGATGAAGAACTGCTTTTATTGGTTGGTCCGTGAGGACCGTTATGGTGTACCCCTAAAAATAAGGTCGGAGTCTGATCTCTACATCCCTCAGGATCTGACTTACATAGTAGATCGGTCGCTACATCTTTGCTTCTTCCTTGACCAGGACTGCTGCCAAGGCCATCGAGGAGACTGCTAGGTACAGAAATAATTCTTCTCCGGATTTGGGCTTTGCCAGTAGTGAAGGTGAGCTGAGGTAGTTTTTAAGCTCCTCAAATATTCATTGGCACTCCGTCGTCCAGTAGAAGTTCTTTGGTTGCCTGAGAACTTAGAAGAAGGGCATACATCCCTCGATCGATCTCGAGATGAAGCAATTTAGGGATGCCACTTTTTCTGTCAGGTGCTGAACTTTTTTGATTATTTTTGGAGCAGTCATCTTTTGAATGGCTCGAATTTTCTTTGGATTTACTTCAATCCCGCACCTTGATACCATAAACTCCAAAAACTTTTCAGAGATCACACCAAAGGTGCACTTGGTTGGGTTCAGTTTCATCTTATGCTTTCTGAGTGCGCTGAAGGTCTTTTTAAGGTTGGCGAGGTGGTATATAGAAGCTCGGCTTTTGACAAGCATGTCATCCACGTACACCTCCATGTTGTGGCTGATCTACTTCTTGAAGATCTTATTGATCAGGTGCTGGTACGTTGTCCCTGCATTTTTTAGTCCAAAGGGCATAATCCTGTAATAATAAAGACCACGATCAGTAATAAAAATAATTTTTTTCTTATCCTCCGATGCCATCCGTATCTGGTTATAACTGAAGAAGGCATCCATGAAGGTGAGGAGCTCGTGGCCTAAAGTTACGTCTACCAGTTGATCAATCCTGGGTAGAGGGTAGCTGTCTTTTGGATAGGCCTTATTCAGCTTTTTGAAGTCTATACACATCCTCCACTTGTTGTTTATCTTTTTGATAAGGATCACATTTAAGATCCAGATTAGATAGTTAACTTTCTGAATGAATCCAGCTTTGAGAAGCTTGCCTACTTCTTCTACGATTGCTTTCTTTCTCTCTGGGGCATGGTTGCGCATTTTCTCTTTTATCAATCGATGCTTCGAATCAATGGCCAGTCGATGTTCCATGACCTCGACATCAATTTCTAGCATATCCACTGAGGCTCAGACGAAGACGTCCGCATTCTTCCTGAGGAAGGTGATGAGTTGCTCCCGAATCTCATCCTCCAAATTGGAGCCGATCTGCACTACGTGCTTCGCATTCTCGTCATTTAAGAGCATAGACATAAGGTCCTCCATAGGCTCACCCCGCTCCTCGATGTGGTCATCGTGGACATCTAGCCCATCAACAGAATAAGGGTCGGACCATTCTTTCTTATATAAGATGATTGAGTAGCAGTGCTTTGCTAGAGCTTGATCTCTCCTGACCTCTCCGATCCCGTGACTTATCAAAAATTTTATCTTCAAATAATAAGTTGATACCACTGCCCGAAGTGCATTTAGACTAGATCGATCGAGAATAGCATTATAGGCAGATGGAACCTTTACGACTAAAAAATTGATCTGTGCCTTAGCCAGCTTCGGGTGTTGCCCTGCAGTCACAGCCAAGATCATTATGCTCTCAACTAGTACAGCATCGCCAGTAAAGCCTACCAATGGAGAGTTCATCGATCCTAAGTGGTTATTGAGTAAGGACATTTTTGAGAAAGTATCATAAAATAAAACATCAGTCGAGTTTCCATTATCTACCAAAATGTGGCATACATCATAGTCAGCAATGTTTAAAGAAATTACAACTGCATCATTGTACGAAAACTAGACCTCCTGAGCATCTACCTTAGTGAAGATTATGGGTTCTTCAGTCCTCCATATCTTCACTGATCCCTCGAATCCATTGGCCTCTCCTCATCGAAGTCCCTCCAAGATAGTGTTGATGATGTTGAGAGGCGGCCGATCTTCTTGTTGATCCTCCCCCCTTGGTGGTTCAGGCTGCGGCAATGCCCTTGATCAATCTTTCCATCCTTTAGACCGTCGTCGTAGGAATCGGCCAAGTCTATCTCGTCTGATGAGCTCCTCGATCTCATCTTAAAGTTGGATACACTCCTCAGTGTCATGACCATGATCATGATGATAAAGGCAGAACTTGTTAGGATTGCGCTTGCTCGGATGAGAATGCATCCTTTTCGATCGCGATAGTTGCTTCCTAATTTCCATCAGCACTTAGGTTTTTGGAGTATTGAGAGGGGCGTAGTTGTGGAATCTTCGTTGGAAAGAATCCCGCCGCACCCTTCTGTTGGGGCTTCCCTACCTTTGAGCCCGGGGATGAGTTCGGGCTCGCTTGCGCTCAGAGAGAGTTTGGGAGCGCGGTCGAGCTTCACTCAGCTTTTCTTCCTCGACGGGCCTGCCCGACTCACCGATTCACCACTCACCAAAGGCTTCATCGTCCTTGGTCTTGAAGGCCTCTTCAGCTCCGACATAACCTTCAGCCCGAGCTAGCATATCGATGAAATTTTTGGGGTACTTCTTTTTCAGAAAGAACAGCAAATCATTCTTCTGAAGGCCGCTCTTGAGTGCGGCCATGGCGACTGATTGGTTCAAATTTGAGATCTCCAATGCAGCAACATTAAATTGGATGACATAAGTCCGAATGGATGCTTCCTCCTTCTATTTAATGGTCATCAAGAAATTCGAACCTCAGCACAGATGTCGGCTATTGATGAAGTGAGCCACGAACTAATGGCTCATCTGAACAAAGAAAAAGATGGTATCCAACTTAAGTGCCGAGTACCAGTTCCTGGCAGCTCTCTTGAGGGTGGATGGAAAAGCCCGGCATAAAATAGCATCTGACGTATCGTGGAGCAACATCATTATCCAGAAGGCCTTCAAATGGTCGACTAGATCGATGGTCTCATCGTAACTCTCAAACTATGGAAGCTTGAAGTTCGGTAGGATCGGTTCCAGTATAATCCTCTGATAAAAAGGAGGATCAGTGCAAATATCATTACCATGTGAGGAGGGAGTATAATGGAGCTCTTCGATTCATCGACTCATTTTTAGGAGCCTTTGATCTAGGAGATCTTCATAGTCATTGATCTCCAGGATTTTCTGATGGAATGGATGTGAAGCTTCCTCCTAGGTCGAGTCGTGGTCCGAGCAGGGGCCCTGCATCCACTGCTTCCCTTTTTTGGAGATCAGAGATCGGATAGTCCAAGTCGGTCATTCCCAGATTGGACCATGGAGCTCTGGAGAGGCCTGCTTCGATCGAACTAGTGTTGGGACCTGTCGATGTATGGCTTGCATCGCCTTCGTAAGACCGCGAACCTGTTGGATCAGCAGGTTGAACTGCTCCACAGCCATCATGGCCACAGGTGGAGCCTGAGTTGCCGAGGCTGAAGTGGAAGCGGATAGATCTAGATGGGATCTGGCTGTAGAGGTCGTTAACCGTCGAATTGAAGCTTCCTACAAGGCATTTTTTTTCGAAAAAGAACTTTAGAGAGGAAAAAGAGAGATCTCTAGAGAGGGAGGAGAGAGATCGCTACTGAGTACTCCTTTAAGAACAAAAGAATCTCAGGAATAGAGGGCCCTTCCTCTAGCGTCAATTCTGTTGGTGCAGAATCTGGTTGACGCCGGATCAAGCTGGAGTCGAGGAAGACGAGGTCACCGTCAGTGATCTGCAAAATAAAGTCCCATCTAGAGTCGATAGTGGTGGCTTCGGTAGGTCCCTTCGACGATCAAGTCAGCTCTTCTAGCCAACAAAAATGGAGTGCTTAGAAAAGAGTTCGGTAGAGTTTTAGAAAGGAGAAGAGAGCTTAGAGAAAATATATCTGGAGGACCCTTTTTATAGACGGAGCCAGTAGCAGATTGATGGTGACAGCCATACCGTTCGGTAGTGGGCCACGTGGGGTTTGCTATGGAGAAAGAGATGTCGCCAGACTGATAATGACAGCCATACCGTCTGATCGTGAGCCGCATGGAGTTTGTTACATAGAGAGAGATATTATCAGATCGATAATGACAGCCATACCGTCTGGTGGAAGCATGTGTTCGAGATCCGACTGGGTTGGAGGAGTCCGACTGTAAGAGTAATCCAAAAGGAGGTCTGCTCCTGGAGGAATTCGACTAAAGAAAAAATATGGTAGAAGTTCGACTCCTAAAGGAGTCTGACTGAAGGAGAAATTCAAAAAAAATTTGGCTCCTATAAAAATTCGTCTAGAGGAGATATTCGGAAGGAGTTTGGCTCCTGAAAGAGTCCGATTGAAGGAGAAATTTGGAAGAAGTTTGGCTTCTGCAGAAATCCAACTAAAGGAGGAGTCCGAAAGAAGTTCGGCTCCTAAAGAAGTTCAAAAGAAGTTCGGCTCCTGTAGAAATCCGATTGAAGGAGAAATTTGGAAGGAGTTCGGCTCCTATAAAAATCCATCTAAAGGAGGAATCCAAAAGAAGTTCGGCTCTTGAAGGAGTCTAGAAGAAATTCAGCTCCTGAAGGAGTCCGATTGAAGGAGAAATCCAGAAAGAATTTGGCTCCTGAAGGAGTCCGATTGAAGGAGAAATCTAGAAGGAGTTTGGCTCCTGTAGAAATTCGATTGAAGGAGGAATCCAGAAGGAGTTCGGCTCCTGAAGGAGTCCGACTGAAGGAGAAATTTGGAAAGAGGTCAGCAGGAATTTGGCTCCTAAAGGAGTCCGATTGAAGGAGAAATTTGAAAGAAGTTCAGCTTCTGTAGAAATTTATCTGAAGAAGGAATCCAGAAAGAGTTCGGCTCTTGAAGGAGTCTGACTGAAGGAGAAATTCGGAAGGAGTTTGGCTCCTATAAAAATTCGACTGAAGAAGGAATCCGAAAGAAGTTCAGCTCCTGAAGGAGTTCGAAAGAAGTTCGATAGGAATTCGGCTCCTAAAAGAGTTCGACTGGAGTTCAGTCGTTGGAAAAGTTCGACCAACTGAAAAAGTTTGGCTAAGGTTTGATCGCTGGAAGAGTTCGACTGTGGTCCGATCGCTGATTGAAGCTCTTCCATGATTACCAATTGCTTTAGGCTAAGCATCAGATTGGACTTCGGTGGGAGTGGGATTTATCCCCAATAATAACTATCTGACCTAGGGCTCAAACATGGTCCTCATCAAAAAGGCAAACAACAAGTGGGAGATGTGTATAGACTTCAAAAAGTTAAACAAGGCCTGCCCAAAAGATAGCTATCCTCTATTCAGGATTGATCAACTAGTAGACGCAACTTCGGACCACGAGCTCCTCCCCTTTATGGACGCCTTCTTCGATTATAACCAGATATGGATGGCACCGGAGGACGAGGAGAAATCTGCTTTTGTTACTGACCATGGTCTTTATTATTACAAAGTTATATCCTTTGGACTAAAAAATGTAGGGGCAACATACCAGTGCTTGGTCAATAAGATCTTTAAGAAGCAGATCGGCCACAACATGAAGATGTATATGGATGACATGCTCGTCAAAAGTCGAGCTTCTATGGACCACCTCGCCGACCTTGAAGAGACCTTCAGTGCACTTAGAAAGCATAAGACGAAACTAAATCCGATCAAGTGTGCCTTTGGTGTGACCTCTGAGAAGTTTCTGGGGTTTATGATGTCAAGACGTGGGATTGAAGCAAATCCAGAGAAAATTTGAGCTATTCAGGAGATGACTACTATTAGATATATGTGCCCTAGAAGTCAGAATTGGCAGACACTTGTAATACACTTCTAAGAGCAAAATTATAATTTTGACTAATGTCAATAAAATGGGTTATTTTCTATCACATATGTGTATTTAGTATCTGTGATACATCCTTTGAGTTAATGGTAATGATAATTCATATTTTCAAGAGTTGAAAATTTAAGACATGAATAATCATTATTAACTCATAAAATGCTTCCGACCATAGGATCATCACGAGGATGGTGATTGATCCAGAAAGGTTGGTGTACAATCGCTTCTCTTTAGTAGATGAGTCTTGAGTCTACGGTGTGAAGACACCGAAGCGAGAGTATAGGTACTCGTTAGAGAACGAGGGCACTGAGCGTGACCACCTCGAGTAGTCATTAGGGAGTCTACCTTCTCGTCAATGACTGACTCGATGCTGCAGTAGTGTGTCTGGTTCTTTGACCTGAGGTGCATCGATAGTTCATCTTGAGGGTGTTATAGTTTGACTACACCATTACTCGGTCTCCTAGCCATATGGAACCCTGAGGTGTATGTTGGCTATAGCATGTTCATTGTAGGAACTGGATGGCATCAAGATGGAATCTATCTACCTCGGTGGTAGAGGAGCAGCCCTATGATAATCATGAGAATCAAGTCCAAAAGTTCATGGCCATGGCAGAGTGAAATAATAGAAAGAGTTTCTATTTAGATTTTCACATCGGACTCGAATCGAATGATTACATCATATGACAGAAACTAGGGTTTGACGAGTTCACCTTAACCCTAATCTGATCGGGGCTCAAGATAGAAGAACTTAATCACACAGGTAGCTGCACCAAGAGGTTCGCATTCAGCTTTGATGGGTTGCCACCATATACTGCTAGGTGTCACTGGTGGATTTTGGGAGCAATTAGAATGATTTAGATGATCGATCATTCTAGCTGTTCGAATCAGAAGAGTTCTGATCCATCGAAAGGAGTTTCGATGATGTCGATGATAGAGATCATGACATATCCCATTACCATACAGAACTGAACCTAACTGGGATCACACAAATAAGGGTTTGAATCTGGTGATCATCAATTGAACTGATCTAGTTCAATTGATCTGAATGAGATTCAATTAGGTTCAAAAAAATCGTGCTAGCACTCGATTGAACCTAACGTTCTTCTTTTGCTATCATAAATAAGTTGTCCTGACTGAGCCAAAGGAGTTTGTGCTCAATCAGAGGCCTTCATATGGTCTGACTGGAGGTTGTCCAAGTCAGAAAAGGTTGTCTTATTTTGTAAGACATTACCTGCCATTTTTGGTCACCTGCCATTTCTTGTTCTTTGACTTTGGTCAAAAGTCTACCTTTGACTGGTCAAATGTTGACCATTGACACTTTGACTTTTGACCATATGTCATGCACCTATTGGAGAGCTGGTGGGGGCTTGTCCCCCTACCAGAACCTGGCAAGGAGGAGGGCGCACGCCACCCTAGGCGTGTGCCCAAGTTGGAGGCGCCTAGGAGTCCTTGTTGGATAAGGACTCCATCTCCTTTTTGGATTCCAATTAGAGTTCTCCTAAGAACCAACTTTGACTGGTCTTAGGCATCCTCTAAGGAGGAATCCAGGGGACTCTATTCCCACCAATCAGATTTAGATCTGATTTCACAAAGAGTTGTGATTGGTTGGGAAGAAGAGGAGTTGGATCACGCTTAGTCTATAAATAAGACCCTGCGCCCAACTCAGATTGTGATTGGAAGTGATTGAAAGGAATCACAATTCCCATGCCCCAAGGCTGCCTCTCCCCTCTTCCTCCATGCCAAAGTACCTTCTCCCTCTCCTCTCCACGTCCAAAAGGAGTTTTGGATTTTTGGTTGGTGCAATCCAGATCAAAGAAAGGCGACTGAAAGCTAGAAGGCTGCGCTGCTGCAAAGGACGACTGCTAATCTTCAAAAGAAAGTTTTAAAGATCCTTCAGATCAGATCCAGATCTGATTTTTGGAGACGTAATAGAGAAGAAGAGGATCTCCAAATCCAGCTCGAGTGGATATCGATAGAGGCCAAGCACTTACGTGGCTAGATCCAGAACCTTCCGCTGCATACAGGATCATCAATGGATAATAGGATTACCCATATCAAGGTAAGTTAAATCTAATTTAATTTATCTAATTTTATTTTAATTTTTAAAATAATAACAATCAGATCTAAAACATACCAAGATCTGATTGGGATCAAGAAAAAAAAATTTTAAAATATATCTCTTGATCTGATCAGACCTGAACGAACCTGGACCGAAAAATCAGGATTTACCTTCAATTGGTATCAGAGCCAAGGTTCTAAAAATGTTTAGATCTAATTTTAAATTTATTTTAATTAAAAAATAAATAATTTTAGATGTCACATAAGATGTGATTAGATTTGAAATCAGATTAAAATTAAATAATTTGGATCTAAGATTAGGAAATATGCATGACTAGTTCTAAAATAGAATAGTTCTATAGAATAGTTGATGCATGCTAATTTATAGCTATGGCAAGTGCACCAGTCGATCAAGTAATAAAGTGAATGAGTAGAGTATCGTCCCTAGAGGATTGAAAAATAAGTACTGAAAAGCTCTTTCCTATGCTTTATTTAGAAGATCGATTTATGAGAATAAGAAATTAAAAAAATAAAAAAATAATTAAATATTTTTAATTAAATAGAGAGAGTGTAAATTATTAGGATTTTAAATTTAAGAGCAATGAATTACTAAGGCAATTGGTTCACCAACTCAGTCAATACAATATTCAGATTTTTAGATTAATTTTATTTCATGTGACGGTGGAGTCTCCTAATTTATTCACTACCCTTTGGTCTAGGCATAGCAAATCTATTAATATTTATTAATTATTCTTTGGTCCAAGTGTAATTTAAATAAATATTAATGTATTAGGTTTTGTGAAACCCTCTAATTAAAATACGCTGAGTCCAAAGCGCACTAAAATTCCCGCATGCATATGAATTCTAATTTGATTCATAATACAAGATATATAATCAAGAAGCATTAACATAGATGTACTTGGTCCGTAATATTTATGTTCATCAGATCAATTAGAAGATGGCCAATAATCTAAAAGCATTAAGATCAGATTTATATACTCCTCATGAATAAAATTTAAAAATAAGTTATACTGAATATTGCATCAAAAGAGTGGCTACACCTTAGACTTAGTAAAATAAAATTTAGTTCATGATAACAAATTCAAAAACAGCAAATAAAATAAAAGACATAAAGAAATTAGACTGTTTGATTGCTGAAATTGATTGTCTGCTGCTTTTGATGTGGAGAACTTGGCGAAGAAGAAGAGGCTCCTTGATGTCTTGATCGTTGAAGAAAAATAAAAAAAAAAATCCTTTTGATTTTCTCACAAATCACTTTTTTTATCTCTCTCCTCTCTCTTTCTCTCTCTCTTTCTCCCTCTCTCTTTCTCCCCATCTCTCTCTTTGTCTCTCTCTAATTCTTTCTCCCCGTCTCTCTCTTTGTCTTTTTTTCTCTTTGTCTTTTTTTTTTCACGGCAACAGGCTTTTTTTTTATAGATGAAGTGTTTGATTCCCCTTAAATCCATCAAAAATTAGGTTTAGGACTCCAAAATCAACTCAAATTAAGATCTGAGTAATTCTGCCCGTTAGATCTTGATCAAATGATCCAAAAATCACTCAAAACTCCTTAAAATAACCCAGATCAAGTCGGATTTAATCCCAGCCGTTGGATTGATCGTTGGATTAAATCTGGGCCGTCCGATCGCATTGAAATAAGCCTTCAGACCTTTAGTTTTATGTCGGGATGAATCTCGGCCGTTGGATCTCGATCGGGAGCTATGGATGCCATCCATCAGCGCCTTCTTCTTGTCCGTCCGATCAAGCTTCAGTGAAAACCGCCCGTTGGATCAGCCCGAATTCCCAAATTGCCCTTCGTGGATCATGCGCGAGCCCGATGTTGCACGGACCGCCGCGTTCTTCAGCCAATCAACGCGCGCTTTATGCTGTGAAATTCCCAAATTGCCCTTCAGATGGTCCATCGTGCGCCGCAAAAAATGCTGACGTCATCCTGACGTCAGCGTTGCGTCTGCGGTTTTTTTTTTTTTTTTTTTGAAATTCGATTCTGGGCTCGTTTGAAGTCCGTTTTGTCTGAAATTTTTTTCATTAGAACTAAAAAAATGAGATCTTCATATTGGTGGCCTTCTTTCCTACATAAGATTAATAAAAGTATCAATTTCTAATAAAATAGATTAATTTATTTTATAATTTAATACTTTTATTAGTATATTTTTACCACTTATCACACCCCCCAACTTAGTCATTGCTAGTCCCTTAGCAATGTTTTATTTAATACCATATTTCAATAAGATTATCCATCACAAAGATAAAATCTAGGATTAAAGGATCAAAAAGTTTAGAAAATACTGCTAACTAAGCATTGAGCTTCAGAAGCAAATTTTTCAGTCAATACAATTAAAAACTTTCTTAGAGTACATCAAAGATCTATAGCACTTGTGTTCGTGATGACTAACTTTAGCATTTCAGTATTAAATTAAAAGAACAAAAGTATCCTCTCTTATCACCTATTTTGGTCAATTTTCTATACATTCTCAATTTTATACTCATGAATTAAGGTAGCTTTCACACTGCCTTTTTTTTTTTCTTTTCTTTTTCTTTCTTTTTTTTTTTTACTGTGCTGAGCATCCTGGCCTTTCCTTCACCATTTTACGTGAATTTTCACACTTGACCTAGGTGCAGAGACCCAGTTACTAGGCTTTGGGCAATCCACATATACTCTATCTTTTGCACTTTATTTTATAGGCAGGTAGCTCTTTCCTTAAATTCAAGTTTTTTTTGATTAGAATGTATATTAATTATCAATTTTTAGTGATAATTGAATCCTCAGTTGGACCTTATAATCAATACCTACTTTGCCTTGTTAGTGTGCATGTGCAATTAAAAAGTGCTAATAATCTTTTAATGACCTAAGTAGGCTGCTAAAAGTTGACCAACTAATCTACTTCTTTAACTCATTACATTCATTAGCAAATAATTCTATCTTTTATCACTTATCCAGTTTATCTTGCTCAAGATTTTCTTCTTGACACATGATTTTTTTTTTTTTTTATTATTAATTATTGTTCTACATTGTCTTAAAGGAGAAAGAAAAATAAAGGGATGTAATAAAGGATAGGAAGGAATACACCTGATTTGATTTAGTCTGGTTCTTTGGAGCTTTGAAATTTTGCTTGAGTTCTCATTGATTTTTCTACAAAATTGAAAATACACACCAGAATAGTAAAAGAGCAACAATAAATTACTAAAAAATAAAAAATAAAAGAAAAAAAAAAATGATCAAAACTAAAAAGAAAAGAAACAACCTATCTAGTAGTTCTGATTTATAGTCTTCAGCTTGACTTTCTTTGAGTTCTAAAGTGGATCAATCTGGTGCCACTTCAATTGGAATACTTTCATGTTTGATCGAGTCCTCTTTCAATTTGACATTGCTCGCTTTTATAGTCTCAAACCTATTTTCTACAGAATTCTCATATAATGGATTGTCAATAATATCAATTAGAAAATAAGTTTGATTATCATCAGTTTGTTTAGTATCTTTGAAAACATTAAAAGTAACTTGTTCGTCTTGGACTCTAAGAATTAATTTTTCCTTGTTGAACATCTATTAAAGCTCCTCCAGTAGCTAAAAAGGGTCTCCCTAAAATAAGGGGTACATCATAATCTTCTTTCATATCAAGAACAATAAAATCAATAACAGAAAAATAAACTTGTTTACCTTTACCAAGACATCCTCCACTATACCTCTTGGATATTTAATGGATCTGTCGGCTAATTGAAGAGTAATAGTGGTAGGCTTTGGTTCTCCTAGACCCAGCTTTCTGAAAATAGAAAAAGGCATGAGATTAATGCTTGCTCCTAAATCACATAAAACTTTATCAAAACTACAATCACCAATAATGCAGGGGATAGTAAAACTTCCTGGATCTTTTAGCTTCTGTGGTAATTTATTTTGAAGTATTGCTGAGCATTCTTCATTCAAATTTATTCTCTCATGCTCCTTCAGCTTTTTCTTATTTGTTAAGATTTCTTTGAGAAACTTGGCATACCTGGGCATTTGAGTAATAGCATCTACAAAAGGAATATTAATATGTAAATTCTTTAAAATTTTGAAAAAGTTAGAAAATTCCTTATCTGGATGCTGCTGTATTTGTCTCTCTGGGAATGGTAGTGGCGGCACGTAGGGCTTCACATTTGGATCAGCAAACCGTATACCTGGAGACCATCCATCTGCTGGTTGTTTTGGTGACTGACGAATTTTGAGTTGATGGTTCCTTATTTGTAGTTGGCTCTTCAGTCTCATTCTTCTGATGTGGCTCCTCCAGCTTTGTACCACTTCTTAGGGTGATAGCATTGACTTGCTCCCTTGGATTTGTCTCCGTATTGCTTGGCAAGGATCCTTGAGGTCTCTCGGAGATTATCTTAGCCATTTGACCTATTTGCATCTCCAAGTTTCGAATTGCTGCTGTTTGGTCCTGCCTAAGTTTGGCTTCCAAATTTTTTATAGTTGCTTCTTGGTTTTGCATAAATTTGACCATCAGCTCTTCCATGTTGGACTTCTTTTCAGGTACTTGGAATCCCGGGGGTGGCTGTTGTGCTGCATTTTGATTGCTCCATGAGAAATTTGGGTGCTGCCTCCACCCTTGATTGTATGTGTTGGAGTAGGGATTATTTTGTTGCGGCCTAAAAAAATTACCAATATAATTAGCTGTATCAGTTGTTTTAGCAAAAGGATTACCTATCTGGCAATTGCTCGTATCGTGTCCTCCTCCACATAGGTCACAAGTAATGCTCTGAACATGCATAGCTGTTCCCTTTAAGTTGTTGACTTTGGCTCTAAGGGCTGCAATTTCAGCTAGTAAGGTTGGCACGCAATCTACTCCCTGCACAGCTGCTAGTCTTTTTGGCATCATGCGCTCTGTCTGCCATTGATAGCTATTTGATGCCATCTCATCGATCAGATCGAAAGGCTTCTTCCTCCATTTTTTCGATTAATGGTTCCTCCTGCTGCTGCATCAATCATAGAACGATTAGTAGGAGATAAACCATTATAGAAAGTTTGTACCTGAAGCCATACGGGTAGTTGATGATGTGGACATCTCCTCAGCAGTTCCTTGAAATGCTCCCAAGCCTCATATAGTGTCTCCATGTCCATCTGCATAAAAGAAGTGATATCGTTGCGCATCTTAGCAGTCTTGGAAGGTGGAAAGTACTTGGCTAAGAATTTTTGGGCTAGGACATCCCAAGTTGTGATAGAACCTGCAGGAAGAGAATGAAGCCAACTTTTTAGCTTTTATCCCATAAAGAGAAAGGAAATAACCTTAATCTAATAGCATCATCCGACACCCCATTAATTTTAAAAGTATCGCAAAGTTCAAGAAAATTAGAAATATGGGCATTCGGATCATCATGCATGTGTCCACTGAATTGGACAGTTGATTGAATCATCTGGATCATCACCGATTTTATTTCGAAGTTGTTTGCTCGTACAGGCGGTCTCCTGATGCTCGAAGCTGCATCGGCTACAGATGGTGTGATGTAATCATTTAATGGACGATGTACTGGTCGAATAGCTTCATGCTGTCCTTCAGTCGCCATATCCACTCCTAGATTGATGTCGTTAGGATCTTCAGCTGCCATGTTTCTCTCTTGTTGTAGTCTTCTAATAGTCCTTTCAATTTCTGGATCTAGAGGTAGTAAGTTACTATGTCTAGTACGTGTCATGCACTAAATTTTTTTTTAATAATAAAAATTAAAAATAAATTTCTAAAGTAAAGCTAGGATCAAAATTTTAATATTATTTTAGACACAATCTCCGGCAACGGCGCCAAAAACTTGATGCGTGCTAATTTATAGCTATGGCAAGTGCACCAGTCGATCAAGTAATAAAGTGAATGAATAGAGTATCGTCCCTAGAAGATTGGAAAATAAGTACTGAAAAACTCTTTCCTATGCTTTATTTAGAAGATCGATTTATGAGAATAAGAAATTAAAAATAATTAAAAATAATTAAAAATTTTTAATTAAATAGAGAGAGTGTAAATTATTAGGATTTTAAATTCAAGAGCAATGGATTACTAAGGCAATCGATTCACCAACTCAGTCAATACAATATTCAGATTTTTAGATTAATTTTATTTCATGTGATGGTGGAGTCTCCTAATTTATTCACTACCCTTTGGTCCAGGCATAGCAAAACTATTAATATTTATTAATTACCCTTTGGTCCAGGTGTAATTTAAATAAATATTAATGCATTAGGTTTTGTGAAACCCTCTAATTAAAATACGTTGCGTCCAAAGCGCACTAAAATTCCGCATGCATATGAATTCTAATTTGATTCATAATACAAGGTATATAATCAAGAAGCATTAACATAGATGTACTTGATCCGTAACATCTATGTTCATCAGATCAATTAGAAAGATGGCCAGTAATCTAAAAGCATTAAGATCAGATTTATATACTCCTCATGAATAAAATTTAAAAATAAGTCATACTGAATATTGCATTAAAAGAGTGGCTACACCTTAGCCTTAGTAAAATAAAATTTAGTTCATGATAACAAATTCAAAAATAGCAAATAAAATAAAAAGCATAAAGAAATTAGACTGTTTGATTGCTGAAATTGATTATCTGCTGCTCTTGATGTAGAGAACTTAGCGAAGAAGAAGAGGCTCCTTGATGTCTTGATCGTTGAAGAAAAATAAAAAAAAAACCCTTTTGATTTTCTCACAAATAACTTTTTTTTATCTCTCTCCTCTCTCTTTCTCTCTCTCTTTCTCCCTCTCTCTTTCTTCCCATCTCTCTCTTTGTCTCTCTCTAATTTTTTCTCCCCGTCTCTCTCTTTGTCATTTTTTTTTTCACGGCAATAGGTTTTTTTTTTATTTATAGATAAAGTGTTTGATTCCCCTTAAATCCATCAAAAATTAGGTTTAGGACTCCTAAATCAACTCAAATTAAGATCTGAGTAATTCTGCCCATTAGATCTTGATCAAATGGTCCAAAAATCACTCAAAAACACCTTAAAATAACCCAAATCAAGTCGGATTTAATCCCAGCCGTTGGATCGATCGTTGGATCAAATCTGGGCCGTCCGATCACGTTGAAATAAGCCTTCAGATCTTTAGTTTTATTGGAATGAATCTCGACCGTTGGATCTCGATCGGAGCTGCGGATGCCATCCATCAGCACCTTCTTCTCGTCCGTCCGATCAAGCTTCAGTGAAAACCGCCCATTGGATCAGCTCGAATTCTCAAATTGCCCTCCGTGGACCGTGCACGAGCCCGATGTTGCATGGACCGCCGCGTTCTTCAGCCAATCAAGCACGCTTTATGCTATGAAATTTCCGAATTACCCTTCAGATGGTCCATCGTGCGCCGCGAAAAATGCTGACGTCATCCTGACTCAGCGTTGCGTCTCGGTTTTTTTTTTTTTTGAAATTCGATTCTGGCTCGTTTGAAGTTTTGTCTGAAATTTTTTTCATCAAAAAAAAAATAGATCTTCACATTGATAGCCTTCTTTCCTATATAAATTAATAAAAATATTAATTTTTAATAAAATATTAATTTATTTTATAATTTAATACTTTTTTAGTATATTTTCTTATCATAGTCTTGCATGTTTTGATTTAATTTGATTAAATCATATTTTAGATCTATTTATTTACTATTTTTTGATATTATAATTTATAATAATATCTAAAAAATAGTAAATAAAATTATTTAATTTTAAATATCATACGAGATATGATTGATGCATGTCTAGACTAGTTGTAGAATAGTTCTACATAATTATCTAGATTAGAATTTATTTTGATTAGATCAATTTAAATCTAATTTTTTAGATTATTATGAGATAATTTAGATCTGAAAATATGCACGATCCGATACATGAGATGTATGCAAAATATGCCATGATTAGATCTGATTTATATATGAGATATATGATATAGATCTAAAACTATTTTGTAGTATTGCATGTTTCTGATTAAGGCGTTCCTCTTGGCCGTCCGGTCATAAGAACGAAGAAGGGTTTAAAGGCCCTCTCTTTCCATTCGATGGATGTTCTTATGATGTGTAGGGATGCTGCATGTTCGTCCTTAATCAGAAATCCAAAACTTACTTTCTGCAAAACCCTAGATCCTGAAACCCTAGGATTTATTGTGCATATTTTGTTTATGAACCCTACTTAATTAAAAATTATGATTATGAAATATCAATTATGTCTAAAATTAAGAATTTCATATCTAAGACATATTCATAATACTGGGTTCGGGCTTGGGTAGCTCAATTAGGTCTAAGCGGTTGATCAAACCGAATCAAGAGTTGGTTAGATGGGATCAACAATGCTTAAATTGACCGGCCTAATAGGATTAAGTCTGGGTCAAGATCGAGTCACGATCAAGCAAGATCTAATTAGGCTCAGAGGTTAGAGTCTAGATTGTAGGCTAACCCAATTGATTCTGACTCAATAATTTAGTGTCTAAGGTAAGTTTGGCACATACGACCGACTGATTTTTAATTGGAAGCTACTCAACCTGAATGCATTCTTGTATGAGTTAATGGCATATTCCTTCCATCGATCTCACTTACCTGGCCATATCTGTTGACACAGTTCTGATCTGAGGTGGTCAATAATCCGAGCTAACCCATGCCACTAGGTT
>QRFJ01001342.1:0-49188 GCA_006176705.1 Cocos nucifera | reverse complement strand
GATACTGATCACAAGGTTTGCAAGCTGCAAAGGTCCATATATGGACTTAAGCAAGCATCTCGGAGCTGGAACACTCGTTTCAATGATGTGATCAAAAAGTTTGGTTTCATCAAAAATGAAGAGGAACCATGTGTTTTCAAAAGGGTCAGTGGGAGCGCTGTTGTCTTCCTCGTATTGTACGTGGATGACATCCTCCTTATTGGGAATGATATTCCCATGTTGACATCAGTCAAGATTATGGTTGTCCAAGGAATTCTCCATGAAAGACCTAGGTGAAGCATCCTTTATTCTAGGAATTAAGGTCTATAGGGATAGACCGAATAGGATGCTAGGACTTTCACAGAAGATGTACATAGAGGAAGTACTAAAGAGGTTTAGTATGGAAAACTCTAAGAGGGGATTAATACCCTTCAGACATGGTATTCATCTTTCCAAGAAGATGTGCCCTAGCACACCTGAGGAAATAGAACGCATGAGCAAGATCCCTTATGCTTCTGCAATAGGGAGCCTCATGTATGCCATGCTATGTACACGACCTGATATAGCCCATGCTGTGAGTGTCACAAGCAGATATCAGTCAAATCCAGGTGAAGAACACTGGACTTCTGTGAAATGTATCCTTAAGTACTTGAGAAGAACTAAGGATATGATGTTGGTCTTTGGTAATGGAGAACTCCAAGTCCAGGGATACACAGACTCGGATTTCATGTCCGATATAGATGATCGAAAGTCGACATCTGGGAGTCTGTTTGTGTGCAATGGTGGAGCTGTCAGCTGGAAGAGTTCCAAGCAAACGGTGATACCACCATCCGCGATTACCCTTGAGAAGGGTTACGTCGAGGTCAAGAGAGTCAACTCCACAGATAATGTGGCAGACCCACTTACAAAGCCGTTGGGCCAGCAGAAGATCGAAGCCCACCTTGAGAAGATGGGACTTAGACTTGTAGCCAATTGGCTTTAGGACAAGTGGGAGATTGTTTAGATATATGTGCCCTAGAAGCCAGAATTGGCTGACACTTGTAATACACTTCTAGGGGCAAAATTATAATTTTGACTATAATCAATAAAATGGGTTATTTTCTATCACATATGTGTATTTAGTGTCTGTGATACATCCTTTGAGTTAATGGTAATGATAATTCATATTTTCAAGAGTTGAAAATTTAAGACATGAATAATCATTATTAACTCATAAAATGCTCCCGACCATAGGATCATCACGAGGATGGTGATTGATCCGGAAGGTTGGTGTACAATCGCTTCTCTTTAGTAGATGAGTCTTGAGTCTACGGTGTGGAGACACCGGAGCGAGAGTACAGGTACTCGTTAGAGAACGAGGGCACTGAGCGTGACCACCTCGAGTAGTCATTAGGGAAGTCTACCTTCTCGTCAATGACTGACTCGATGCTGCAGTAGTGTGTCTGGTTCTTTGACCTGAGATGCATCGGCAGTTCACCTTGAGGGTGTTATAGTTTGACTACACCATTACTCGGTCTCCTAGCCATATGGAACCCTGAGGTGTATGTTGGCTATAGCATGTTCATTGTAGGAACTGGATTGCATCAAGATGGAATCTATCTACCTCGGTGGTAGAGGAGCAGCCCTATGATGATCATGAGAATCAAGTCCAGAAGCCCATGGCCATGGCAGAGTGAAATAATAGAAAGAGTTTCTATTTAGATTTTCACATTGGACTCGAATCGAATGATTACATCATATGACAGAGACTAGGGTTTGACGAGTTCACCTTAACCCTAATCTGATCGGGGCTCAAGATAGAAGAACTTAATCACACAGGTAGCTGCACCAAGAGGTTCGCATTCAGCTCTGATGGGTTGCCACCATATACTGCTAGGTGTCACTGGTGGATTTTGGGAGCAATTAGAATGATTTAGATGATCGATCATTCTAGCTGTTCGAATCAGAAGAGTTCTGATCCATCGAAAGGAGTTTCGATGATGTCGATGATAGAGATCATGACATATCCCATTACCATACAGAACTGAACCTAACTGGGTCACACAAACAAGGGTTTGAATCTGGTGATCATCAATTGAACTGATCTAGTTCAATTGATCTGAATGAGATTCAATTAGGTTCAAGGAAAATCGTGCTAGCACTCGATTGAACCTAACGTTCTTCTTTTACTATCATAAATATAGTTGTCCTGACTGAGCCAAAGGAGTTTGTGCTCAATCAGAGGCCTTCATATGGTCTGACTGGAGGTTGTCCAAGTCAGAAAAGGTTGTCTTATTTTGTAAGACATTACCTGCCATTTTTGGTCACCTGCCATTTCTTGTTCTTTGACTTTGGTCAAAAGTCTACCTTTGACTGGTCAAACGTTGACCATTGACACTTTGACTTTTGACCACATGTCATGCACCTATTGGAGAGCTGGTGGGGGCCTGTCCCCCTGCCAGAACCTGGCAAGGAGAAGGGCGCACGCCACCCTAGGCGTGAGCCCAAGTTGGAGGCGCCTAGGAGTCCTTGTTGGACAAGGACTCCATCCTCCTTTTTGGATTCCAATTAGAGTTCTACTAAGAATCCAACTTTGACTGGTCTTAGGCACCCTCTAAGGAGGAATCCAGGGGACTCTATTCCAACCAATCAGATTTAGATCTGATTTCACAAAGGGTTGTGATTGGTTGGGAAGGAAGAGGAGTTGGATCACAAGCTTAGTCTATAAATAAGACCCTGCGCCCAACTCCTAATTAATGATGAATGATTGAGAAATCACAATTCCCATGCCCCAAGGCTGCCTCTCCCCTCCTTCTCCATGCCATAGTCACTCTTCTCCCCTTGCTCTCCACGTCCAAAAGGAGTTTTGGACTTTTTTGGTTGGTGCGATTCAGATCAAGGAAAGGCGATCAAAAGCTAAGAAGGCTGCGCTGCTGCAAAGGACGACTGCTGATCTTCAAAAGAGTTTTGAAGATCCTCCAGATCAGATCCAGATCTGATTTTTGGAGGTGTGATAGAGAAGAAGAGGATCTCCAGATCCAACCCGAGTGGATACCGGTAGAGGCCAGGCGCTTGCGTGGCTAAGATCCAGAACCTTCCGCTGCAATCAGGATCATCTAACAGGGTAATAGGATTACCCAAATCAGGTAAATTAAATTTGATTTAATTTATCTTATTTTATTTTATTTATTAAAATAATAAGAATCAGATCTGAAAATATATCAAGATCTGATTGAGATCAAGAGAAAAATTTTTGAAATATATCTCTTGATCTGATCAGATCTGAACGAACTGGAAAAAATTAGGATTTTTCTTCAACTGCTATCAAAGAAGGTTCTAAAATATTTAATCTGATTCGAGATTTATATTAATTTACTAGTGATTCAGATTCATGGATGCGGATCAAAATTGGAGTTAAAACACTCGGCTCTCCACTATTGACAAAGCTCGAATTCAGAGAAGAATTATTTCTGTACCTATCAGTCTCTCCGACGACCTTGGCAGTAATCCTGGTCAAGAAAGAAGTGAAGTGCAATGATCGATCTACTATGTAAGTCGGATCCTGAGTGATGCAGAGATCAGGTACTCTAGGCTAGAAAAATTGACTTATCTTTTCTAATTGCTGTCAAGAGACTTCGACCTTACTTTCAAGAGCACACCATAACGGTCCTCACAGACCAACCAATAAAAGCAGTCCTTCATCGAATGGATGCTTCCGAAAGAATCGCAAAATGGACAATCGAGCTCATGAAATTTGACATCAACTATCGACCTCGGCCATCAATCAAAGCCCAGATATTGATAAATTTTGTAGTAGAATGTACCATTCTAACTGAAGTCGAGCTTGAACAGAATGAGACTAACGCTCTGCTGTCACAACTGAGCCTCTCCGAGGAGAGTGCCGACCTTCCTGAAGGCTTTTAGGCTCTGTACGTGGATGGTTCGTCCAACTCTGTTGGAGCATGTATAGGGTTAGTCTTAGTCAGCCCCGAGGAAATCATCGTCCAGTATGCACTACGCTTCGAATTCTTCGTGACTAATAATGGGACCGAGTATGAAGTGCTGATCGTCGGATTAAAAATAATAAGAGAATTAAAAGTAGATCGACTCCAAGTCTACAGTGATTCTCAATTGATGGTCAATCAAGTTAGTGGCAACTACGAAGCACGGGAGGAGAGTATGATGAAATACCTAGAGAAAGTAAAGGATTTGACTCCAACCTTTGGAAGTTTTGGCATTCGACAAATTTTGAGGGTAGAAAATATAAGAGCCGACCTCCTCTCTAAATTGGCCACAGCAGCCCCAATCGAACTATCCAAAGAAGTATTTTTTGAGACTCTAAAATACCCAAGCTTAGAGGAATCATAGGTTGTTATGCAAACGAAGCCCGAGCCGAGCTGGATTGACCCGTTGGTTGCCAACCTCAAGGAGAGAGTTCTTCCTTGTGATCCGAAAGAAGCTCGAAAACTCAGGAATCAAGCCTTCCAGTATATTTTGTACGAGGGCAGGTTGTATAAGAGGTCGTATTCGTTATCACTGCTGAGATATCTCCAACTTTCAGAGGTCGACTTCGGATTATGGAAAGTGCACGAGAAAATTTATGAAAGTCATGTAGGAGCTAGGTTCCTATCACAAAAACTACTTTGGTAAGGATACTATTGGCCGACCTTATACCATAATTCTATGGAGTATGTCAAGAAATATGACCGCTGTCAGAAGAATGCAAACATATAAAGATAGTCGACCTTCGAGCTTACTCTGCTAAGCGCACCTTGGCTATTTGCGCAGTGGAGAATGGACATACTTGGTCCTTTTTCGATGGCATCCAGGCAGCGGAAGTTTCTCCTTATCACGATCGACTACTTCTCCAAATGGATCAAAATCAAATTACCAGCAAAGATTATCGAGGATAAGGTACAGAATTTCATTTGAAAGTCAATAGTCTGCTAGTTCGATCTGCCCCAAACTTTCATAATGGATAACGGACGATAGTTCGCTGGGATGAGGTTCGCTGAGTTCTACGAAGACCTAAATATCTTCCATCACTTCATATCGGTAGCTCACCCATAGGTAAATGGAAAAGCTGAAGTAACCAATCGAACTCTGCTACAAGACATCAAGACGAGGCTAGACAGAGCAAAGGAGGCCTGGGTGGACATACTCTACCACATCCTCTAGATGTATCGAACTACTCAAAGACTGTCGATTGGGAAAATACCATTCATCTTGGCCTTTGGAATGAAGGCAGTCATACCAATCGAGCTTAAACTCCCATCAGTATGGATCATGGCCTTCAATGAGCATCATAACCCACAGAACCTCAGAGCCAACCTCGATCTGCTGGAAGAAAAAAGAGAAAAAGTTCAGGTTCGAATGGCGGCCTACAAACGAAGGATGGCCCGATATTATAACTCAAGAGTCAGAAGTAAAACGTTCAAAGTGGGAGACTTAGTGCTTCGATGAGCAGCCATCTCCTAGCCTCAAAGTCAAGAAAAGCTTGCCCTAAATTGAGAAGGCCCGTATGAAGTGGTGGAGGTCATCCGGCCTAAAACTTGTCATCTGAAGGAGCTCGAAGGAACAATGCTCCCACGATCTTGGAACTCAAAAAATCTAAGGATGTACTACCAGTAATTTTTTTGCAATAAAATTCATTCATTTCAACATTATTGTTTCTTGGTGCAAAAATTATGTGATGATAGGAAAGAAGCAATTAAAAGTGGTCATGTTAGGAACAGAAGGAGAACCTCGTCCTGACATGAGCAAAGCTGAAGGCCTCATTCATTTTAGATGAGATGGAGGGAGAGGCCCTGACAATGACCCTTATGTGCCCCCATAGCCCATTAGAAATAGGAGGAGAATCTCGTCCTAATGCGAGCAAAGTCGAAGGCCTCGTTCATTTTAGACGAAATGGGGGAGATGCCCTTATAATGGTCCTTATGTATCCCCAAGTCCATTAGGAACAAGAGGAGAACCTCGTCATAACATGAGCAAAGTCAAAGGCCTCGTTCATTTTAGATGAGATGGGGGAGAGGCCTTACACTGGCCCTTATATGCTCCCACAGTCTGTTAGAAATAGGAGAGAACCTCGTCCTAACGTGAGCAAAGTCGAAGGCTCATTCATTTTGATGAGATGGAAGGAGAGGTATAACAAAGCCTTATGTTCCCCATAGTCCGTTAGGAACAGAAGGAGAACCTCGTCCTAACATGAGCAAAATCAAAGCCTCGTTCAATTTAGACGAGATGGAGAGAGAGGCCCTTACAATGGCCTTTATGTGCCCCCACAGCCTGTTAGGAATAGGAGGAGAACCACATCCTAACATGAGCAAAGTCGAAGGTCTCGTTCATTTTAGATGATTAGGGGGAGAGGCCCTTACAACGGCTCTTGCATGCCCCCACAACCCATTAGGAATAGGAGAAAAACCTCATCTAACGTGAGCAAAGTCGAAGGCCTCGTTCATTTTAGATGAGGTGAGAGGAGAGGTCCAGACAACTATCCTATTATGCCAAACTTCAACAGAAGATAAGATCTCCTTCAACCTCGACTGCAGACAAGATCTCCCCCGAGCCTCAACTTTAACTTCAACCTCAGTTAGAGATAAGATTTTCACGAGCTTAACCATAACGTCAATAGAAGATAAGATCTCTTGGACCTCGGTGGAAGCAAGATCTCTCCGATTCTTAACTTCAACGTCAACCTCGCTGGAGATAGATTCCCTTCAATCCTGAGATCAAACCAACCAAATAGGAGATAAGATCTCCTTCAATCTCAGATGGAGACAAGATATCCTCCGAGCCTCAACTTCAACTTCAACCTCGGCTGAAGATAAGATCTTCCATGAGCTTCAACTGCAATGTCAACAGGAGACTAGATCTCCTTGGATCGACTAGAAGCAAGATCTCTCCCGATCCTCAACTTCAACGTCACCTCGGCTGGAGATAAGATCTTCCACGAGTGTTAACCGTAATGTTAACAGGAGACAAGATCTCCTTAGACCTCGGCTAGAAGCAAGATCTCCCCCGATCCTCAACTTCAACGTCAACCTCGACTGAAGATAAGATCTTTCATGAGCTTCAACCACAACATCAACAGAAGATAAGACTTCTTGGACCTCGGCTGGAAGTAAGATCTCTCCTGATCCTCAACTTCAACGTCAACCTCGGCTAGAGATAAGATTTCCCACGAGCTTCAACCGCTACGTCAATAGGAGACAAGATCTCCTTAAACCTTAGCTGGAAGCAAGATCTCCCATGATCCTCAACTTCAACGTCAACCTTGGCTGGAAACAAGATCTCCTCCGAGCTTCCACTTCAACATCAACCTCGACTGAGGATAAGATCTCCTCCGAGCTTTAACCTCAATGGATGTAGAATTCAAAAAAGGACTTCGACAGTCATCTTTTTGTACTCTCTTTCTTCGAATTTCAAACTCGAAAGTGGGGAACTATTATTGGGGATAAACTCTGCTCCAGCCAAAGTCCAGCCTAATGCTTAGCCTAAAGCAATCGATAATCACAAAAGAGAATCGATCAGCGGTCGGACCACAGCCGAACTCTTTCAGCGATCAAACCTTAGTCGAAATCCTTAAGCCAGTCGAACTTTTCCAATGATTGAATTTCAGTCGAACTCCTTTCGGAGCCGAATCCTGTCGAACTTCTTTTAGACTCCTTCAGAAGCTGAACTTCTTTCAGATTCCTCTTTCAGTCAAATTTCTATAGAAATTAAACTTCTTTCGAATTTTTTCTTCACTCAGACTCCTTTAGGAGCCAAACTCTTTTTGGATTCCTCCTTTAGACAGATTTCTACAGGAGCTAAACTTCTTCCGAATTTCTCCTTCAGTCGGATTCCTTCAGGAGCCGAACTTCTTTCGAATTTCTCCTTCAGATGGATTTCTATAGGAGCTAAACTTCTTTCGAATTTCTCCTTCAATCGGACTACTTCAGGAGCCAAATTTTTGCTGACCTTCTTCCAAATTTCTCTTTTAGTCGGACTCCTTCAGGAGCCGAACTTCTTCTGAATTTCTCCTTCAGTCGGATTTCTATAAGAGCCGAACTCCTTCCGAATTTCTCCTACAGTTGGACTCCTTCAGGAGCCAAACTCCTTCCAAATTTTTTCTTCAGTCGGACTTCTTCAAGAGCCAAACTCCTTCCAGACTCCTCCTCTAGATGGATTTCTATAGGAGCCAAACTTTCTTTGGATTTCTCCTTCAGTCAGAGGGTCCTACCAGAGCCACCACCATCGACTTCAGATGAAACTTTATTTTGCAGATCTTCGACGGCGACCTCCTCTTTCTCGACTCCAGTTTGATCCAGCATCAATCAGATTCTGCACCAACAGTTAACTTTTCGAATGAATCCAGCTTTGAGGAGCTTGCCTACTTCTTCTGCGATTGCTTTCTGCCTCTCCGGGGCATGGTTGTGCATCTTCTCTTTTATCGATTGATGCTTCAGATCAACGACCAGCCAATATTTCATGATCTCGATGTTAATTCCTGGCATATCCATGGGGCCCAAGTGAAGACGTCCACGTTCTTCCTGAGGAAGGTGATAAGTTGCTCTCGAATCTCATCCTTTAAGTTGGAGCCGATCTATACTACGTGCTCCACGTTTCCGTCGTTTAAGGGCACAGACATGAGATCCTCCATAGGCTCACCCCGCTCTTCGATGAGGTCGTCAGGCACATCCAGCCCATCAACAAGATAAGGGTCAGACTGTTCTTTCTTATGTAGGATGATTGAGTAGCAGTGCCTTGTCAGAGCTTGATCTCTCCTGACCTTTTCGATTCCATGACTTATCGGAAACTTCATCTTCAATTAATAAGTTGATACCACTGTCTGAAGTGCATTTAGACCAGATCGATCGAGAATAGCATTATAAACAGATGGAGCCTTTACGACTAAAAAATCGATCTATGCCTTAGCCAACTTCGAACATTGTCCTGCAGTCACAGCCAAGGTCATTATGCCCACAACTAGTATGGCATCGTCAATAAAGCCTACCAACTGAGAGTTTATCGATTCCAAGTGGTTATTGAGTAAGGATATTTTCAAAAAAAAATCATAAAATAAAATATCAGTCAAGCTATCATTATCTACCAAAATACGGCATACATTATAGTCGATAATGTTTAAAGAGATTACAACCACATCATTATACAGGAACTGGATCCCTTGAGCATCTGTCTCAATGAAGGTTATGGATTCTTTAGTCCTCCATTTCTTCACTGATCCCTTAGATCTGCTGGCCTCTCCTCATCGAAGTCTCCTTGAGATAGTGTTGATGATATCGAGAGATGGTCGATCTGCTTGTTGATCCTCCCTTGGTGGTTCAGGCTGCGGCAATGCCCTCGATTGATCTTCCCATCCTTCAGGTCATCGTCGTAGAAATCGATCAAGTCTGCCTCGTCTGATGAGCTCCTCGATCTCATCTTGAAGTTGGATACACTCGTTAGTGTCATGATCGTGGTCACAATGATAAAAGTAGAACTTGTTAGGATTGCACTTGCTGGGGTGAGAACGTATCCTTTTCGATCATGGCAGTTGCTCCCTGATTTCCATCAGCACTTAGGTTTTCAGAGTATTGAGAGGGGCACAGTTGTGGAATCTTCATTGGGGAGAACCCCACCGTGTGCTTCTGTCGGGACTTTCCTACCTCCGAGCCTGGAGAGGAGTTTGGACTCACTTGCGCTCAGAGGAAGTTCGGAAGCACGGTCGAGCTTCACTTGGCTTTTCTTCCTCGATGGACCTGTCCGGCTTATCGATTCACCGCTCATCAAAGGCTTCATCATCCTTAGCCTTGAAAGCCTCTTCAGCTCGGACATAACCTTCAGCCCGAGCTAGCATATCGATGAAGTTCCTGGGGTACTTCTTTTTCAGGGAGAACAGCAAATCATTCTTTTGAAGGCCGCCCTTGAGTGCGACCATGGCGACTGATTAGTCCAGATTTTAGACCTTCAATGTAGCAGCATTAAATCGGGTGATGTAAGCCCAGATGAATTTTTCCTCCTTCTGTTTGATGGTCATCAGGAAATCCGAATCTCAGCACGGACATTGGTTGCTGACAAAGTGAGCTGCGAACTGATGGCTCATTTGATCAAAGAAAAAGATGGTATCCAACTTAAGTACTGAGTATCAGTTCTTAGTAGCTCCCTTGAGCATGGATAGAAAAGCCCAGCACAAAATAGTGTCTGACGCACCGTGGAGTAATACCATTATCCGAAAGGCCTTCAAATGGTCGATCGGATTGGTGGTCCCATCATAACTCTTAAACTATGGAGCTTGAAGTTCGGCGGGATCGATTCTTGCATAATCCTCTGAGCAAAAGGAGGATCAGTGCAAATATCATTATCATATGAGGAGGGAGTATGATGGAGCTCTTCGATTCGTTGACTCATTTCTAGGAGCCTTTGATCTAGGAGATCTTCATGATCGTTGATCTCTAGAATTTTTTGGTGGAACAGATGTGAAGCTTTCCCTTAGGTCAAGTCGTGGTCCGAGCAGGGGCCCTCCATCCTCTGCTTCCCCTTTTCGAAGATCAGAGATCGGGTAGCCCAAGTCAGTCATTCCCAGATCGGACCATGGAGCTTCGAAGAAGCTTGCTCCGATCGAGCTGGTACTAGGGCCTACCGATGTATGGCCTGCATCGCCTCCATGAGATCGTAAATCTATTGGACCAGCAGGTTGAATTACTCCGCATCCACCATGGCCGCAGGTGAAGCCTGAGTTGTTGGGGCTGAAGCGGGAGCGGATAGGTCTGGACGAGATCTGACTGCAAAGATCGTTGATCGTCGAGTCGAAGCCTCTTGGGAGGCATTTTTTCTTGAGAAAGAATTCTAAAAAGGAAGAAGAGAGATCTCTAGAGAGGGAGAAGAAAGATCGCTACTGAGCACTCCTTTAAGAATAAGAAAACCTCAGGAACAGAGGGCCCTTCCTCTAGTGTCAATTCTGTTGATGAAGAATCTAGTTGATGTCGGATTGAGCTAGAGTCGAGGAAGACGAGATCGTCGTTGGTGACTTGCAAAATAAAATTTCGTCTGGAGTCGGTGGTGGTGGCTCTGGTAGGGCCCTCCGATGATCAAGTCAGCTCTTCTAGCCAATAGAAATAGAGTGCTTAGGAAAGAGTTCGACAAAGTTTTGGAAAGTAGAAGAAAGCTTAGAAAAAATATATCTAGAGGGTCCCTTTCTATAGACGGAGTCGGTAGCAGATTGATGATGACAGCTATACCGTTCGATAGTGGGCCGCATGAGATTTGCTACGGAGAGAGAGGTATCGTCAGACTGATAATGACAGCCATACCATCTGATCGTGGGCCACATGAAGTTTATTATGGAGAGAGAGGTGTTGCCAGACCGATAATGGCGGCCATACCATCTGGTGGAAGCATGTGTTCGATTCGACTGGGCTGGAGGAGTCCGACTGCAAGAGTAATTTGGAAGGAGGTCGGCTTTTGGAGGAATCTGACTGAAGAAGAAATACGAAAGAAGTTCGACTCCTGAAGAAGTCCGATTGAAGGACAAATCCAAAGGAAGTTTGGCTCCCACAAAAATTCAGTTGGAGGAGGAGTCCGAAAGAAGTTCGGCTCCTGAAGGAGTCTGACTAAAAAAGAAATTTGGAAGAAATTTGGCTCTAGAAAGAATCTGAAAGAAGTTTGGCACCTATAGAAATCCGACTGAAAGAGGAATCCGAAAGGAGTTCAGCTTCTGAAGGAGTCCGAAAGGAGTTCGGCTCCTGTAAAAATCCATCTGAAGGAGAAATTTGAAAAAAGTTCGGCTCCTGAAGGAGAAATCCAGAAGGAGTTCGGCTCCTATAGAAATCTAACTAAAGGAGGAATTCAGAAGGAGTTCGGCTGAAATTCAGCCCCTGAAAAAGTTTGGTTGGTTGAAAGAGTTTGGCTAAGATTTGACCGTTGGAAGAGTTCGGCTGTGGTCTGGCCGCTGATCGAACCTCTTCCGTGATTATCGATTGCTTTAGGCTAAGCATCAGACTAAACATCGATGGGAGCAGGGTTTATCCTTATTTTAGATGAGATGGAGGGAGAGGCCCTTAAGGAATAGAAGAAGAATCTCATCCTAATGTGAGCAAAGTTGAAGGCCTCGTTCATTTTAGATGAGATAGGAGAAGAGGCCCTAATAACGGCTCTTATGTGCCCCCACAGTCCATTAGGAATAGGAAGAGAACCTCATCCTAATGTGAGCAAAGTTGAAGTTCTCATTCATTTTAGACGAGATGGAGGAAGAGGGCCTGACAATAGTCCTTATGTGCCCCCATGGTTCATTAGGAATAGGAGGAGAACCTCGTCCTAATATGAGCAAAGTCGAAGGCCTTGTTCATTTTAGATGAGATGGGGAGAGGCCCTTACAATGGCCCTTATGTGCCCCCACAGTCCGTTAGAAATAGGAGGAGAATCTCGTCCTAACGTGAGCAAAGTTGAAGGCCTCGTTCATTTTAGATGAGGTAAGAGGAGAGGCTCCGACAATGGTCCTATTGTGCCCAACTTTAATAGGAGATAAGATGTCCCACGAGCTTCAACCGCAACGTCAATAGGAGACAAGATCTCCTTGGACCTCGACTGAAAGCAAGATCTCCTCCAATCCTCAACTTCAACGTCAACCTCGACTGGAGATAAGATCTCCCACAAGCTTCAACCGCTATGTCAATAGGAGACAAGATCTCCTTAAACCTCGATTGGAAGCAAGATCTCCCCAGATCCTTAACTTCAACGTCAACCTCGGCTGGAAACAAGATCTCCCCCGAGTTTCTACTTCAACATCAACCTCGGCTGGGGATAAGATCTCCTCCGAGCTTCAACTTCAATGGGTGTAGAGCTCGAAAAAAAACTTCGACAGTCATCTTTTTGTACTCCCTTCCTTCGAATTTTTTGCTCGAAAGTGGGAAGACTATTGTTGGAGATAAATCCCGCTTCCGCTGAAGTTCAGCCTGATGCTTAGCCTAAAGCAACCGATAATCATGGAAGAGCTTCGATCAACGGTCGAACCACAGTTGAACTCTTTCAGTGGCCAAACCTTAGCCAAACTCCTTCAGCCGGTCGAACTTTTTTAGTGGCTGAATTTCAGCCGAACTCCTTCAGGAGCCAAATTTCTATCGAACTCCTTTCGGATTCCTTCTTCAGTTAGATTTCCACAGGAGCTGAACTTCTTCCAAATTTTTTCTTCAGTCAAACTCCTTCAAGAGCTGAACTCCTTCTGGATTCCTCCTTCAGATGGATTTCTTCAGAAGCCGAACTTCTTCCAAATTTCTTCTTCAGTAGGGCTCCTGAATTCTTCCGAATTTCTCCTTCAGACTCCTTTAGGAGCCAAACTCCTTCCAAATTTTTTCTTCAGTTGGACTCCTTCAGAAGCTAAATTTTTGCCGACCTCCTTTTGGATTTCTCCTTCAGTCGGACTCCTTTAGGAGCCAAACTCCTTTCGGATTTCTCCTTCAGTCGGATTTCTATAGGAGCCAAACTTCTTTCGAATTTTTCCTTCAGTCAGACTTCTTTAGGAGCCAAACTTCTTCTAAATTTTTCCTTCAGTGGGACTTCTTTAGGAGCCGAACTCCTTCCAGACTCCTTCAGGAGCTAAACTTCTTTCAGATTCCTCCTTCAGATGGATTTCTATAGGAGCCAAACTTCTTCAGGAGCCGAACTCCTTTCGGACTCCTTCTTCAGTCGAATTTTTATAAGGGCCAAACCCCTTTCGGACTTCTTCAGGAGCTGAACTCCTTCCGGACTCCTCCTTCAGTCGAATATCTATAGGAGCCAAACTTTTTTCAGATTTTTTCTTTAGTCAAACTTCTTCAGGAGCTAAACTTCTTTCAGATTTCTTCTCCAGACGGATTTCTACAGGAGTCAAACTTTCTTTGGATTTTTCCTTCAGTCAGACTCCTTTAGGAGCTAAACTCCTTCCGTATTTCTTCTTCAGTCAGATTCCTCCAGGAGCCGACCTTCTTCTGAATTACTCTTACAGTCAGACTCCTCTAGCCCAATTAGATTTCAAACACATGCTTCCAGCAGATGGTATGGCTACCATTATTAGTCTGACAATACCTCTCTTTCCGTAACAAACCTCATACGGCCCATAATTAGATGATATGGCTATCATTATCAGTCTAGCGACCCCTCTTTCTCCATAGCAAATTCCACATGATCCACTATCGGACAGTATGGCTGTCACCATCAATCTGCTATCGATTTCATCTATAAAAAGGACACTATAGATACGTTTTCTCTAACCTCTCTTCTCCTTTCTAAAACTCTGCCGAACTCTTTTCTAAGCACTCTATAAAAAGGACCCTATAGATTTCAAAACTCTATCGAACTTGTCGGAGAGTCCTACCGGAGCCACCATCACCGACTCCGGATGAAATTTTATTTTGCAGATCACCAACGACGATCTCAACTTCCTCGACTCCAGCTCGATCTGACGTCAACCAAATTCTACACCAATACTTAATATAAATAATTATAAGATCCTTCATTATCTATTACTCATACTCTCACTCATTATTAAGGGGACGGACAATATAATATTTACTCATAACATGTATCTATTGATAACTAATTATTATAGGACTCTTATACTAGCTATGAGAGCAAATAATAGTCATTATTTGCTATAAAATACATTAATGATTTGGTTTCTAAAAAAAATAATAGCAATTTTAAAATCATCTTTGTTATTTTTTAATTATATAAATTTTTAGAGAAAATTAACAAAATACATATGAAAAATTATTGTTATTAACATCAAAACCAACATTTAGTACCAAATAATATTTTACAAGATATTTATTTATTAAAAATAAAAATTATTAATTAAGAAAGAAGGTTTAAAGATTTCATAAACTTATTAAAAATAAAAATATATATATTTTTTTAATGATGATATAGTTGTTTTAGATATGTATAACAGATTATCCCAAATAAAGGATCATTTAAGAACCCTACTTATTATTTAAAATAAATATCAATAATATTATTTATCCTATTTAAGAACCCTACTAATTATTTAAAATAAATATCAATAATATTATTAATACAATCATTGGCATATATTGACACCTCATGATTTTGTCTTATGATTTTGTCCTTTAAAAGGGAAGAGAAGATTTAAATGCATATAAATCATATTTTTTTTTGATTCATAATCGATATGGAACTAAAATTATCTTCTCCCTTGGCATATATTGACATTTTATTGGCCTTAATAGATAGCAGTTGATGCGTAATCATTGATAGTACCAAAAATAACTCTACTCACCATGTAGGTAGGGTAAGTCGAGATTGTATCCTCAGAAATCTTGAGCTAAATTGATATTATAAAATAAAAGAAAGAAGATTTATTTTAATTTAGAAAATAAACTATTCTAAAATTAATATAATTAAAAATAAAGATCTTAAAAGTTTTGAATTAATTTTGCACTAACAAAGTTGTATTTCTTTTTTATATAATTATGATTAATCTTAGAAAAAATATCTATCTTTTCTCGACACACTTCATATCCGTAGATCATGGTACATCTCTAGAAAGTACTAGATAAATAACTTTTCTTTCCTCGGCACATCCTGCACCCGTAGATCATGTTGCATCTTTGAAAAGCAAAAATTGTTCCTAATATTAATCTAACAGAAAAGCATAAATGAAAGCATATAAAAAAAAAGTGAATAAAGAACTCATGACAATTTAAATAAAAAGTATAATCTTTATTGCATATAAAAAAAATACAAGAAAGTTAAGAACAATAAATCCGCTTTATGTCGTTACAAAATTTCTTCTCTTCTCCCGAGACTTCTAGCCTAGCTACTCATGGAATAGTTTCTTTCTCTTCCTCTATGCAAGACTCTAGAAAAATTTCTGAGATGATTTCAAGATGGAAGTATAAGAGTCTTTTTATAGGTATTAGGAGGAAAAAGTTTCACATGATTTTTAGATGTGGGACTAAAAAAAATAATAAAAACTAAAAGATGGATGGATGAAATTGAAGGATCAAGAGCAAAAAAAAAAAGTAAAAAAGAAAAATTATCATATAATATAAATTTTTCTTCTTATAAAATTTTTTAAATATTATTATTTTGCTTAAGAATCCACGATCCATCCGCTCGTAAATTCCATATGCTATCTTTGCTTCTCGTGCATTCTACATTTGGTCCCATATCACACCCAGCATCATCTTCCATAACAACTTTCTTTATTTTTCATGCATCTTCTATTATCAGCTCATGTATCAGCATTGGTCCCATGAAGTCAAGTGGCATCCCATGACATTTTACTCCCTTTGGTCAATTAATGCTTAGTGGGCCCTTCATAATTACTAAAGCATCTTCTCTTAAAAGTCCTTTCTCCATACATATTCTCTGCTTCATTTATATTTAGCCTTTTATCATATTCCATATATCTCGTATCATATCCATATCCAACTGATGCTTTAATATTCATACGAGCTTTTTGCCATATGAAAAATTAATGGCTCGAATATGCATATGACAGGCTTACAAATATTGAGAGCCTTTGATTGATTTATAAATAATTTTCATAATTAATAATTCCTAAAAATAAACATAAGAGCCATCAAATAATAAATAATAAAAATTAAATAACATATATTTTAATATTTTTTATTTTATATTTAATATATTTATCTAATAGTTATATTTTTGTTCTTCAAAAGATACTTTTTATATTATTGGAGGGCTGTCAATCTACTATCCCGAACTCACCAATTCCAGCCAACAGACCATCGGAACATCGATGGATGTTCATCAACTGATGATCAATGATGGATGATGGATGATCGATGAGTTACTCAATGAACCACCGATCGATCGACTCGACGATCGACGTTCCACTAATCCTAATCGATTATTGATCAAATTAGTTGAAGAATGATAATTAACATGCCAATCAATCATCGCCACTGAGAAGGCTGTCCGAAAGGTCAACACTCATCGATCCTTTAACTATCCCATCGACACATTGATGGAAGTGTCGACATATGACCATCCAATGGATAATCGGACTGACAAGTGATAATTGATGATTGCTTCTTCTGATTGACTAATCGTCGATCAAAAATTATTAAGATAATAATCAGCTTAAAATTCTTTGATCGACGATCGATCGATATAAAGATAGCTGACTAATGACCTATCGGCATAAAATCAACCAATCGACGATCGATCGATAGAAAGTTAGCCGATCGATGATCCATCGGTACAGAACCAATCGATCGATGATCGATCGATACAACATCAGTCGATTGATGACTCATTGACACAAAATAAGCCGACCGATCCATGATCGATCGACCTCAAATCAGATGACTGATCGATGGAAGCTCTCCAAATAATCTATCCGGCTTTCGATCGATCCTATAAAACCGCCTCTGAGAAGAGCGGGCGATGGTGATTAGTAGATAGTTTTAATTACTTATCCATAATCAAACTATACCAAAAAAGAGGGATCCATGTCTCAGCGATTATCACTTCGATTTCTATAAAAGAAAGGAAATCTGATCAGTTTGGTAGGACATATTTAATACTTTTAGAGCAATTGCTATCACTTTGCTCTTAGATTCTTTTTTGATCAGTCCATCCTACTAACTTAAGCATCAAAAGGTCCCCATCGAAGCCAACTCCGATCTGTGTGGACTTATCTTTGCAATTTTTCGGCATTGATTCATAGGCACAAGTGGATTGACCGTAATAGATTGGCATGCCAAAAAGAAAGACATCAAAAATAATTAGTAAATCTTTGTCATCTATTATGATGGCAAAAACACGCACTCGCAATTCGCTCAGCTCCGTCGGACAGTCATCCCGATAAGAAGTACTCCCCCCTCCATCATCATTAATGACGAAACCAGGCTCTTCGCATCCGACGATCACGACGGACGCACAAGCCCAGCACCTGGTTGTACTAATGCAGTAGGTCCAGATGTTAATGAAGGTTGTACATAGCTTCTAGCAATAACCACATGTGGTGGCTGATGGACTGACGGCATAGGTGGTGCCATCCAGATACAGCCATCGTGTATCGAAGTACTCCGCCTCTCCTTTACTAGAGCGACCATCTCGATGCTCTCATCAAGCGAAAACTCCATCTCCCTGCCATTCGCAAGGACCACCCATCGATCACAATGTTCCGTTTCTCCACCTACTCGTCGAGATTGGCATAAGGAGGAAATCCCTCAGGATTCAACCTCTTCCTCCTCAACTAGCTCCTCAGGAGGATCAACCCCGGGGGCACTTCGCCGGCATCAGTTCGATACCTATGAGCAAAAGTTCAAAAAAATCGACCGTCGACTAGCTCAAATCCAAAAGGACACGAAAGGAAGGTCCTCCGAGGGACTCCACATTCAAATTGCTCCTCCTTTCTTCTCGTGCATCCTAAACGAACCAATTCCATCATGGTTTAAGATGTCGCAAGGAGAGCCATATGATGGCTCCATCGATCCAGTCGATCATCTTCAGAGCTACAAAGCTCTCATGATGATCCAAGAGGTAAATGATGCCCTCATGCGTATCGGCTTCCCGACCATCCTTTAGAAAGCTACTCAAGCATGGTATTTCGAGCTCCAATCGGAAAGCATTGACTCTTTTGAGCAACTCAAAGATTCCTTTGTGGCTCACTTCAGCACTAGCAGGAGGATGCTATGAACTTCTGACACCCTCTTCTCGATCAAACAATGAGAGAGAGAAACCCTTTGGGCCTTTGTGGCATGTTTTAACGCCGCTACGCTTGAGGTCCAAAATCTCAACAAGAATGTGGCCATCTCAGCCATGAAGCAGGATCTGTAGGATTCCTGATTCATCTATTCGCTAGATATGAACCACCCCCGAACTTATGCCAAACTTCTGAAGTGCATGGACAAACATTTATGCAAAATAAGGTGCTTCTGACCAGCACCAACAAAATGAAAAGGGTCAAAAGAAGAAACTATGGAAGAACAATACTTCAGTTGGATACAACCAATCCATTCCAAACAAAGAAGCGGCATCTTTCCGACTGAATCCTATGTCGACCAATATGAAGAGTCGATACGACACTCACACTTCTTTCTCCACTCCATGTGCATAAATCTTGATGGAGATTGAAGGAGAGAATTACCTTTGCCGACCCCTGTTGATGAAGAACTGAGGCAAGGATAAGCAAAAGTACTATCGATTTCATTGCGACTATGGCCACGACATTGAACAGTGCTTCCAGCTGAAGGATGAGATTAAGGCTCTCATTCGACGAAAATTTCTTACCATGTTTGGACTCAATCACCCGACCCGACCCCATGTCAATCAACCACCAGCGTTGGAGGAGATTCATCTAAATCAATCGACGGTCGGGATGATCAACATGATCTCTAGGTGACCAAGGGCCAGGGGAGCAACATCCGAAGAAAAATCGATTAAGAAATGATCATTCGCTCCTGAACGATAGAAGATCATCGATGAAGAAGCAGACAAGCTCCCTATCGGCTAAATGTTACAATCGACCGACGATCGGCGTACCATAGTCGGCATGATTCAACAATCGACTGATGGATGGCGATCATCAATCGATATTTTTTTCGGCAAAGACTATCGATTGGCACATCTTAAACAATCAATGTAGTTGATCAAAATAAGTTGGTCCCCTATGATGTAATAACCGACTGGTCGGAAAGAAGACTATTTTCTATAATTCAAATTGTCGATTGATAGACCAACAGGCAATACCGATGCATAACTTCCTTAAGAAATAATAAAGGAAGAAAAGTGTCAAGCTACTGGTTGTGAATTAGTTAGTTTACCTTGACTAATAAAGAATACAACCTTTATCGATTTAGCTATGGCCGAATCGAGAGACGGTTGGCTTGCACCCGATCATCATGATCAAGTATTGGTTGATAAAAAATCGACTAAAATTTGGTTAGAAACCAACACAAGGTTGGCTTATCCTCGACCTATGAATATCTCAACAAACGACTAAGTATTGGATGGTTAGAAAATTGACTTTAAGTCGATTAAAAACTAGTCGATGATTAGTTACATAAAATCGACTAATGATCAGCTGACAATCGATCAACCAAAATTTTTACAGATGAACTTCGTTCGTCTAGACTAAATCAGAAAAATGACTCAACTAATTCAACAAAGATAAATCGAAAGCTGACAGATGATGTTAGTTTAGATTCGACTACTAAACGATGGACAATCATTAATGATAGACAGCAGAATAAAGCTCGAAGCAATGCCACATGTCAACACCCTACGTTTGGTGTGAAGTATAAAATCATTACACCAAACTTGAAAGTAGGGGATAACTATTGGGGGCTGTCAATCTGCCGTCCGACTCACCAACCCAGCCAGCAGACCATGGAACATCAATTGATGTTCACCGGCTGACGATCAATAATGGACGATGGATGATCGATGAGTTACTCGATGAACCACCGATCGATCGACTCAACGATCGACGTTCCACTAACCTAGTCGATTGTTGATCAATTAGTTGAAGGATGATAATTAACATCTGATCAATCATCGCCACTGAAAAGGCTATTCGAAAGGTTAACACTCATCGATCCATCAACCATCCTGCCGACACATTGATGGGAGTGCCAACATATGACCATCCGATGGATAATCAGACTGACAAGCGATAATCGATGATTGCTTCTTCGATCGAAAATTATTAAGACAACAATCGGCTTAAAGCCCTTCGATCGATAATCGATCGACACAGATAGCCGATCGATGATCTATTGGCATAAAATCAATCGACCGACGATCGATCGATAGAAAGTCGATCGATCAACGATCCATCGGTATAGGACCAACCAACTGATGATCGATCGGTACAATATCAATCGACTGATGATCCATCGGTATAAAATAAACTGATCGATCGATGATCGATCGGTCCCAAATCAGACGACTGACTGATGGGAGCTCTCCAAATATGGCTTTTGATCGATCCTACAAAACCACCCTCGAGAAGAGCGGACGATGGTGATTAGTGGATAGTTTTAATTACTTATCCACGATCATACTACACCGAAAAAAGAGGGACTCATATACTCAGCGGTTATCACTCCGATATCTATAAAAGAAAGATAATCTGATAAGTTTGGTAGGACACATTTAATACTTTTAGAACAATCTCTATCATTTTGCTCTTAGATTTTTATTTGACCAATCCATCCTACTAACTTAAGTATCGAAGAGTTTTCATCTAAACTAATTTCGATCAGTACAAACTTATCTTTATAGATTTTTCAACATTAATTCATAAGCATAGATGGATTGGTTGCAATATATATATATATAAAAATTTAAATACATTCAAATCATATTTCCTCTTAATTCACGGGGCTAAAGTTATCTTCCTCGATAAATATGATAATATAATAGGTTATGGCGCTTTCCTGCAAATATATCATAATGGTACCATGATCGAAGCCGTTGCGCCAGAGAGCGCTTTCATGTTAATATAACATAATAGTAGCATGATCGAAGCCGTTGCGTCAGCCTGTGTTAATATAATATAATAGTAGCATGACCGTCGCAACGAGCGCTTTCCCGTGCTTTCCTGTTAATATAATATAATAGTAGCATGACCGAAGCCGCTGCGTCGGAGGGCGCTTTCCTGCTAATATAATATAACGAGCAGTGCGACCCTAAGCTCCCTCGGCAGTCACGGTGGGGGATCGGGTCCGGACGGCGGTGGAGACGTACGCCAAGCAGGGCCTCCAACCGCTGCTCCCCCTCGACCCAATCCGAAAGTCTTCGACCACCACAGGTCGCGCAATTGAACAAGATCGAGAAAAATACGTGTCGGACGGTGGGGATGGGAAAATAAACACGCGGCGGAAAGCGGCAAAGACTTTCGTTTTAATATAAATAATAATAAATAAATGGTGGCATGACCGAAGCCGTTGCGTTTTCCCTCGCCGCTATAAAACTACCCCAGAGAGAACCAGAGGCGACCGCGGCGTCACTAATAATAAATTCTTTTCTTGTGGGAGAGAGAGCGCGAGAGAGGAATGGAGAAGCTTGGAGGGAAGAGGAGGGTATGCGTGACCGGGGCGGGAGGGTTCATAGCTTCATGGCTGGTGAAGGCACTTCTGAACAAGGGCTTCATGGTCCACGGAACCGTTAGAGATCCAAGTACTGCTTTCCCCGCTTTCTTCCATCTTTGCGGCCTTTGTTGCCGCTTTGTTTGGCTCTTCTCGTTCTTTTCTGCGGTTTTGTCGGATTTTGTTTTGATGTTTTTGGAATCCATCGAAACGGTACAGCTAAGGCCTGTTTTTTTTAGAATAAAAAAATTACTCAGCTGGATAAGTATTTTCTAAATAATATTTAGATAAAAAATAATTAACTCATATTCTTTTATGCATAAAAATATGAATTTATTATTCATATTTTTTTTTATATTATTAATTTTTTGAGTAAGTTACTAAGATTTATCCATATTTTTCATAATATTCTTTACTATATAAATATTATTATATATTATATTATATTAATATCTTATATTAACATAATATAATATACATTATTATATATAATAATATGTTATTATATTATTATTATAGTATTATATTATCATAATATATTATGATAATATAATATAGTATTTATAATATAATATTCTATATCATGTTATAGTATATTATATATAATATCTAATAATATAATGTATATATCATATTATATATATATATATTATGTTAATATCTTATATTAATATAACATAATATATATTATTATTATAATAATATATTATTACATTATTATAGTATTATATTATCATAATTATTATAATAATATAATATAGTATATTATAGTAATTTATTATAATATTATAATATAATATTCTATATCAAGTTATAATATAATATATTATATTATGTTAATATCTTATATTAATATAATATAATATATTATTATATATAATAATATATTATAATAATATATTAAATATCTAATATAAATATTATTATATATTATATTATGTTATATTATTATTATGATATATTATATTATATTATATTATATTATATTATATTATATTATATTATATTATATTATACTATATTATAAGGTTAAGGGTATAGAAGAAATGAATTAAAAGAGTTACGTTTTTGGTTGATGAAAAAATGATTTAGCCACCTCCTCCTAGGTGGATAAGATTTTTCTCCATTTCATGAATAAATGCTATCTAAGAAAAAATAATTTTCTATCTTAAAAAATATAAAAATATGGATAAGTTGATCAACGAAAAAATAGATCAATTTTTTCATGATATTTACCTGCAAAAGAACGAGCCTCAAAGGGATTTTTTTGGTGGGTTCTTTCTTAGATGTATGCCTTTTTTTCTAAATTATCCCGTACAAAGATCGAACTTTGGTGTGTTTTTCACAGAAGTCTTTCGTGTGTTTTACTTGATACAATAAAGAATGCTGGATTTTTTTTTTCAAAATAAAACCTTTTCAACCTAATCAGAACTTTGGGTAATCTTCCAGTCCAAGTTATTTAGGCTTTTATTTGTATATTCATGCTAGTATATAAGCATTTGAGACCAATTGCTGGATGTGCAAAATTTCTAAACTGGCCATGTCATTCGCTGCATCTATTTGGAAGCAAAAGGTCAAAGTTAAAGTCTTAGATGCGATTATGTTCATGCATGCATGTGAGTTTATTGATGATTATTGCTGCTGGTCCCGATTGAGGTTGGAAGACGAGCGGCTGAGCTTTTGAATAGAAATGCTAGAGTGACTTGTAAAATAAAGTTTGAATCGGAGGTTTTCACTCTGGTGAAGATTCTCCGATGCTCAAGTCAGAAATCAGAAAATAGCAGGAACAACTAATGATTCTCTGAGATGGGTTACTTATCTGGATTCTCAAGAATTTGGTTATTTATAAAGAATGTGGTTGAACAACTTTAGGAACGTGTAGTTCTGAGGTTGTTGGACTATTAGACATGCTATTGTGGGGAAGATATTCTAGCTTTTATCTGCTCGCACGAGATTAGGGGAGTTAGCTACTTCTGAGTTTATCCACTTAGGATGGACGATTACTGAACGTGCTAGGAAACCAACTAGCTAAGCTAACTGAGGAAGTTTACATGCTTGATGGGCCGCACATAAAATTGGATGCAAATAGCTCATATTTATATACTTCAGTTTAGCATTTGGATCAACAACCATGGAGATAGCTCAGTGATTTGAGGTATCCACAGTACCACTTTTGATCTGAAGTATCCACTATATCACCGTAATCAATTCGAGATATTTATGGTACCACAGTAACACTACCCTTCTAGTATGGAGTTTGAGAATCAGACGAAAAAACTACTTCTAAAATCATATCTCGGTCTGGGGGTGCATGCTCACACACCTTTGCATGTGTTTTTTGGCATTCAAGATTGATGATGTCAACCTGATGAGCGGGACTATTGCAAATAATCATGATTGATGGGACCACTCAGTCGGCAGTCTTGTCAAAAATTTAATTCCTCAAGTGATGGTTTTTTGTCTTCATCTTCTCTCTTTTTTAAATTCGCTTATCGAGCGCATTAAGAGAACGATTGTGACCATAGTGACTGCAACTCCCTTTGCTCCGAGCTCTCATTGTGACCCTTAGAGGTAGGATGAATCCCAAATTATTGAAAATTGGAGCTAGCATTAGCCCAAAGAAGACAGGCCAAGGTTTCATATGTTGGTCCTCCGACCTAGCAGGTGGCAATGCCAAGGTTTTGGTTATTGAATCTACCATGCACCCATGAGAGATGAGAATCCCCATCTAACTGTCGAGTCCATAGTTTTGCTAGTGGAGGCCATAATAAAAGCCCACCAAAAGAGATCTTGGCAAGGAAGATCCCAGTGGAGGAGATGCAGGCAGATGATGTAGTTGGTCCCTTGGATGAAATTTTGCTGATGGTGGCGGAAACTAGGAATCCTTTGGAGTAAGGCGATTCCTACTCAATGTCTTCCTCCAGCTATTTCCTAAGTGGACCCTCCACAACCAGCATCTTCTTCTCCATCTATGATGGAGAATCTCAAGATCACGGTGGAGTTTCTAAAAGGCTTTCTTTTGCTCGATGAGAAATAAAATTTGGACGGACAAGGGGTCCAACATCAGATAACTGACGCCCTAAAATCTCTTAATCAAGTAGGGAATCTTCGACTCCTTTTGATTTCCTATAGCTACAGTATTTAATCCCATATAGCTAATATAGCTGTGTACATTTTGTATAGGTAGGGCATTATCTAGCCAGTTTCATCGGCACCACCTCTGAGGCTTTGGTATTGGAGCTTATTGCGATGAAGGAAAAGATGATAGGCTGAAGTATCTTTTGAGGAGATTGATGAGACCACTCGGCCAGCGGTCTTTTCAAAAATTTAATTCCTTAAGTAATGGCTTTTTATCTTCATCTTTTATCTTTTTTAAATAAACTTATCGAGCGCAGTGAGGAAATGATTGCGATCATATGACTGCAACTCTCTTTGCTCCAGGCTCTCATTGCGATCCTTAGAGGCACAATGAATCCAAAATTATTGAGAAAGTTGGAGCTGCCATCAGCCCAAAGAAGATAGGCCAAGGTTTCATATGTTGGTCCTCTGACCCAGCAGGTGGCAATGCCAAGGTTCTAGTTACCAAATCCGCGACCGCATCCATGAGAGATGAGAATCCCCCTCTGACTGCCGAGTCCATAGTTTTGCCATTGGAGGCCATAATAAAAGGCCCACCAGAAGAGATCCCGATAAGGGAGATCCCAGTGGAGGAGAGGCGAGCAGTAGATGCTGTTGGTCCCTAGGAAGAAATTCTAGCGATGGCGGTGGAAACTGAGAATCTTTTGGAGCAGGCAATTCCTACTCAATGTCTTCCTCCAGTTGTTTCCAGGCAGGCCCTCCACAACCAGCATCTTCTTCTCCGTCCGTGATGGAAAATCTCAAGACTGTAGAGGAGTTTTTGAAAAGCTTTCTTTCGCCTGGTGAGAAACAAAATTTGGACGGACAAGGGGCTCAACGTCGGATGACTGGAGCCCTAAAATCTCTTGCTCAGGTAGAGAATCTTTGGCTCCTTTTGATTTCCTAAAGCTGTAGTATTTAATCCCATATAGCTAATATAGTTGTGTACATTTTGTACAGGTAGGACATTGTCTAGCCAACTTCGTCGGCACCATCTATTAGGCTTCGATATTAGAGCTTATTGCAGTGAAGGAAGAGATAGATAGGCTAGAGTATCTTTTAGAGTAGGAGAAAAATGCTAATGTTGAACTGGTCAAGAAGATTGACCATTCTGAAGAGGCCCTCCATGAAACCCATGGGACAATCGATCACCAAGATAATGAGAAAAGAGGGCTAAAAGGAAGATCAAAAACCTTGAGAGGCAAAGGCCTAGGGCAGAGAGAGACTGTCGCCAGGCCTGCGATGACATTGAGCACCTAAGAAGGATGCTTAAAGGGAAAAAATGTCAAGATTCTACTCCCTCCAAGGTTTGTTCTTCAAGGAGCCCTAGCAGGAAATCAACTAAGAGGGCCAAAACCTCCGACAGGGCAGGCTGCGGAGAGAAGACATCTTAGAGGGGTGAAGACTTTGGTTTCAAGAGGGTGTAGACAAGTCAGAGGTAATCTGCACCTTAAACTGAACTTCAAAAGGCTTATCAAAAGCGGAGCACCTGAAGAAGAAGCTAAAAGAGGAAAAAGAAAGCCAGATTCTTCTCTATCACCAACTCTCAAACTAGGAGCTTCTGACTGTGACCGCTCTTAAGAGACTGGACCAATTGGCATGAAGGGGAGCTGAAATCATAAGCCAGGCTTGCAAGACAGCATTCTTCATGGGCTTCGAAAGGTTTAAGATAATGGCTTGGGCGCACCTTCTTGCTGACAGTGCCAAGCTTCGACAAGCCACCTTTCTAGATGAATGTCTAAAAGCCGTAATGGATGATAGCATAGGAAAGATTGCAAAAATATTTCAGTGCCTTATCGGGATGAGTAAAGTTGATACGGCCATCCAGACTTGGCACTGAAGAAGCTGCTCCGAAGCAAATCATCTTGACAATGCTTCAAGGTCATAATATGTATAAATTCTTAGCTATATTTTTTTTTCTTTTAGAATCTGAACATTGCAATCATTTTTTCATGTAAATGAATAAATTCATTTTTGTTAATGATGCTTGCATTTGATTGAATGAGCAATATCTCGAGCTATATCAGTTAAAATCTAAGCTACACTAATTAAACTTTTAATTAACATTCTTGTGATCCTAGTTATAGTTCGAACTATAGTCCGAGCTATGTTTATTATCTCAAAAATATTCATCAGATGTTATATAAATTTTGAAAATATTAGAATTTAAACCACTTTCATGTGGTAGGTACCATCGCACGTCCCTACACGTCTCTTCGAAAGTAGTGTAGGGCATGATTTGCCTGCTGCTAGTATTAACTGCTATATCAGTGGCAGGAGCTACACTTAATAAGTGATTGCCATGTGTCAAACATTTGTTGGTTCATACCTCCAACAATTAATGCTCTGAGAAAAAAATTGCTGAAAAATCTTTTAAACTTAGGTCTATGTAAACCCTACACGAGATTGGATGCAGAAGTTTGCATCTGTAGGTTCTCCTTCTTGTCCATTTCTCTTTTCTAGATTTTCTTTTGGTTCTTCCTCTAAGGAGAGATGGGTTCGTCTGGCGACTCTGACTTCGCCCCGATGGCCCTCCAGTCTGAGCTAATGAAGATGGACATGGTACTACTCCACGATCAGTTTCAAATCCCTCCAGAGTTCCGACTAGAAGTCCCGGGAATGAATAATTGGGTTTTTCATCCTCCCTCAGGCTAGATGAGCCTCTATAAAGAATGCTTCCAGACTAGGCTGAGGCTTCCTCTTCATTTTTTCTTTGTAACTTTTTTTTTAAATTTTTTGAGATATTGCCATGCTTGGTAGTCCTGAATTCATGGTAGTATATCTGTGGTTTTACCGTGGCATATGTACTAGCTGGGATTATCCCAGCATCACACTTTTTCGCTCTTTCTTTACTTTCAAGAGATATCTCGGATCATGTGGATGGTACCATGAAAGGGGAAGACTATTCATTCGTTGATCCGAAGTGCTCCTACCGCCATCCATGCATGGCTGGAAATGGTGTTTTCTATTCATCTCCCAAATGTTAGATGAGGATTGGGGTTTCATCGATTGAGGTGAGCCCTAGGAAGTAGTGTTGGGGGAGCCAACATTAGATCAGCATCTGAGGCAAGAGCTAAAGATCTTGTGCAACTTTGAGGTTTCGGAATTGAAGGAGCTTCTATCAGAGCAAACTTTGTTCATTGTTAGTATCAGCCAAGCCAGTCCCCAAGGTGCGCATGGGTCACCTATCTCAGGGTCATGTGTTCATTTCATATTTGGCTCTCGTGTTGATCGCTTGATCGCTTTGGTTATAGGAATGGTCCCAAGCTTACTGAAGAAATTGAAGTAGAAGGCCCAATGAAAAAGGGCAGCAGAGCCTGCGAGTGTTTGAATCACCCGCACCAAGGTTCAATGCCTCCCTGTGCTACTGACTTCTAGGTTAGAAGGACCCAAATCTCTCCCTGCCAATGATTTTAGGGTTGTAAGTGTTGAACTTGACTCGACTTTTTTGGCTTCTAATGGGGATCAAAGGAGCCAAACAGGTCAAGTCCTCAGTGAAGCAATTCTGAGCTTGTCAGCTCTTCAAGTCGTTGATTTTTTTTCCAGAAGCTGAGCTAGCTAAGGTAGCCAGGACTTCTAGGACCACACCGGTCGAGATTTTTGGGATCAGACTGGTCAGAATTTCTGAAGCTCGAGGGTTCAGCCTTGAGAGACTATAAGCTGGCGCACGAGTTGTTCACTAGGCTACTCCTCCTAGTCAATGCAAATGAGCTGTTGTCTAAGTCGCATGGGGTGGTAAGGAAAGGAGCTATAGAGTGCTTCATCCACATAAGTTGAAGCTTCTGTAATGTTTTATTTATGTTGGACATGCACTTGTTATGTTACTAATAAAAAAAAATTCAACAACTCACCTATTATCTGAATGGGTATATGGAGCACTCCCACGAGCTTTCGACGGAGTCAAAGAAGTACAAGATCGACATCGAGATGCTCAAGGAGATGAAGGATAAGACCGTGAAGGAAGCTGGAGAAGCCTCCATGAGGGCCAACGTTGCTGTAAGAAGAGCTAAAGATGTCAAAATGATTTTGAGATGAGTTGTAGAGAAAAACTCCTGGCTACTAGGTATCCAAGAGATACAGGCAGCAATAATAAAAAAGCTTGAAGCCTTGCTGGAGAGGAATAAAGCTATGATCAAGGCAGCAAAAAAAAAGATAATAGAGGTAGAAAGCAGTGTTGAGACATAGATCAGGACCACTTTCTTAAAGGCCATCAAGAACTTCTAGGCATCAGAGAAGTATCACATCAAGAAAGTCGAGTTTGCCACTGATGCTTACATCGGACGGGATGTAGCTAGTCCTGGACAGAGTTGTTGTCCAATATCTAGGATTAAATCTAAATTTTTTGGATGAGGTTTGAGAGCCCCTTATAGCTGATGCACCTACAACGATTGCTTCCATGCCAAATGTTGCTCCTTAGGCTAAGCCATCTCCCCTCTTTTTTTTGTACTTAGACCCTTTGAGGTCGTTGTAAAAACTTTGAAGAAGTGAATGAAATTTTGTTTCTTTAGATGATCTGTGCCATCTGCTTCTAATAATTTATGCTTGCATATTTTCATTCAGTACGTAAAGGCTAATTCCAATCTAAGAAACTTAGATAAGATAGTTCCGATTAAAGAAATTTTAGATAGGATAGTTTTGATCAAAGAAACTGTAGATCTCGATCAAAAAAATCTTAGTAAGATTAGTTCTGACCAAAAAAACTTTGGATAGGATAATTTCGATAAAAAAAACTATAGATTCCAATCAAAAGAATCTTAGTGAGGTCAATTTCAATTAAAGAAACTATAGATTTTGATCAAAAAAATCTTAGTAAGATTAGTTCCGATCAAAAAAACTTTCGATAGGATAGTTCTAATCAAAGAAACTCTAGATTCCAATCAAAAAAAACTTAGTGAGGCTAGTACTGATCAAAAAAACTTTCAATAGGATAGTTTCGATCAAAGAAACTATAGATTCCAATCAAAGAAATCTTAATGAGGTCAGTTTCAATCAAAGAAACTTTTGATATAACAATTTTGATCAAAGGAATTGTAAATTCCGATCAAATGAATCTTAGTGAGGTCAGTTTCGATCAAAAGAACTATAGATTCCAATCAAAGGAATCTTAGTGAGGTCAGTTCCAATCAAAGAAACTTTCAATAGGATAGTTCTAATCAAAGGAACTATAGATTCCGATCAAAGAAATCTTAGTAAGGTTAGTTCCGATCGAAGAAACTTTCGTGGAGTTTGTCGGACAGAAGCTTCAGCCTTTTATACCATTTTTATGTTCAAGCAAAAATTGATGAATCTAAAAATTCACATATAATATTACAACATCATTGATTGTACATATGTAGATTGGCCGAGTTTCATGGCCTGTGGACTGAGGCCCCATCGAGTTGTCTTAGCCAATAGGTCCCAAGGTGTACGACCTTATCCACCTGATAGGGACCTTCGTAGTTAGATGACAACTTTTCTTGCTCAATAGGCTGTGAAACCTCAGTCCGCTATAATATGAGGCTGCCAACTTAGAATTCTTTGGCCTTGACTTGGCGTTATAATACCTAGCCTCCTTCTGGCAGTAGACAGCCATTCTTACAGCGGCACGCTCCCTACTTTCTTCAATCAAGTCGAGGTTAGCTCGGAGCCATACTGAGTTGGTGTCTTCATTGTACTCCTCTACTCTAAGTGAAGGGAGCCCAATCTCTACTAAAATGATTGCTTTCATCCCAAATACGAGATTGAAAGGAGTCTTGCCAGTTAAAATTCTCTGAGTGGTCCGACAAGCCCATAACACATAGTGCCAGTTAAAATTCTCTGAGTGGTCCGACAAGCCCATAACACATAGTGGAGCTCATCTATCCATGACCACCTTGTCTGATCTATCCTGGCTTTCAAGTCCTGTAGGAGAATTCTATTGGTCACCTCAACCTCTCCATTCGCCTGTGGATGGCCCACTAATGTGTAGCGATGCTTAATCCCATGGTCTTCATAGAATTCGTGAAGTCAGGCACCACTGAACTGTCTGCCATTATCTATGATCAGCACTTTAGGAAGACCATACTGGCAGACGATGAATTTTCATATGAAATCTTTTATCCTTACTTCAATTATATGGGCCAAAGGCTCGGCTTCCATCCATTTCGTGAAGTAATCAATAGCTACTAGGAGGAACTTGCGCTGACCTGAGGCCTAAGAAAAGGGCCAAGAATATCCAACCCCTACTGAGCAAATGGCCAAGCGACACTAATAAAAGTTAGAAGTACTGCTGGCTGATGTTAAATGTTAGAATTTCTCTGGCATCGATCATATTTTTTGACAAAATTAATGGTATCTTTCTGCATAGTAGGCTAATAATAGCCCTACCGGAGGATATTGTAGGAGAGGGCTTTATCCCTAAAGTGATTTCCACAGATCCCTCCATCGAATTTCCTCAATGCATAGTTAGCCTCGGACGGGCGCAAACATCTCAGAAGAGGTAGGAAAAATGATCGCTTGTACAATTTATCATCGTATAGTATATAGCATGCAGCCTGATTCTGTATCTATCGGACCTCTTTGTAGTTAGGTGGTAGTTCTCATGTTCTCAAACATTTTAGTAGGAGATCGATGCAGCTGGACTCTTCATCGACTTGCTGGACAACAAGAGGTTCCTCAAGGCTCGAGGCCTTCAATACTTCGATGAAGATCCCTTTCTGTAGGTCGGTCGGTAAGGAAGCTGCTAGCTTTGATAGTGCATCCATCCTAGCATTTTCTGCTCTTGAGACCTATTGAACATCAAAACTCAAAAAGTATGAAGCTAAATCCTTTACTTTTTGAAGGTACCTCTTCATATTTTTCTCTTAGGCTTCATATTCATCCCTGACTTGTGCAGCCACCAATTGGGAGTCCTTGAAGACCTTAAGGTGTTGAGCTCTTACTTTTTTTGCAACTTTCACACCAGCAATCAGAGCTTCATATTCTACTTCATTATTGATAGTTGAAAATTCAAAGCGTATGTAAGGCATACTTCGAAACATCTCTTTCAAGACTGGATAAAATAAGCCTGGCCCCTAATCCTAATGAATTCGATGAGCCATCAACATGCAAGGTCCATAACTTCTCCCATATTTGCTTCTTCATTTCTTGAGCTCTCTCTATGTTTTGAACTCTCTTCGTTCAGAACAGTGCACTCAAGAATGAATTTTGCCAATATTTAAGCTTTAATGGAAAGCCTGGTCACGTCAAACTTGGAGAGCTAAAGAGCCCACTTTGCAATTTGCCTCGAAGTATTTGAACAGTGGAGAATGACCTTGATCGGCTGATCAATAAGCAATAAAATGGTATGAGCTTGAAAATAAGGCTGAAGTTTTCTCGTCGTGACGATCAGTGCAAATATTAGCTTCTATAGCTTCGAGTATCTGGTCTCTATATTGTGAAGAACTTTGCTCGTATAGTACACGGGCTTCTGGATCCATCCCTCTTTTCAGACAAGAACTAAGCTGATCACTGCTAGAGATACAAGGTACAATAATAGCTCCTTGCTAGATTGAAGCTTTATGAGCAATTGCATAGAGCTGAGATATTGTTTAAACTGCTTATATGCCTTCTAGCACTCATTAGTCCACTAGAAGTCTTATAGCTGCTTGAGGGTCCAGAAGAAAGGTAGGCACATCTTGGCTGATCTGGAGACGAAACAGTTAAGTAAAGCGACCTTCTGAATAAGATGATGTACCTTTTTAATAGTTCTTGATGGTATCATTTCTAGGACTATCTTGATCTTCTTAGTATTTGCCTCGATGCTTCTTTGCAAGACCATAAATCCGAGGATATTTCTAGAGGCAACTCCGAAGGTATACTTTGTTAGATTCAGCTTCATCTAGAATCAGTGGAGGATGTTGAAGGTTTCTTAGAGGTCAATAATGTGATTCGAGAAGGCACGGCTCTTGACCAGCATATCATCTACGTATACCTCTATGTTGCAATTATTTTGATCTTTGAAGATCTTATTCACCAGCCATTGATAGATAAAGACTACCTTTTTTAGGCCGAAAGACATCACTATGTAACAAAAAAGCCCATAATCAATAATAAAGGCTATTTTCTTCTCATCCTTAGACACCAATTGGATCTAGTTATAACCAGAGAAGGTATCTATGAAGATGAGGAGCTTATGCCTAGAGGTTGCATCCACCAGCTAGTCGATTCGAGACAATAGATAACTGTTCTTGGGATAGGCTTTATTCAAGTTGATGAAGTCAATGCACATGTGCCACTTTTCATTTGCCTTCTTCACTAATATGATATTCACTAACCAGTCTGGATATATTGCTTCTTTGATAAAGCCTGCTTTAATGAGCTTGTTCACCTCTTTGGTTATAGCCTTTTGGTGCTCTGGGGTGAAGCTCTGCTTCTTTTGCTTCACCAGACGATAAGTTGAATCTATCTTCAGATAGTGGGACATTACTGTCGGATCTATGCCAGGAAAGTTGGTGGTAAAGAGATTCATATTTTTCTACAAAAAAGTGGTGAGCCAATCTTTTGTTACCTTATACAGACACTAGCCGATCTTTACTATTTGATGGAGATTCTTCTTTCTCAACAGGATCTCCACAAGGTGTTTAGATGGTTGGGCTCACTCCTCGGCTAGATCATCCTAAGCATCTAACCCTATTGGAGATTCAAGTTAGGCCTCTTTTCGAAGCTTGGCAGCAAAACATTATCGAGTCATAACTTGGTCACCTTGGATTTGCCCTAATCAATTTTTTGTTAGGAATTTCACCATCAAATAATAGTTTGACACCATGGTCTTTGAAATCTACCAACTCGAACGGCCAAGGATTGCATTGTAGGCTGAAGAAAGTTTTACCATCAGAAAGTCGACTTGAATTGTCGTTCGCTGAGGTGGGTGCCTACTGTAATAGGTAGCTTGATCATCCCTTTCAGAATCACTGAGCTTTCGAAGAAATCCTAAATTGGAGTATCAAACCTACTCAACTGATTCGGAGTAAATCCCATGTGGGAGAAGATAGAGAAATATAAAACATCAACCAAACTTTTATTATCAATAAATACATGATGTACATTAAAGTCTGCGATATTTGTAGTTACAACTATTGCATCATCATGCGGGCCTTGCACACCCTCTACGTCCTACTCGGTGAAGATAATGGCATCCTTAAGCCTCCACCTCTTTGTCTCTAGAAATCTCTATTGACCTAAATGATCCTCCATTATCATATGGATTTCTCTTCTTAGGGGTCGGTCTTTCACCTCTGCCTATTCTCCCTATCTCTTGCCTCTCTAGCTGCGCTAGCACCGACTGCGGCTGAGGCAAAGGGAATGGTTGCCGATGCAAAGGGAGTGGTTGTTGAGCTCTTGGAGGAGATCGACGTGGAGGTACCCCACTTAGGATAAAGCGATTCAACCTCCCCTGCCTAATGAACCTCTCGATCTCGTGTTCAAACTAGCGACAATCTTCAATATCATGACCGCGGTCATAATCGAAGTAGTACTTAGTTGGATTGCGGTGCTCAAGCTTCGTCTGCATTTTCAGAGGCTGAGGTAGCTCGGCTCACACCTCCATCAGTATCTCTCTTCTAGAGGCATTCAGAGGCTTATAGTTAGTGAATCATCTCTGAGGCGAATCATTCCTTTATCTTCTTCATAGGGATCTAGAGCATCGGTATGTTCTTTCCTCCTGCATAGGCGAGCGCCCTCTGCTCAGTCCTTCTCTTCCCATGGTAGGATTTGCAAGGGTATCATCCTCTGCAAAAGAGTCTTCTATACAGGCATATTTTTCCACCTAAACAAGCATTTCTGGGAAGTCCCGGGGGTAGTTCTTCATCAGTGACTTTTAAGCTCACCCTTTAGTAATCCATCCATCATTGCAGACATGTGATTGAATGATCCAGGTTGCAAACTTCAAGCATGGTCTTATTAAAGCGGGCCACATATGATCGAATGGTCTCACCCTCACTTTTTTTTGATAGTTTGGAGGTAATCTGACCACTTCTGCAGCTATCGGCTAGTGATAAAGTGGGTAGAAAAGGACTGGCTCAGCTATCTGAAAAAATAAATTGAAGCCGCCTTCAAACTAGAGTACCAGTATCGGACCACTTTCTCTAAAGTGGAAGAAAATGCTCGGCATAGAATAGCATCACTAGCTTCCTAAAGAAGCATAATAGCTCTGAAGCTGTTAGTGTGGTCAACAAAATCAGTCATCCCATCGTAACTTTCTACTTGAGGAACCTTAAAGTGTTAAGGAATAGGCTCCTGCATTATGCTCACCATAAAAGATTGGTCAGCGTCAAACCCATCAAGCGACGTTGATGAGTTGTTGTGGATCTCCTAAATTCACTGGTCCATCTCCTAAAGTCTTCGCTCAAGTTCAGCTTCTTGAGTGGTATATGCCTCAAAATGCCGAGGAGAATGACGATCGGGGATGGAATCATACCCAAATCGAGGACTTGGTGTCTGCCACCTTCTTGGCTCTGGGGTCTTGAGATGGCTCTGATAGGTCTGATGCCTTTCTGGACTTTGGAGTTGCGGCTGCTATTACTATTGCAATGGCACAGGCACCACCAGTGATGATGAGTTCGTCGGTGGTGGTGTAGACGCCACCAGTGGTGTCAGATTTGCCAGTGGAGGTACTGGTTGGGCTTGGACTATCACTATGAGATGCTAGACTTGATGAAAGAGCGGGTTGAACTATTTCACAATTACCACCGTGGGCTATGCAGGCATAAGAACTTTCACCATCGCTGGCGGTGTAGGAACATAATTGTTCACCTGATCCTGCACCAGTCGGGGGGTAGAGGCATTGGTATGTTAGGATGAGTTCTGCATGGGGCCATCTTGTGAGAATCGCTGCCTGGCTACTTCTTTATGAATGAACTTAAGGTTCAAATCCTTCCTCTATTTATTGTTGCTAGTCCCAATTGAGGTCGGAAGGCATGCGGCTGAGCTTTTGAACATGAATGCTGGAGTGACCTGAAAACAAAGTTCAGGTCGGAGGTTTTCGCTCTGGTGAGGATCCTTCAACACATAAGTTAAGAATTAGAGAACAGCAAGAGCAACCAGTAATTCTCTGAGATGGGTTACTTACCTAGATCCTCGAGGGTTTGGTTATTTGTAAAGAAAGTGGTTAAACAACCGTAGGAACGTGTAGTTCCGAGGTTGTTGGGCCATTAGACATGCTATTATGGGCTAGATATTCTAGCCTTATCTGCTCTCACGAGATTAGGGGAGTTATCTACTTTTGAGCTTATCCACTTAGGGTGGACGGTTACTGCATGTGCCAAAAAATCAGCTGGCTGAGGTAACTGAGGAAGTTCATGTGCTTGATGGGTTGCACATAAAACTGGATGCAGATAGCTTGGATTCCTGTACTTCAGTTCAGCATTTGGGTCGACAACCACGAAGATAGCTTGGTGATCTGAGGTATCCACAGTATCACTTTTGATCCAAAGTATCCATTGTATCATCGTGATCGATCTGAGGTATTTATGGTACCATCATAACAATGATTATTTTGTTTAATTTAGCTGGTTTCTTGACTATTTTGTTGTTTTTATGTATTAGAACTTAACCTTAGAAAGGTCCTCTATAAACCCATGGCTAACGAGTCTTAGGGTTCTTATCGCTCGTAGAAATTATTGGAAATAAAGGATAAAAGAACGTAGCAAAATTTTATTACTGGAGCACTGCAAAATAGTCCGGCCACTAGTTTGATAGCATCTGAGGTATGCTAGGCACCGACCTTTAGAGAAATTTCAGCCACCCTCTTATCAGCACGAGCTTTAGGCTCAGTTTCTCTTCAAAATACAACGAATTTGATCTACTAGAGATGCTATGAGCCCGGCAGATCCTCTATAAACTCACAGTTGATCAAAAGTCGTCCAGATAAGAAGATAGAAAAGAGGAAGAATATAATTGAAAGAGTAGAGGATGAAGTAGCTCCTCATTCTCGAGCTACTCAAGATGGGATAAGGAGAAGATGTTGTGTCCAATAGGCTAATGGGGGGCTTCTTTTATAAGCATCCAAAGGTGTAACCCCTATATAAGTCTGCTAAGACCCATTACTATCCAAATAAAATCAACCCAATAACTATCTTCTAACAGTCAAAATTTTAAACGAGAAATCATAATAATTAAAATATTTAATATATACTAAATATTTGAAATAGTCAAAAATGGTCAAAAAATCTTTGAATTTTTATTCTATATATAACAATCCCTCACAATATTCAAAGATTTTTTAAAAAATTAAAAAAGTATATAATAAATTTTTATCTAGGCAACTCATTCAATGTAATAGCAAAGGTGTATTTTGGACTTGAACCTTCACTTAGTGACATCAAATTTTGCTTATAACAATCCTAGAGTAGCCGAACCTTTGAACTCAGGATCTTAATGCCACAAGCTCAATTTGAAGCACACATTGAACGAACATTGAGCGAGTTCAATTAAGGATAAGCATTACGGCCATGAGCTTGTATCTTAACTTCATGAGTGCTCTAGAGAATAAGTCTTAATTTTCATAGACTATGGTCTCACAATCACACTCATATATGTGAGTCTCCAAGGGTATCTATAACAACATACTTTACCAATTTTATGGTTTTGATCTATTAAGAATTGTATTCGACAATGACAGTTATAGTAATGAGCACCAATATCAATAGAGATAGGCTTGGAGAGAGATCTCCTCAAGTGCTCCTCCTGATTACTCAATCAGCTTGTTTTTATCCATTAAACCTATTTCATGGGATTTCCACTCAAACAGGTTGGATTATCACTAAAGGTAATCTAATCTATATAGGCTTAAGCCCCATCCCCTTTGATGTATCTATCACTAAAGCTTTAGAGAGGCCTTTAGTGAAAGGGTCAGCAAGATTTTTTGCAGATTTAACAAAGTTGAGTGATACAATGCTATTCTTTTTATGATCTTTGACTATTTTAATCCTGGCTTGCATGAACCTTGATGTTTTGGCATTATGCTTCTTGCTGTAGACCCTCGTTATAGTTGCATGGCTATCACAATGAATGGATGTAGCCGGTATTGACTTTTCTATTAGAGAAATATTTAAAGTAGACTCCTTAGTCATTCAGCTTCTTTAGTAGCTTCCTCAAGAGCTACTAGCTCTACTTCCATAGTTGAATGAGTTATCAATGTCTACTTGCATAATCTCTAAGTGACTGTAGCTCCACCTAAGGTGCAGACATAACCACTTGTTGCTTTAATTTGATCACTATTAGAAATCCAATTTGCATCACTCTATCCTTCTAGGACAGCAGGCTACCTAGTATAATAAAAATCATAGTCAATGGTTCCCTTTATATATCTGAGTACTTTGACAAGCACACTCCAATGAGTTTGATTTGGTCGACCGGTATATCTACCAAGTCTTTCTACTGTATATGCTATATTAGGTCCAGAATTATCTGCTAGATGTCTCAAACAAATAATTATTTTAATATATTTTAATTATGAAATATCATCTTTTTCATTTTTTCTCAAATTTATAGGATCATATATAGAGAGTACTAACAAGTTTGTAATCAAGATGACCAAATCTTTTCAAAACTTTCTCATTATATTGTGATTAAGAGAGATCTCAAGATTATTTGAGGATTTATTAATCTTGATCCCCAGTATAATATTTGTAACACCAATCTTTTATGTCATGAGTGTTTAGATAAAAATTATTTGGTTTCAACTATAATTTCGGTATTAGAGCCAAATATTAGGATATCATCCACATTCAAGCAAAAAATTACTGTTTGGCTATTGTGGATTTTATAATACATATATTTATCTATTTCACTAACACTAAAATCAAGGTAGTCATAATTTTATCAAATTTCTCATGCCATTGCTTATGGGCTTGTTTAAGGTCATAGAGTAATTTAACTATTTTACATACTTTTTTCTCTTAACTAAGAACTATAAATCCTTCAGGCTGATTTATATATATTTTTCCTTCTAACTTGCCATATAAGAAGATGGTTTTAACATCCATCTGATGTCTATCAAGATTATATATGGATGTTAGTGCTAGAAGCACTCAGATAGTGGTAATTTTAGCAACAAAAGCATAGGTATCAAAATAATCAAATTCTTCTTTTTGTGTATACCCTTTAGCTACAAGTCTAGTCTTATACTTATCTACTATGCCATCTAAATTCAATTTTTTTTAAAAAATCTATTTACAACCTATAGATTTATTTCTAGAAGGTAAGTATGTTAGAATCCAAGTTTTATTCTTAATTATTGAGTCCATTTCACTCTCTATGGCTTTAAGCCAAAGTTCAACATCCATAGAGGATAGAGCATCTCTCCAAGTTAATGGACCATCTTCTATGAGGAAAGTGATGTAATCATCACCGAAGTTCTTTTCAATTTTATCTTTTTTACTTCTCTTAGATTTTATAGGGTTGGATGGTAATTCATCTCTAGTGCTACTAAAGGGTAGGATAGATAAATCTATAGGTATATAATTAATTTCATCTTTTAAAGGATAGATATTTTCATAGAAAGTGGTTTTGCTGGATTAAATTATAGTATTATTATCAAATTTATTTATTTTAGATTTTATTATTAAAAATCTATAAGCTATACTATGTTGTGTATAGCCTATAAACACACAATCAAGTATTTTAGTTCCCAACTTTCTTTTCTTAGTAGGTGGTACCCTTACTTTTATAAGGTACCCCCACACTCGAAGAAAGTTAAGGTTAGACTTCCAATCTTCCACATCTCATAAGGAGATTTATCGAAATTCTTATAAGAAATGCAATTCAAAATTTTATAGGTTGTTAACAATGTCTTTCCCCATAAATTATTGGGTAGGCTAAAACTGGCCAACGTGACATTTATTATGTCAAGAAAGGTTTGGTTCTTCCTCTCTGCAATCTTGTTAGATGGAAAGTATAAGGAGTAGTAGTTTTATGGATAATATCGATATTTTCATAGGAAGTATTGAACTCAATAGAGGTGTATTCTCCACCTCTATCAGACCTCAAGATTTTTTTTTTATTTAATTTTCTACCTTAGATTTATAAAATTTAAATTTATCTAAGGCTTCATCTTTTTTTTTTAATTAAATAGACATGATAATATTTTGAAAAAACATCTATCAAAGTAATAAAATACCTTTTTTCCAGCTCTTATCAAAATATTATTCATATCGCATATTTCACTATAGATTAATTCCAATAATGATGTATTTCTTAAAACATGTTTAAAAGTTTTATGAGTTTGTTTAGCTTGCACATAGACTTCACATTTATTTGAAAAATCAATATTAAATTTTAAATTTTGGAATCAAATCTAAATTTATTATGCATTTTATGGTGTTTTTATTCATATGACCTAATCTATCATGTCACATATTATCATGCATAACATTATAAGTAAAGTAAGAACCATTTTTATTAAACATATGAAAATCAAAAATTATATTAAATTTAAAGAGTCCACCTGATATATAATACTTTTTAATAAATTCTTGACTCTTTAGAAGTACAACTTTATTAGACTCAAAGACTAATTTGTAACCTAACTGGATCAATAATGATCCACTAACAAGATTCTTCCGCACATCGGGCACATATTGTATATTGTGCAGGGATAAGATTTTTTTATAAGTGAATTTGAAGTCCACCCTTCCTTCTCTCAGCACTTTGGCAATTGTACCATTGCCTATAGTTATGCTCTCAAGTTTTATATCCTGATAGGTCACAAAAAGAGAGCATTCAAAACTTATGTGCACATTTGCACCCATATTGATCCACCAATCGGTGGAAGAAATAGCCACATTAATTTTTGGATACAAGGTTATGAACCTATCATCGGTCTAGCTCAGACCAGGTGTCACAATGTTGACTTGAGGTTGTTGGGTGATAGGTGCTTGGGTATAATCCTTCATCTTATCCTTCCTGTGGCAGCAATATTTTGCAAAGTGTCCTAGCTTGCCACATACATAACATACTCTTTTTTCCTTTTGGATCTTAGGTTTAGGTGGATTTTGGTTCTTCTTTTTATTTTTATATTTATTTTATTTATCAACGATGTTGGTTTCAGCAACCATGTTGTCCTTAGAGGTCTTTATATCTAGATATCTATATTTTTTCTTCATTTGAATAGAGACCATTAGATCACCTAGACTCAGATTTTCTCTTTTATGTTTGAGAAAAAAATAAAAATTCTTCCGTGAAGGAGGAAGCTTATCGATAATAGTAAAAACTTGTAGCCATTCATCAAGGTGGATTCCCTTGGCTATGATCCCTTGAGCGAGATTCTGTAATTCATGAACTTCCTTAAAGATCATATGGCTATCAACTATTTTATAATTAAAATATTGACCAACAATATATATTTCCAATCATGTACCTTCTTTATCATATTTTCTTTCTAAGGACTCTTAAAGTTCTTTCGAGGTCCTTGTGTTGATGAAAACGTTATAAAAAGAGGATCGAACAAATAACCTAGAATGCATTCATGATAAATATAGTCATTATGGAGAAACTTGATCATATATGACTCTTGACTCTTGTCGATAGGATCTTCTCCTACAACAAGAATATCCTTCATTGACCACATAATGGAGGTTTAAGGCAGTAAGCGAGTACATCATTCAGTTTTACCATTTTTTATAGAAATGGCCACTAAATTTCTCAGGTTTGAAAGAATTATCCTCAACATGAACTATAGGGTAAAAATAGATCTTTTAATTTCTTTAAAGAATGTTGGGAATCAAAGGTAAGAGAATGTGGCAAAATCTTATTATCGGAGCACTGAAAAAATAGTTCGATCACCGGCTTGATAGGATTTGAGGCGTGCTAGACACTGACCTTTAGAGAAATTCTAGCCACCATCTTTTCAGCATAGGTTTCAGGTTCAATTTTCCTCCAAGATGCAGTAGACCCGATCTACTAGAGGTGATGTGACTTCGGCAGATCCTCGGTGAACTCATAGTTGGTCAAAAGTCATCGAGACAAGAAGGTAGAAAAGAGGGAGAATATAGTTGATAGAGTAGAGAATGAAGTAGTTTCTTATTCTCGAGCTACTTAGGATGAGAGAAGAAGAGAATGTTGTGTCCAATGAGCTAGGAGGGCTCCTTTTATAAGCATCCAAAGGTGTAACCCCCATACAAGTTCATTAAGATCCATTACTATACAAATAAAATCAGCCCAATAGCTGTCCTCCAACGGTCAAGAAAAGAATCAAAATTTTAAACAAGAAATGATAACAATTAAAGTATTTAATATATATTAAATATTTGAAATGATAAAAAATGGTCAAAAAAATCTTTAAATTTTTATTCCATATATAACAGAAACTTATCTTTGGTTTGTGTTTTTCCAGTGGCCGAGGATTGAATCTTTATTGCTAGCTCTATAGTTTTGAATGCATGAACAAACATTTGCATGTTATCTTGCTTAATGTAATTCATAACATATTCTGAAACCTGCTAAATTTGGGATTAGGTGATGAAAAGAATGCTCATTTGAAGAAGTTGGAGAACGCCTCTGAAAACTTGCAACTCTTAAGGCAGATTTGCTTGACTACAATGCTGTAGCATCAGCTATTGCCGGATGTGAAGGAGTATTCCACGTTGCTAGTCCTATTCTTTCAACCAAAGTGCCCAACCCAGAGGCAAGATTCCCCAGCAGCTCTTTTATCTTTTGGGATGCTTTGACATACCTCACTTATGTCCTTCCAATTAGATACGAAATGCTTGTGAGTATATTGTGAGTAATCTTATATTTACTATGATCATGGCCAATATTCTATCAGTGTTGGATATCATGTACCTGTTTTTTTTTCATTGTGACAATAAGACAATGTTGGTGCACTTCTATGACTTGCTTGCTCATCCAGGCTTCCAACTAAATGGAATAGGGTTTAAGGGTATAGAAATATTAAATGATGAGGATTATGTTTTCTGTAGATTATGATCTCTTCTAATTGACTGTCTTCCATGATATGTAGATGCATACATACATATATGTAAGTAGAAGGCAGTGATGCTTATATTTAGACCTTTTCAAATGTTTGGCTTTCCTATGCCATCAGGAAAGAACTGGGCGTGTAGTATGCATGTTTTTTCCCCATCTTATGCAAACGGTACTACTTTGCAGGTAGAAGTAATTACTCCTGCTGTAACAGGCACTCTAAATGTGCTCAAGGCATGCTGTGAGGCAAAAGTTAAACGAGTGGTTGTGGTGTCATCAGTTGCTGCTGTCATGATGATTCCAAATTGGCCTAAGGACAAAGTGAAGGATGAGAATTGCTGGTCAGACGAGGAGTACTGCAGGACAACGGAGGTGATTGACATAAAACATTTGTATAATGCTATATCATCAAGATCTTGAAGTTGCATAAAATGCACTTTTTTGCAAGACCATTTAGTACTAGTAGCTTACCGTTGTATGCTCGAATCACATTGGTTATTATGAACAGATCTCTTCATTTTTGGTCAGTTTGTTGGCTTTCCAGTTATTGTGAATTTTCTTTGTTTTATTTTTGATTTTGAAGTCCATTTAAATTCTGTTGGCATGTAAGATGATATAGATTCCTGCTAACACATAAGATGAAATAGCTAGCTACCCTTCTAGGTGCAAAAGACTATTCAATAAGAGGCTCAATGAATGAAGGAAGGGAAAAGACCAAACACAATGCAAGTGTCCATCTAAGTCTACTACAAGGAAATATGAAGCAACGCTACCTGTTATGTCTATGAGACTTATTTGAATGAGATATGCAATTGATTGCTAATGTATCACTAGATTTAATATGAGTTTTCCAAAAAAATGATTACACAATAGTAATAACATTCTCACCAAGTGACAAAGCATGTTTCATTATCCCAGAAAAGTGGGTGCTTCAGAAATTGAAGCATGCTACCTGTTATGTCATGAACTGAAAGATAGCAATTGCAATGTATCTGAAAAAAAATGGTGGGTGTTTCCCCCCATTTTGCCTTTGCAGGGTGGGTCGATGCTTGTCTTTAATCAGTTAAATTTGTAATTAACTTGTGAAGAACTCATGGTTTGAGAGTATAGAAAAACTTTCGAACCTTAAAAATTCCGCAAGATTCTCACTCACCTCAAAGTCCTAGGCTGGTACATAGTATGGAGCATTTAAATAGTTCATAAGCTTCATCCCTAAGATGCTACCTTGAAAATCTTTTCATATGGGCCAATTCAACAAATGGTTATTAGCAAATGCTTTAAAGGTTTCCTTCATTTAAACTTAGCTACTTTCTTTGAGCTTAAACTTTAGATTTCTCCAAAGTTTCTAACTTTTAAGCCCTATATAGCTCCAAAGCTTAAGTCTTGACATGATATGGCTTGGAAGAGCAGCAAAGGAACTCTGAGCTGTTTTGACTGCAATGGATTTAACAGTGTGTCATGCGCTACCATGTGGAACTTTTAGAGTAGAAGCCTGTTCATTGTTGTGGAAGTACTTATGGCTCAATAAAGCAGACAAGTAGTTTTTTAGAAGCAAGCGTGGCATGTGATGGCTGGTTGTTATTTTGTACTTGATGGAGCATTGAGGGGGTATATCACTGTTTTACCTTTTTATCATGCTTTGACTTAGGATGTTCTCACACACATAGCTGTAAGGCAACTTTCTTGCACATTAGCTTTCTACAATGATTTTAAAAGTTTGCCTATGTATTTAAGTTCTATCCGTCTAATATTCTGGGTAAATGAATTGCAAGATTTACATGTTGTATACTCAACATGCCTGCTAGATGGCAGGTCTGCAGCACACATGAAAGGTATGAAGTAAATCTGACCGCATATTGTGCTTATATATCGAGTTTCATTCACTTTATAAAATAGAACTTAATTTCCTTTGAATTGTTTGACTATTTAATGTAAATACTTTAGTTGTCCTGCAAGGTATAAAGTTTTTTGTCTGTTGGCTCTTAGAACTTAGTCTCCCTTCCATAATGTTGCCAGAACTGGTATTGCCTTTCAAAAACGCTAGCAGAGAGTGAGGCACTGGAATATGCGGAGAAACATGCACTTGATGTTGTAACTGTCTGCCCATGTATGGTTATTGGACCATTGCTGCAACCCACTGTGAATGCTAGCAGCTTGTTTCTCATCAATCTTTTGAAAGGTCTGTTTTTCAATTTCACTATAATCTCATTTTGTTGCATATATCTGAAAGAATGTCATATATTGATGCGATGATCAACCAAGAACAAGCAAGCCTTATGCACCCTCTGATGTTCATACCATACAGCGGTAGTGAAGCTTATGTCATCTGATGACATTAACATCATGCATTTGTTTTTCTTAGAGCTTGTCCAAGGACAAATCTTCAACAACAGCCGTTTCTTGTACTTTTCATCAAACATGTCCTCTTACCATTCTGCAATTTGTCAAAACATCACTTTGGTTTGATTCCGTCTGGTGCATGGGAATCCAAAAAGTCAGATGCTTACTGGACTCGTCTTTTGTACAACCAGAAACTAATTTTCATTCACTTAACCTTGTGGTCTTGAAATTTTTTCATTCAATGTGTTCTCTGAAGAGTTCAAAACATGGTCAAAGAGCCATTTTCTTTTCGGTTACATTGATAAAACTATAATGATGCTTGACATAATTAGTTCTTCTTGGCCAACTCTACTTTTGCCTACATGCCTTTATTGCTGTTAGATCTCAGATTGCCATACAATTATTTCATCTGTTTTCACCAAAGATCTCGTTTTGGTTTTTTGATTGACATGGGTCAGAAAAGAGCTAATTTAAATTATTATGGGCTATTCATATATAAACTCTCCTGTTCAATGGATCTCTTCCTCTTTGTATGCCATCTTTCTGGGCATGTTCTAGAAGAATGAAAGAAACATATCCAAAAAGGAGAGAGAGAGAGAGAGAGAGAGAGAGAGAGAGAGAGAAGTTCAGTTAGCATTTTCCAGTCTCCATTTATTACTGTGACTAGCTTCAGTAAGCCGAGTGTAAAAAACTAGGTATTTTGATCAAAACTAAGAAAAGAAAAAAAGAAAAGGACTAGGAACATTGGTTTTCTATGTTCCTGCTAGTCCTCTATGATCTTGCCACCTGCATCAATCTTTGCTGGGAGCCTTCATGACTTCGACATCCAGTTTCAGGCTAGTTACTATTTATCTACACCAGGAATGACTGACAAAGTGCTTAAGCATGCCGTCTATTAGATACTGGGTTTTGCTGTTCACTATTTTTGTATAATTTTTTGCAGGAGTTCATGAGTCTATGGAGAATAAACGCTGAAGCTTTGTGGATGTCATAGATGTAGTTGATGCACTGCTTCTGGTATATGAGAAGCCAGAAGCATCTGGACGCTACATTTGTGTCTCTCATACGGTGAAACTTCGTGACATGGTGGACATGCTTAAGAGCATATATCCCAAATATAATTACCCTAAAACGTAAGTCTTCATTACCAACTAATTACCTTTTTTTTGGGGGGAAAAGAGTTGGCAAAGCCCAATGCAAAATGCATTTAAGAATTACCAACTAGTTGTCTGTAGTAAGCTCCCTTTGATCTTGAATATTTTGATGGCAGTTTTGTTGAGGTAGATGAAGGCAGCCTGTTCAGTTCAGAGAAATTAAAGATGTTGGGATGGGAATGCAGGAGGCTTGAGGAGAGCCTTATCGATAGTGTTGAATGTTATCGAGATGCTGGTCACTTGAGCAAAGATTGAATCATTCAAGATCATTGGCATGCTGACGATTGAAAAGCTGTTGTGGTTGTCCCAGATCCACCATATGAAGCCAATAAGCTGCAAGATTGTCGTATAAACTAGTAATAATGATTTTTTCTTTTTTTTTTTAGTGTGTGTGTACGTGCTTGTTTTTGTACAATTGCTATGCCAACCAGCTAGCCTGTTGAACAGCCAATCCAGTACGCTGCAAATGTTTTAAAAGGAGATGAGATTTGGTTGATTTTCCTATCGTGTGTAAAGAGATTGTCCCCTGCTACACGTTTTTCTTAAAAAAAACAAAGAAAAGATGAATTCTCTTCTTTGGTAATCTCCTGTTATCGTGGCATGCGGTTGCCTTGTTCCTCGTTTATTGCTGGTAAATTTAAGGAAGGAACACGGAGACCATCACTGTCAAGGATTTAAGAAACAACTTTTTGTTCATGGTGGCTGAAGCAGTGCTCCCGTCTATGATTTGTAGGAATGGTTGTAGATTCTTTAGCATTAAAATATGTTTACCTTGAGGGCAGGTTGGGCCGAGGGGGTTGTAGGAGGGGCTGCTTAAGTTGAGTTGGAAGGAGAAATGTCCCTGGGTAAGGCTAGGTCTTCGGGATTTAGAGTACAGATCAACAAAAATTAGCATCATGATGGAGCAGTAGGGATTTATCAGGCTCCTGGAGAAGTGGAAAAGGTGGAAAGAGACTCAGGTTGCAAGTAGAAATGCAAGGGAAGAGGGAGAATCTACTGATTTGTTTCTTCCCTTTTTTTTTTTTCCTCCTGAAAAGGCATTATAAATTTATCAGGCCAACCATATGGAGAATTTTGAGTTTTCTCGGACTAGATCTGGCTCATTAACATGACCACATTCAAACTAAAGGTTGCATGGCTTTTCTGGTGCACCATAATTCTAACGGCTATAGAGATTGCTTGAGAGGGACGTGTGAGGAAAGTGGAGGCGAGTAGCGGTCAAGAAGGGGCAACAAGCAAGCGAAGGGCAACAAAATCATCATCGCAAATTTGGGATCTTGCGAGATTGGAATCAATGTTAAATGTACAAACCCTAACCTAACCCTAGTTCTAGAGGGGATAGGGATGCTGGAGTTCCGGGGCTCCCAACTCTTGAAGAGAAGCATAAAGCTCACATCATGGCCAATCGAATCGAGCTCTTGAGCTCAGGTGATGAAAGGTGGCAATTCTCTTGTTCCTATGGCTCAATTATAGAAATTAAAGCAAACAACCGTTAATCAAGTGATCATTGCCGTGCAATCCTTCAACGTCGTTGTGCGCATTGGCAACATGCTTTGTCCTTGGTCCGTCTTTGCCGATGGTAGAGCTTCAGGTCCAATTGAGCAAGCTTACTACACCATACTAGACATGGTTAATGGCTTTTTATGTGTTTAAGCTTAATAACAAAACAAGCAAAGGCTACCATGCTCACAATGGGATCTTGGATGGTTCATGGGTCGATTCTCAATTTGCTATGATGGCAAGATGATTTTTTTCTATTGGAAAACATGCAAGATTTCATGCATAGATTTCAAAACTTTTTTTGAAATTAAAACAGCAGCGAAAGACATAGATTAAACAGTTTAATCTACAATATGCATGTAATCAGATTACAAAATCCTACATCAAGGATCTATAACATGTCATGATGTAAATATAAATCTAAAATTAAATTAATTATAAGTGGTATTGATTATATCAATACCTAGATCTTAAATAATTCTAGATCTAATCCTAGATCATATCTAGCTTACCAAGAGATCAGATCTCTTATCTTTGCGCAGGTCAAGAACTCCGCATTGATTTTCGTTGTTGCTTTTAGAGCCGCATACGTATTCGGCCTCTATAGGTGATCAACGCGAGCCTGCAACACAGATCGAAGATTTATCGAACGAAGATCCGCTCGAAGTACTAGCTTCTCGCAGATTCCTCCTGATGGTTAATCAAGTCCAACTAGGAGCCCAATTAAGGATAATCCTAGTCCAACTAGGAGCCCAATTAAATTAGATTAAATCAAGATTTAAATCTAATTTAAATCCTAAGTCAATTAAGTGCACCTAAGTCCTAGTCAAATAAGGAATTATTCTTTCTTGCAATTGACTTATCCAATAAACCAACTAGACTTAATCTAATTAAGTCTAAATCAATTTTAATTAAATCTAATTCAATTAGACTTGATCTCAGTCCGATTGCTCAATCAAATTGAGCCAATTAGCAATCCAATTGCTAATCGATCCTCCTGCAATACTTGCATTAGGTCAAACATCAATCGCATTGAATATTTGACCTCGAAACGATTCTCAATCATCGATTAACCATTTGATCATGTTACAAGTTCTAATGCTATGACCCCATAGGTTCGAACCTAAGTCGGTAGCATAGGAATCAATTTCTGTACC
>QRFJ01001341.1:100798-249893 GCA_006176705.1 Cocos nucifera | reverse complement strand
CAGACTTCTTTTTCTTTCCATAAGACTTTCTTTTGGAAGAAGTCCATTCCATAGCAAGAATTGAGCCTTTAGAACCTTTCATAGAAAGCTCAGCGGTAACCAGCATATTCAATAATTCGGCCAAGGAATTTTGAAGTTTATGCATGTGGTAATTCATGATGAATTGCCCATATGCATCAGTCAAGGATTGCAGAATAATATCGTTCTGCAGGTCCAAGTCTAACTTCACACCGAGCTTCTCAAGCTCTTCCATGTCCTTGATCATTGTCAGACAGTGATCTTGGACTGACTGCCCATCACGCATCTTAGCCTTAAAAAGTTATTTCGTGACTTGATATTTGGCTGCGCGACTCTGTTCACCAAACATCTCTACAGGTGAGCCAACATTTGGCGAGCAGTTTCGATATCCTCATGTTGGCGCTAGAGCTCATCAGACATCGAGCCCAACATGTAATATCTGGTCTTATTATCTTTGTCTATCCATTTTTCCAGAGACACTCTCTGTTCAATGGATGGATGGACTGGTAAGGTGGGAGGGTCCTGATCCAATGCATGGGTTAACTTCTCGAAACCCAAAACTATTTTGTAGTTCCTGAGCCAATCTTTATAATTGGGTCCGGTCAGTCTATGTATGTCCAGGATACGTGCCAATGGGTTGGACGCAGACATTTTTCTGTAGAGAGTCAAAGATTCTAGTTAGATTTTATAATTATGACTTGACCAATTTATTTAGAGATTTTATTTTTAAATAAATTAGCTTCCACTATTTTCTCAGATCCCTACACTCCCTCTGTAGAGATGCGAAAATCTCCATGATTAATGATTTCTAGTGGGTGGTGCGGTCTCACCAACTGACTCATCACCTCACCTAACAGTTATTGGTGATGGGTTAGCCAATGAGTGAACAACTCTTGTTCAATGATTCTCTAATCATGGTGCACCCAAACTTGGTCTCTAATTCATGAATCTCACCGTATCTAGAATATTGATCCACTCCTTAGTTAAGTCAGACCCACCATTTGCATAGACTGGATTCCTAATTGAGTCTCTCACCGTATCCAAAATATTGAGCCCAACTCATCCTCCAGCCCATAGCATCCAATGCCTAATAGACATGGTTGCGTCTTTCCAATGCAACTGAGCCACTGTATCCAGCCAAGAACAATCAACCCTGAAAAGGGCCCGCACATCTACAATGGTGGAAGACCTCAGACTTAATCTTTTCTTAGGGAGAATTGATTCAGGTCTCATTAAACTAGACTTGTCATAGTCATAACAATTATGACTAACCTAGTGGCATGGGTTAGCTCGGATTATTGACCACCTCAGATCAGAACTATGTCAACAGATATGGCCAGGTAAGTGAGACCGGTGGAAGGAATATGCCATTAACTCATACAAGAATGCATTCAGGTCGAGTAGCTTCCAATTAAAAACCAGTCGGTCGTATGTGCCAAACTTACCTTAGACACCAAATTATTGAGCCAGAACCAATTGGGTTTGCCTACAATCCAGACTCTAACCTCTGAGCCTAATTAGGTCTTGCTTGATCGTGACTCGATCTTGACCCAGACTTAATCCTATTAGGCTGGTCAATTTAAGCATTGTTGATCCCATCTAACCAACTCTTGATTCGGATTTGATCAACCGCTTAGACCTAATTGAGCTACCCAAGCCCGAACCCAGTATTATGAATATGTCTTAGATCTAAAATTCTCAATTTTAGACCTAATTAATATTCCATAAATCTTAATTTTTAATTAAGTAGGGTTCATAAACAAAATATGCACAATAAATCCTAGGGTTTCAGGATCTAGGGTTTTGCAGAAAGTAAGTTTTGGGTTTCTGATTAAGGACGAACGTGCAGCACCCCTACACATCATAAGAACACCCCATCGAATGGAAAGAGAGGGCCTTTAAATCCTTCTTCATTCTTATGACCGGACGGCCAAGAGGAACGCCTTAATCAGGAACATGCAATACTACAAAACAGTTTTAGATCTATATCATATATCTCATATATAAATCAGATCTAATCATGGCATATTTTGCATACATCTCATGTAGTGTTTTTAAATCTAAATTATCTCATAATAATCTAAAAAATTAGATTTAATTTTGATCTAATCAAAATAAATTCTAATCTAGATAATTATGTAGAACTATTCTACAACTAGTCTAGACATGCATCTATCATATCTCATATGATATTTAAAATTAAATAATTTTTATTTGCTATTTTTTAGATATTATTATAACCATTATAATATCAAAAAATAGTAAATAAATAGATCTAAAATATGATTTAATCAGATTAAATCAAAAACATGCAAGACTATTCTATAGAACTATTCTATTTTAGAACTAGTCATGCATATTTCCTAATCTTAGATTCAAATCATTTAATTTTAATTTTTCTGATTTCAGATCTGATCACATCTCATGTGACATCTAAAATTATTTATTTTCTAATTAAAATAAATTTAAAATTAGATCTAAACATTTTTAGAACCTTGGCTCTGATACCAGTTGAAGGGAAATCCTGATTTTTCGGACAAGGTTCGTTCAAATCTGATCAGATCAAGAGATATATTTCAAAATTTTTTTCTTAAATCTAGATCAAATATAAGATATTTTAGATCTAATTATTATTATTTTAAAAATTAAAATTAAATTAGATAAATTAAATCAGGTTTAATTTATCTTGATATGGGTAATCCTATTATCCGTTGATGATCCTGTTTGTAGCGGAAGGTTCTGGATCTAGCCATGCAAGTGTCTGGCCTCTACCGATATTCACTTAAGCTGGATCTAGAGATCCTCTTCTTCTCTATCACACCTCCAAAAATCTAATCTGGATCTGATCTGGAGGATCTTCAAAACTCCTTTTGAAGATCAGCAGTCGTCCTTTGCAGCAGCGCAGCTTTCTGGCTTTCAATCACCTTTCTTTGATCTGAATCGCACCAACCAAAAGTCCAAAACTCCTTTTGAACATGGAGAGGAAGGGGAGAAGGTGGTTTGGCATGGAGGAAGAGGGGAGAGGTAGCCTTGGGGCATGGGAAATTGTGATTCAATCATTATCTAAGTTGGACGCAGGGTCTTATTTATAGACTGACTATGATCCAACTTCTCTTCTTCCCAACCAATCACAACTCTTTGTAAAATCAGATCTAAATCTGATTGGTGGGAATAGAGTCCCCTGGATTCCTCCTTAGAGGGTGCCTAAGACCAGTCAAAGTTGGTTCTTAGGAGAACTCTAATTGGAATCCAAAAAGGAGATGGAGTCCTTGTCCAACAAGGACTCCTAGGCGCCTCCAACTTGGGCACACGCCTAGGGTGGCGTGCGCCCTCTTCCTTGCCAGGTTCTGGCAGGGGGACAGGCCCCCACCAGCTCTCCAATAGGTGCATGACATGTGGTCAAAAGTCAAAGTGTCAATGGTCAATGTTTGACCAGTCAAAGGTAGACTTTTGACCAAAGTCAAAGAACAAGAAATGGCAGGTGACCAAAAATGGCAGGTAATGTCTTACAAAATAAGACAACCTTTTCTGACTTGGACAACCTCCAGTCAGACCATATGAAGGCCTCTGATTGAGCACAAACTCCTTTGGCTCAGACAGGACAACTTATTTATGATAGCAAAAGAAGAATGTTAGGCTCAATCGAGTGCTAGCACGATTTCCTTGAACCTAATTGAATCTCATTCAGATCAATTTGAACTAGACCAGTTCAATTGATGATCACCAGATTCAAACCCTTGTTTATGTGACCCAGTTAGGATTTAGTTCTGTATGGTAATGGGATATGTCATGATCTCTATCATCGACATCATCGAAACTCCTTTCGATGGATCAGAACTCTTCTGATTCGAACAGCTAGAATGATCGATCATCTAAATCATTCTAATTGCTCCCAAAATCCACCAATGACACCTAGCAGTATATGGTGGCAACCCATCAGAGCTGAATGTGAACCTCTTGGTGCAGCTACCTATGTGATTAAGTTCTTCTATCTTGAGCCCCGATCAGATTAGGGTTAAGGTAAACTCGTCAAACCCTAGTTTCTGTCATATGATGTAATCATTCGATTCGAGTCCTGATGTGAAAATCTAAATAAAAACTCTTTCTATTATTTCACTCTGCCATGGCCATGGACTTTTGGACTTGATTCTCATGATTATCATAGGGCTGCTCCTCTACCACCGAGGTAGATAGATTCCATCTTGATGCCATCCAGTTCCTACAATGAACATGCTATAGCCAACATACACCTCAGGGTTCCATATGGCTAGGAGATCGAGTAATGGTGTAGTCAAACTATAACACCCTCAAGGTGAACTGCCGATGCACCTCAGGTCAAAGAACCAGACACACTACTGCAGCATCGAGTCAGTCATTGACGAGAAGGTAGACTCCCTAATGACTACTCGAGGTGGTCACGCTCAGTGCCCTCGTTCTCTAATGAGTATCTGTACTCTCGCTCTGGTGTCTCCACACCATAGACTCAAGACTCATCTACTAAAGAGAAGCGATTGTACACCAATCTTTCGGATTAATCACCATCCTCGTGATGATCCTATGGTCGGGAGCATTTTATGAGTTAACAATGATTATTCATGTCTTAAATTTTCAACTCTTGAAAATATGAATTATCATTACCATTAACTCAAAGGATGTATCACAGACACTAAATACACATATGTGATATAAAATAACCCATTTTATTGATATTAGTCAATATTACAATTTTGCCTCTAGAAGTGTATTACAAGTGTCAGCCAATTCTGACTTCTAGGGCACATATATCTAACACATATTTGAAAGCTTGGTGGAAGACCAAGTCAAAGGAGGAATTGGTTTTGCTTAGGATTCAATGAGATAGAATCCTTGTTAACCAAAACATCTTCCCTTGAGTGCCGCCCCCTCTTTTAATTAATTCTTCTTTTATTCCACGAAAATAATCTCCTTTTCTGTGCACCCTCCCTTGCTGACCCATACCAAAAATTGTGGAGGAGGTGCCCAAGAGTTGGGCACTCCAACAACTTCCCATGTTTGGATATTCCTAGTCTAGGAATTTAAGCTAACTTGGACTCTTCTTTTTTCATATTTATTGGATGAATTTTATTCTAATTTTTTCATAAAATATAGAGCTTTGGGAGTGGTTTGGGGTGTGCAAAAATCAGAGAAAGTGGATCCTTGGGCATGGGGGTTCCATAGGCACCAAACTTGGTGTTAGGTGAGAGAAAAGAGAAGAAGAAGAAGAGGGTCTTCCTCTAGGGCTATTTTATTTTCAATCTCTCCTTCTTTCTTTTAAGTTTTTTGGAGAGAGTCTTAAATCAAAAAACTCTCATCTTTCTTCTCATATTTTGGAGAATCCAAACTTCATAGATGGGAGCATCAGATCGACCATCGAAGAAGGATCAGTACAGTACTAACATGCTGTGCTGACTTCCTGCATCGGACTTCAGATCAGAGATTGTAGGCTCGTGTGGATGACTCCTAAAGGTTGGATGCATGTGTGGCTCATGACTTCATCCTCAAACCTGGATCAGTAAGTTAGAACATCTAAACTTGCTCAGATAATAGATCTGATCTATAAACTTCATACCTACAATTGATGTAGTATAGATCTAGGTTGATTTGATCAATCTTTTTCTTTCTTATTTGATTTTAATTTTTGATTTAATATCATGTCTTAATCATATAATAGATCTAATACCTAGGTATTTATATAATTATTTAAATAAAATTTTGATTTATTTAAGTATTTTACTGCAAAATCTTGAAAAGGTTTCAAGATCTACTTGTGAAACCCTAGATCTTGTTTCCTCAATTGGTATTAGAGCCTAGGTTTTTATTAAATGATTTTTATGCATGTTTAAATTATTTCTTAGATTAGATCTAATTTATAATCTAATTATTAAATCTAAAATTAAAAAAATAAAAAAATAAAAAATTTTAAATTGCATAGACTGTCATAAGATTATCCTGCTGTAAGGTTTGTCCCTTACAATGAATAGGTTGTCCTAGTACGTGTTGATCTAAAATATCGATCATAAAATTTTAGATTATATCTAAGAGATTTTATGATCTAATTAAAAATATTTTAATTTGATTTCAATCATCATAAATATATTAGATTTGATCTAGGAAGATTTATGATTGATTATTATTGAAACTGTTTCAATTACATTAACCTGTTTAGATTAGATCTAAAGTAGTTTTATATTTATTTTACTTGCATATTAATTATGAATCAAACATGCAACTTGGTTGATAGAACCATGTTGTAAAAATATTTTACAAATATGAAAATCATTTTCAAAAAATCAAACCCCAACCCTCAGCCCAAAACTTAATTAAGAATTAAGAAGTTGTTCGATTAGGTTCTAGAATTATAAATTTAAGATCCTATGACACGAATTATAACACATTGGATTAAATGGATTAGTGGGGATTAGGTCCATTAATTAAGTTAGACCTAGGGTTAGATTAGAGAATGGACTTAATTAGAGAATTGACTAAATCTAATCAATTATTGTCTTAGATTAGGTCAAGGATTCTCTAGATCAATTACAATAGTTGTAGTTGGTCAAGTCCATGTCTTTAACAAAACCCAAGATGGACTTGATTCTTGGCTATGCGATCTAACACAAACTATTAAGTTGATCTAATTGAAACTAATTAAACTAGTTGGTGTCTAAGGTAAATCAGATCAATGGTTTTTAATTGGCAGCCTGCTTACCTGGCCAATTTTGATGGTATCTAAGGCAAGCCTGGCAGACCATTCCATTGATCAAACTTACCTGATCTCTTGGTGAGATTATATTTTGATCAGATCGCTTGACTATTCGAGCTAATGAATGTTAGCTAGGTAAATCAGTTTGATCGATTTAGGTGCTCCTCGACCTGCCTATTAATGGTCTCCCTTAAGCTGACTTGGTGAAGTTAATGGAAGGATCATGACAAGCTGGTTAATCTGACCTGCTGGCATCTATAAATTAAATCCTCTAAAATTATTAGGTCCCTAAAATGAAATAGTTATATGATAACTGGATCATAGCCTCCCATTAAAATGGATGATAATGGGTCCATCGGTTGGATAATCATTAGAGGCCCAAAGGCCTGGTGCTTATCGATCGATGGAATTATCATTCATTATATGATCTCTTGGATACATCTTTCTAAATGGTGGTCAGGTGGGCCAACCAAAATTGGGTCTGATCATTCATTGGTTGGATGGGCCAAGTGTGGTCATGTTAATGGTTGGACCTAACTGATCCTTTTTTGAGAAGGCCAAAGCCAACTGATCAGGGCCTAGAACAAAATTTAATTACTACAAATTATTTATAGAAATAATTAGCTATGAACCTATCCTTAGATGTATATGGATGGGCCAACCAAAGTTGGGCTTGTGTACAATCTATGTGGATTCTAGTACCCATTAAGAAATTAGGGTAATTCTTCGAATTGGAGATATAGGCTACCAATTTGAATAAAATAGTGAAAGAAACCTTTTGATTAAAGTCCAAATCTTTAGATTTAATAAATCAATTATTAATTAGATTTTGGTTTCATTTTGTGCAGACATGGCTACTTCTCTATTGCTCCGATCATTGTTGGACAATGATAAGTTAGTGGGATCCAACTTCGGTAGCTAGTACTGAAAGTTGAAGATTATCCTAGAGCATGAATGGATCCTAAATATGCTGACGGATCCTGCACCTAAGGAGCCAACTGTCAATGCACGTGGAACAGTCAGAGACACTTATTAGAAGTGGCTCAATGATCGAATCACGGTGCGCTGTATTATGCTGGCTACGATGAGCGATGAGTTTAGTTGTAAGTTTAAGATAGCTCAGCCAAATAAAATGCTTCAAGTATTGGAGGATTCTTTTGGCACACCTAATGACGTTGAGAGGCACAAGACTAGTTGTGCCATCTTCAACGCCAGAATGCGGGATGGTGCCTATGTCACTGATCATATATTGTACACAATCGAACTGATAGAGCACTTGAGCAATCTTGACTTTTTCTTGCATAAACAACTTGGGAAAGATGTAATACTGAACTCGCTACCCAAGTCTTATCTCCCATTCCTTACACATTATAGAATGTCAAAGCCTGAAGTGGACTACCATGGGTTACTAGGGTTACTTCAGAAATTTGACAAGGATCACCAACTCTATAAGGAGTCGGTGAACTTAGTGGGAGGTTCGTCTTCTCATTCTTGATCCTCTGAAAATGTAAAAAAGAATAAGAAGAAGAAAGACAAGAAGGTGCATGTTCATGCTAGAACACCCATGCAGGCTCAAACCCCAAAAGCCAAGCCCGATAAGAGTCAAGCCGAATGCTTCTTTTGCAAGAAGTGGGGGCATTGAAAGAAAAATTATCCTCAATACATTGCCTCCCTGGATCCGAACAGGCAGAGAAAGAAGCAAGCTATTGCTGGGCAAAGTATTTATATGATAACTCCTTGCAATTTTTTTATTTATGATATTACTGGCTGAATATTGGATATCGGTAGCCCTTACCATATTTGTAATTCGTTGTAGGGGCTGCAGGTCAGTAGAAGATTCGAGCAAGATGAGAGATTTCTGAATGTTAGAGATGGAAGATCAGTTCTAGTTCTTACTTTAGAAATTTTGAAACTTGTATTCAAATCTCATACTATTGTTCTTAGTGATTATCATTTCTGTCCTAGTTTTTTTTTAAATATCATTTATGTAGGCCTTTTGGCCATGAACAATTATGAAATTTTAATAAAAAAATGAATTTGTAATGTCATTATGAATGATGTTACTACTTTCTATGGACAGTTGAACAATGGTGTATATATATTATCACAATCTATTAATGTAGTCTATTCTACTGGCAAAGCATCCTTAGATTAGATAAGTGTGATCAGATATCTACTTATGGCACTATAGGCTAGGTCATATAAACAAGAACAGGATAAATAGGTTGACTTCAAAAGAAAATTCTCGAAGTTAACAATTGTGAATCACTTCCAACCTATGAGTCCTGTCTTCTTGGTAAAATGACCAAGTCACCTTTTACTGAAAAAGGTGAGAGAGCCAATGAGCTCTTAGGTCTAGTACATACTGATGTATGCGGACCAATAAGCATAATTGCTAGAGGTGGATATGTCTACTTCATCACTTTCATAGATGATCTATCCATATATGGATATGTCTATCTGATGAAACATAAGTCGGATTCTTTTGAAATGTTCAAACAATTTTGAAGTAAAGTAAAAAAATATACTAGAAAGAGTATTAAAACTCTTCGGTTTAATTGAGGAGGAGAATACTTTTCTGGTGAGTTTCTCATATATCTAGAAAAGAATGAAATTCTCTTCCAATGGACTCCTAGAATACCACAACATAATGGTGTGTCTAAAAGGAGGAATCAAACTTTGTTAGACATGGTTCGATCCATGATGGAATTTGTCGGCTTGTCAATATCCTTCTGGGGATATGCACTCGAATTGGCTTGTTATATATTAAATAAGATTCAAAGTAAGTCTGTAGTTAAAACCCCATATGAGATATGGATAGGGCGTAAGCCAGCACTTTCATACCTTAGGATTTGGGGGTGCTCGGCTCATGTCAAACGGTTAGTTACAGACAAACTTGGACCTAGGTCTAACAAATGTACATTCATAGGATACCCAAAAGAGATCAAAGGATACTATTTCTACCATGCTGATGAACAAAAGGTGTTCGTCAGCCTTAGGACAATCTTTTTGGAAAAAAAGTTTCTTGATGAAGGAACTGTTGCCTCTAAGGTTGAACTTGATGAAGTTCAATAGATAGAAAGTTCAACATAGAATATTGAACCTAAGTTGGATTTGATCAGATTAGATTCGAAGTCTAGTGAACCTGCACCATTAAGGCAATCCGATAGAGTACCGCACCATCCGGATAAATACTATGGATTCTTGGTCCAAGATGGTGATCCCATCGAGCTCGATGAGAACGATGAGGATTCGATTACTTATATGGATGCAATGCAAAGACTCGACTCTGAGAAATGGCTAGAAGCCATGAGATCCAAAATGGATTTCATGAAGGTCAATGATGTATGGACATTAGTTGACGCACCTGAAGGGGTTAAACCCATTGGGTGTAAATGGGTCTTCAAAAGGATAAGGGGCACAGACAAAAAGTTGGAGATCTATAAAGTCCGTCTGGTTGCCAAGAGATATCATCAACATTATGGTATTAACTATGATGAGATGCTCTTCCCTATGGCAATGCTCAAGTCCGTTCGGATCATGCTTACCATTGCTGTCCATCTGGATTATGAAATCTGGTAGAGGGATGTGAAGACAGCTTTTCTAAATGAAGAGCTGACTGAAGAGGTGTATATGACACAACCTGAAGGATTCACATCGATAGATGAATCCAAGGTGTGCAAGCTTCAAAGATCCATTTATGGATTGAAGCAGGTATCTCGGAGTTGGAACATGCATTTTAATAAAGTGATCAAAATGTATGACTTCATTAAAAATGGAGAAGAACCCTGCATTTACAAATAGGCAAATGGTCCAGCAGTGGTATTCCTTATTTTGTATGTGGATGATATTCTCTTAATCAAAAATGATATCCCCGCACAATAAGGAATAAAAGTCTGATTTTCATCATAGTTCTCCATGAAGGACTTGGGTGAAGCATCCTACATTCTAGGAATGAAGATCTACAAGAATAGATCTAAAAGGATGCTTGGTATATCCCAATCCACGTACATAGAAACTATGCTGAAGAGGTTCAACATGGAGAATTCCATAAAGGGCTATCTTTCGATAGGCCAAGGAATTTCTCTCTCTAAGAAGGATTATCCGACAACTTTTAAAGGGAGAGCATATGAGTAGAATTCCATATGCTTCGATAGTAGGGTCGATTATATATGCAATGACATGTACGAGACTAAACATGGCATACTCACTAGGAGTAGTGAGTACATATTAGTCTGATTCTAGAAAAAATTACTAGAAGATGGTTAAAACCATCCTTAAGTATTTAAAAAATACTAAAGACTAATGGTTGGTTTATGATGAGTCAGATATGAGCTTGTGGGGTTTACAGACTCCAGCTTTCAATCTGATCATGATGATAGTAAAAGTATATCGGGATATATCTTTACTCTAAATGGTGGAGCCATCTGTTGAAAAAATTTCAAGCAGCATACCGTGGCTGACTCTATTTATGAAGCAGAGTATATGACAGCATCAGATGCAGCAAAGAAAGCTGTGTGGTTGAGGAAGTTCATCACTGAGCTTGGAGTAGCATACTACATTGATGGTCCAGTCCTACTCTACTGCGACAGCATTGGCGCCATAGCTCTGAAGGGAAAATCCAGATTTTTCGGACCAGATTCATTCAGATCTGATCAGATCAAGAGATATATTTTAAATTTTTTTTTCTTTGATCCTAATCAAATCTGGGATATTTTGGATTAGATTCTTATTATTTTAAAAATTAAAATAAATTTAGATAAATTAAATCAAATTTAATTTACCTTGAAGTGGGTAATCCTATTACCCATTGATGATCCTATAAGCAGCGGAAGGTTCTGGATCTAGCCACGCAAGTGCCTAGTCTCTACCGATATCCACTCAGACTGGATCTGAAGATCCTCTTCTTCTCTATCACGTCTCCAAAAATCAGATCTGGATCTGATCTGGAGGATCTTCAAAATACCTTTCGAAGATCAGCAGTCGTCCTTTGCAGCAGCGCAGCCTTCTAGCTTTCAGTCGCCTTTCTCTCATCTGGATTGCACCAACCAAGAATCCAAAACCCCTTTTGGATGTGGAGAGGAGAGGGAGAAGGTGGGTTTGGCATGGAGGAGGAGAGGAGAAGCAGCCTTGGGGCATGGAGAATTGTGATTGCTCTTTGAGTTGGGCGCAGGGTCTTATTTATAGACTATCTGTGATCCAACTCCTCTTCTTCCCAACCAATCACAACTCTTTGTGAAATCAGATCTAAATCTGATTGGTGGGAATAGAGTCCCCTGGATTCCTCCTTAGATGGTGCCTAAGACCAGTCAAAGTTGGTTCTTAGGAGAACTCTAATCGAATCCAAAAAGGAGATGGAGTCCCTATCCAACAGGGACTCCTGGGCGCCTCCAACTTGGGCACACGCCAAGGGTGGCGTGCGCCCTCCTCCTTGCCAGGTTCTGGCAGGGGGACAAGGCCCCCACCAGCTCTCCAATAGGTGCATGACATGTGGACAAAAGTCAAAGTGTCAATGGTCAACATTTGACCAGTCAAAGGTCAACTTTTGACCAAAGTCAAAGGACGAGAAATGGCAGGTGACCAAAAATGGCAGGTAATGTCTTACAAAATAAGACAACCTTTTCTGACTTGGACAAGCTCCAGTCAGACCAAGTGAAGGCCTCTGATTGAGCACAAACTCCTTTGGCTCAGTCAGGACAACTATTTATGATAGTAAAAGAAGAACGTTAGGTTCAATCGAGTGCTAGCACGATTTTCTTGAACCTAATTGAATCTCATTCAGATCAATTGAACTGGATCAGTTCAATTGATGATCACCAGATTCAAACCCTTGTTTGTGTGACCCAGTTAGGTTCAGTTCTGTATGGTAATGGGATATGTCATGATCTCTATCATCGACATCATCGAAACTCCTTTCGATGGATCAGAACTCTTCTGATTCGAACAGCTAGAATGATCGATCATCTAAATCATTCTAATTGCTCCCAAAATCCACCAGTGACACCTAGCAGTATATGGTGGCAACCCATCAGAGCTGAATGCGAACCTCTTGGTGCAGCTACCTGTGTGATTAAGTTCTTCTATCTTGAGCCCCGATCAGATTAGGGTTAAGGTGAACTCGTCAAACCCTAGTTCTCTGTCATATGATGTAATCATTCGATTCAAGTCCGATGTGAAAATCTAAATAGAAACTCTTTCTATTATTTCACTCTGCCATGGCCATGGGCTTCTGGACTTGATTCTCATGATCATCATAGGGCTGCTCCTCTACCACCGAGGTAGATAGATTCCATCTTGATGCAATCCAGTTCCTACAATGAACATGCTATAGCCAACATACACCTCAGGGATTCCATATGGCTAGGAGACCGAGTAATGGTGTAGTCAAACTATAACACCCTCAAGGTGAACTGCCGATGCATCTCAGGTCAAAGAACCAGACACACTACTGCAGCATCGAGTCAGTCATTGACGAGAAGGTAGACTTCCCTAATGACTACTCGAGGTGGTCACGCTCAGTGCCCTCGTTCTCTAACGAGTACCTGTACTCTCGCTCCGGTGTCTCCACACCGTAGACTCAAGACTCATCTACTAAAGAGAAGCGATTGTACACCAACCTTCCGGATCAATCACCATCCTCGTGATGATCCTATGGTCGGGAGCATTTTATGAGTTAATAATGATTATTCATGTCTTAAATTTTCAACTCTTGAAAATATGAATTATCATTACCATTAACTCAAAGGATGTATCACAGACACTAAATACACATATGTGATAGAAAATAACCCATTTTATTGATTTTAGTCAAAATTATAATTTTGCCCCTAGAAGTGTATTACAAGTGTCAGCCAATTCTGGCTTCTAGGGCACATATATCTAACAATCTCCCACTTGTCCTAAAGCCAATTGGCTACAAGTCTAAGTCCCATCTTCTCAAGGTGGGCTTCGATCTTCTGCTGGCCCAACGGCTTTGTAAGTGGGTCTGCCACATTATCTGTGGAGTTGACTCTCTTGACCTCGACGTAACCCTTCTCGAGGTAATCGCGGATGAGGTGGTATCGCCGCTCAATGTGCTTGGATTTCTGGTGAGACCTCGGCTCCTTAGCAAGGGCTATGGCGCCATTGTTGTCGCAGTATAGAGGAATGGCATCTGATGGCATTACTCCAATTTCTGCAGCAAACTTCTTGTACCAGAATGCTTCCTTCGCAGCCTCTGATGCAGCGATATATTCTGCTTCCATGGTGGAATCTGCTATCACCGTTTGCTTGGAACTCTTCCAGCTGACAGCACCACCATTGCACACAAACAGACTCCCAGATGTCGACTTTCGATCATCTATATCGGACATGAAATCCGAGTCTGTGTATCCCTGGACTTGGAGTTCTCCATTACCAAAGACCAACATCATATCCTTAGTTCTTCTCAAGTACTTAAGGATACATTTCACAGAAGTCCAGTGTTCTTCACCTGGATTTGACTGATATCTGCTTGTGACACTCACAGCATGGGCTATATCAGGTCGTGTACATAGCATGGCATACATGAGGCTCCCTATTGCAGAAGCATAAGGGATCTTGCTCATGCGTTCTATTTCCTCAGGTGTGCTAGGGCACATCTTCTTGGAAAGATGAATACCATGTCTGAAGGGTATTAATCCCCTCTTAGAGTTTTCCATACTAAACCTCTTTAGTACTTCCTCTATGTACATCTTCTGTGAAAGTCCTAGCATCCTATTCGGTCTATCCCTATAGACCTTAATTCCTAGAATAAAGGATGCTTCACCTAGGTCTTTCATGGAGAATTCCTTGGACAACCATAATTTGACTGTTGTCAACATGGGAATATCATTCCCAATAAGGAGGATGTCATCCACGTACAATACGAGGAAGACAACAGCGCTCCCACTGACCTTTTTGAAAACACATGGTTCCTCTTCATTTTTGATGAAACCAAACATTTTGATCACATCATTGAAATGAGTGTTCCAGCTCCGAGATGCTTGCTTAAGTCCATATATGGACCTTTGCAGCTTGCAAACCTTGTGATCAGTATCACTGGATGTGAAACCTAGCGGCTGTTCCATATAGATATCTTCCTCAAGATATCCATTTAAGAATGCCATTTTCACGTCCATTTGCCATATTTCATAATCGAAATAGGCTGCAACGGCAAGCAATGTGCGGATGGATTTTAGCATAGCCACTGGGGAAAAGGTATCCTGATAGTCAATGCCTTCGCATTGACTATAACCTTTTGCCACTAGTCTAGCCTTGAATGTCTCCACATTCCCATCTGCACCAATCTTTCTCTTGAAGATCCATTTACACCCAATAGGTACTATACCTTCTGGTGGATCTACCAAGGTCCAGACTTGGTTTGAGTGCATCGAGTCAATTTCTGACTGCATTGCCTCTAGCCATTTCTCGGAGTCGATATCTGATATCGCCTCGTTGTAGGTTTTGGGATCATCACCATGAGCACCATTACCTACGAGGAACATTTTCTCTACTTCCTCTGAAATAATACCTAAGTATCTTTCAGGGGGATGGAAAACTCTTTCCGATCTACGAGGTGGAGGAGGTAGTGTTCTTATTGGCTCAACCTGATTTGGTTCCAATTGGTCCTTAGCTCGTTGTACTTGTGAGACTTTCTCATCAAGCTTAATCTGCTTTCCAATGCCGCTATCTTGAATAAACTATTTTTCAAGAAAGATGGCATGTCGACTCACAATCACATTGTGGTCTTCTGGAATGTAGAAATAGTATCCTAATGACTCTTTAGGATATCCTATGAATCGAGCTCTAAAGGACCTAAACTCTAACTTGTCCGCTTGTTGTCTTTTGACATGAGCCGGACAACCCCAAATTCTGAGATGACTCAGACTTGGTTTCTTACCGTGCCATATCTCATACGGTGTGGTAGGAACGGTTTTAGAGGGAACCCTATTCAGTAGATAAATTGAAGTTAACAATGAATGTCCCCAAAGAAAATCAGGGAGGTCTGTGAAGCTCATCATGGATCGAACCATATCCAATAGAGTCCGATTTCTCCATTCTGAAACCCCGTTGAGTTGAGGTGTTCCTGGTGGAGTCCATTGAGAGACTATGCCATTTTCCTTGAGATAGTCTAGGAATTCTCGGCTAAGGTATTCACCTCCTCGATCTGATCGAAGAACCTTAATGGGTTTTTCAGTTTGTTTTTCTACTTCATGTCTGAATTCTTTGAACTTTTCAAAAGCTTCAGACTTGTGTCTCATAAGATACACATACCCATACCTAGACAGATCATCGGTAAAGGTAATGAAGTAGACAAAATTGCCTCTAGCCGGCACATCAAATGGGCCGCACACATCAGTATGTACTAGGGCAAGGAGATCTGTGGCCCTCTCCCCATGTCCAACAAAAGGGAGTTTAGTCATTTTGCCTTGAAGACAAGATTCACAAGTTGGATATGACTCGAAAGTCAATGGACTCAATAGCCCATTTTTCTCCAATTTGTTGATCCTATCTTCTGCTATATGACCTAATCTCAGGTGCCATAGATATCTATCGTTTGGACTATCCCTAGGTCGTTTGGCATTCACGTTTTGCTCGATAGTTAGAACAGGTACATCAATATGTAGCTGATAAAGACCATTAATAAGGAAAACCATTTGCAATTTTATTTCTTTCATAAAGAATGTTACAATGGTCCTTAAAGAAGGTAATCACATAGCCTTCTTAGTGCTAAGCATGAAACAGAAATCAAATTCCTGCTAGCTGCAGGCACATAATAACAGTCTTTCAAAACTAAGTCTAAACCAGATGGTAATCGAAGAGGGTATGTTCCCACGGCTACTGCAGCAACTCTTGCTCCATTACCGATGCGTAGGATCATGTCTCCATCCCTCAGCCTCCTGCTATCCTCAAGACCCTGCATGGAAGTGCACAGATGAGCACTAGAACCAGAGTCAAGCACCCAACTGGATGCAGAAGAAACCGTAAGGTTAGACTCAATAACGAGCATACCTCCAGAAGGACCTTCCTTCTTGTTCTTCAGGGTGGCCAGGTAAGTAGGGCAGTTCCGCTTCCAATGGCCGTCGCTGTTGCAATGGAAACACTTTCCTTTGACATCGGCCTTTTTCTTCGGCTCTGCCTTCTTCTTCTTTGCTCCTTCCACCTTTCTGCTTTTTCACAGACTTCTTTTTCTTTCCATAAGACTTTCTTTTGGAAGAAGTCCGTTCCATAGCAAGAACTGAGCCTTTAGAACCTTTCATAGAAAGCTCAGCGGTGACCAGCATATTCATTAATTCGGCCAAGGAAATTTTGAAGTTTATGCATGTGGTAATTCATGATGAATTGCCCATATGCATCAGTCAAGGATTGCAGAATAATATCATTCTGCAGATCCAAGTCTAACTTCACACCGAGCTTCTCAAGCTCTTCCATGTCCTTGATCATTCATCAGACAGTGATCTTGGACTGACTGCCCATCACGCATCTTAGCCTTAAAAAGTCATTTCGTGACTTGATATTTGGCTGCGCGACTCTGTTCACCAAACATCTCCTGCAGGTGAGCCAACATTTGGCGAGCAGTCCCGATATCTTCATGTTGGCGCTGGAGCTCATCAGACATCGAGCCCAACATGTAATATCTGGCCTTATTATCTTCGTCTATCCATTTTTTCAGAGACGCTCTCTGTTCAGTGGATGGACGGGCTGGTAAGGTGGGAGGGTCCTGGTCCAATACATGGGTTAACTTCTCGAAACCCAAAATAATTTTGTAGTTCCTGAGCCAATCTTTATAATTGGGTCCGGTCAGTCTATGTGTGTCCAGGATACGTGCCTAATGGGTTGGACGCAGACATTTTCCTGTAGAGAGTCAAAGATTCTAGTTAGATACTGTAATTATGACTTGACCAATTTATTTAGGATTTTATTTTTAAACAAATTAGCTCCCACTATTTTCTCGGATCCCTACACTCCCTCTGTAGAGATGCAAAAATCTCCATGATTAATGATTTCTAGTGGGTGGTGCGGTCTCACCAACTGACTCATCACCTCACCTAACAGTTATTGGTGATGGGTTAGCCAATGAGTGAACAACTCTTGTTCAATGATTCTCTAATCATGGTGCACCCAAACTTGGTCTCTAATTCATGAATCTCACCGTATCCAGAAATATTGATCCACTCCTTAGTTAAGTCAGACCCACCATTTGCATAGACTGGATTCCTAATTGAGTCTCTCACCGTATCCAAAATATTGAGCCCAACTCATCCTCCAGCCCATAGCATCCAATGCCTAATAGACATGGTTGCATCTTTCCCGGTGCAACTGAGCCACTGTATCCAGCCGAGAACAATCAACCCCGGGAAGGGCCCGCACATCTACAATGGTGGAAGACCTCAGACTTAATCTTTTCTTAGGGAGAATTGATTCAGGTCTCATTAAACTAGACTTGGTCATAGTCATAACAATTATGACTAACCTAGTGGCATGGGTTAGCTCGGATTATTGACCACCTCAGATCAGAACTGTGTCAACAGATATGGCCAGGTAAGTGAGACCGGTGGAAGGAATATGCCATTAACTCATACAAGAATGCATTCAGGTCGAGTAGCTTCCAATTAAAAATCAGTCGGTCGTATGTGCCAAACTTACCTTAGACACCAAATTGTTGAGTCAGAACCAATTGGGTTAGCCTACAATCCAGACTCTAACCTCTGAGCCTAATTAGGTCTTGCTTGATCGTGACTCGATCTTGACCCAGACTTAATCCTATTAGGCTGGTCAATTTAAGCATTGTTGATCCCATCTAACCAACTCTTGATTCGGTTTGATCAACCGCTTAGACTAATTGAGCTACCCAAGCCCGAACCCAGTATTATGAATATGTCTTAGATCTAAAATTCTCAATTTTAGACCTAATTAATATTCCATAATCTTAATTCTTAATTAAGTAGGGTTCATAAACAAAATATGCACAATAAATCCTAGGGTTTCAGGATCTAGGGTTTTGCAGAAAGTAAGTTTTGGGATTTCTGATTAAGGACGAACACGCAGCACCCCTACACATCATAAGAACACCCCATCGAATGGGAAAGAGAGGGCCTTTAAACCCTTCTTCATTCTTATGACCGGACGGCCAAGAGGAATGCCTTAATCAGGAACATGCAATACTACAAAATAGTTTTAGATCTATATCATATATCTCATATACAAATTAGATCTAATCATGGCATATTTTGCATACATCTCATGTATCGAATCATGCATATTTTTCAGATCTAAATTATCTCATAATAATCTAAAAAATTAGATTTAAATTGATCTAATCAAAATAAATTCTAATCTAGATAATTATGTAGAACTATTCTACAACTAGTCTAGACATGCATCAATCATATCTCATATGATATTTAAAATTAAATAATTTTTATTTGCTATTTTTTAGATGTTATTATAATAATTATAATATCAAAAAATAGTAAATAAATAGATCTAAAATATGATTTAATCAAATTAAATCAAAAACATGCAAGACTATTCTATAGAACTATTCTATTTTAGAACTAGTCATGCATATTTTCTAATCTTAGATCCAAATCATTTAATTTTAATTTTTTTCTGATTTTAGATCTGATCACATCTCATGTGACATCTAAAATCACTTATTTTTTTAATTAAAATAAATTTAAAATTAGATCTAAATACTTTTAGAACCTTGGCTCTGATACCAGTTGAAGGAAAATCCTGATTTTCCGGACCAGGTTCGTTCAGATCTGATCAGATCAAGAGATATATTTCAAAAATTTTTTCTCTTTGATCCTAATCAGATCTGATGATATTTTAGATCTAATTCTTATTATTTTAATAAATTAAAATAAAATTAAGATAAATTAAATCAAATTTAATTTACCTTGATTTGGGTAATCCTATTACCCTGTTGATGATCCTGTATGCAGCGGAAGGTTCTGGATCTAGCCACGCAAGTGCCTGGCCTCTACCGGTATCCACTCAGGCTGGATCTGGAGATCCTCTTCTTCTCTATCATGTCTCCAAAAATTAGATCTGGATCTGATCTGGAGGATCTTCAAAACTCTTTTGAAGATCAGCAGTCGTCCTTTGCAGCAGCGCAGCCTTCTTAGCTTTTCAGTCGCCTTTCTTTGATCTGGATCGCACCAACCAAGAATCCAAAACTCCTTTTGGATGTGGAGAGGAGAGGGAGAAGGTGGGTTTGGCATGGAGGAGGAGAGCAGAAGCAGCCTTGGGGCATGGAGAATTGTGATTGCAATCTTTGTTTAAGTTGGGCGCAGGGTCTTATTTATAGACTAAGCGTGATCCAACTCCTCTTCTTCCCAACCAATCACAACCCTTTGTGAAATCAGATCTAAATCTGATTGGTGGGAATAGAGTCCCCTGGATTCCTCCTTAGAGGGTGCCTAAGACCAGTCAAAGTTGGTTCTTAGGAGAACTCTAATTGGAATCCAAAAAGGAGATGGAGTCCCTGTCCAACAAGGGACTCCTAGGCGCCTCCAACTTGGGCACACGCCAAGGGTGGCGTGCGCCCTCCTCCTTGCCAGGTTCTGGCAGGGGGACAGGCCCCCACCAGCTCTCCAATAGGTGCATGACATGTGGTCAAAAGTCAAAGTGTCAATGGTCAACATTTGACCAGTCAAAGGTAGACTTTTGACCAAAGTCAAAGAACAAGAAATGGCAGGTGACCAAAAATGGCAGGTAATGTCTTACAAAATAAGACAACCTTTTCTGACTTGGACAACCTCCAGTCAGACCATATGAAGGCCTCTGATTGAGCACAAACTCCTTTGGCTCAGTCAGGACAACTTATTTATGATAGTAAAAGAAGAACGTTAGGTTCAATCGAGTGCTAGCACGATTTTCCTTGAACCTAATTGAATCTCATTCAGATCAATTGAACTAGATCAGTTCAATTGATGATCACCAGATTCAAACCCTTGTTTGTGTGACCCAGTTAGGTTCAGTTCTGTATGGTAATGGGATATGTCATGATCTCTATCATCGACATCATCGAAACTCCTTTCGATGGATCAGAACTCTTCTGATTCGAACAGCTAGAATGATCGATCATCTAAATCATTCTAATTGCTCCCAAAATCCACCAGTGACACCTAGCAGTATATGGTGGCAACCCATCAGAGCTGAATGCGAACCTCTTGGTGCAGCTACCTGTGTGATTAAGTTCTTCTATCTTGAGCCCCGATCAGATTAGGGTTAAGGTGAACTCGTCAAACCCTAGTCTCTGTCATATGATGTAATCATTCGATTCGAGTCCAATGTGAAAATCTAAATAGAAACTCTTTCTATTATTTCACTCTGCCATGGCCATGGGACTTCTGGACTTGATTCTCATGATCATCATAGGGCTGCTCCTCTACCACCGAGGTAGATAGATTCCATCTTGATGCAATCCAGTTCCTACAATGAACATGCTATAGCCAACATACACCTCAGGGTTCCATATGGCTAGGAGACCGAGTAATGGTGTAGTCAAACTATAACACCCTCAAGGTGAACTGCCGATGCATCTCAGGTCAAAGAACCAGACACACTACTGCAGCATCGAGTCAGTCATTGACGAGAAGGTAGACTTCCCTAATGACTACTCGAGGTGGTCACGCTCAGTGCCCTCGTTCTCTAACGAGTACCTGTACTCTCGCTCCGGTGTCTCCACACCGTAGACTCAAGACTCATCTACTAAAGAGAAGCGATTGTACACCAACCTTTCGGATCAATCACCATCCTCGTGATGATCCTATGGTCGGGAGCATTTTATGAGTTAATAATGATTATTCATGTCTTAAATTTTCAACTCTTGAAAATATGAATTATCATTACCATTAACTCAAAGGATGTATCACAGACACTAAATACACATATGTGATAGAAAATAACCCATTTTATTGATTATTAGTCAAAATTATAATTTTGCCCCTAGAAGTGTATTACAAGTGTCAGCCAATTCTGGCTTCTAGGGCACATATATCTAACAATAACTGAGCATATTTGATCTAAGTTGACTCACCAGAAGATTAAAGAACTCCGATACTAAAGTCTTCATGGGTCCCATAAAAAGATGGTTTAGTACTATGCGAGTGGCTATAGACATGTGAGAGTTATTGAAAATTGTATCTCAAAGCCAATCATCAGCCTATTGACGATTGAGATATTGTAATTGATTTATCAATTAATAAAAAAATATTTAGGCATCTTTTTTCATCACAAGTTTACATCTTCTAATGAACTTCATTATTGTGATGAAATCTTTAGGACTATTTAGTTTCGATAAAGAGAGGATTTATCGATTAGTTCTTAAATTTGTTCACAACCAAATGATAGGCTGTTAATTAGGATGATAGCGTCTATCGAGCATAGGTCTCTATATACCATATAGGTTGGTTGTCCTCTTAACCAAGGTGTGTAGAGACATTGGTATGGCATACAGGTAAGATATATGGGTACATCATCATTGAACGTGAACAACTCTAGAGCATTCTACTGTCAAGAATATCTCTAATGGGATATAGGTATAAGTATCCCTTTGACCTGAGATCATCTCAGTGACTTGCAAGCAACTCACTATGCTTTGGTATTGAACTAACTGAATTTCTAATTCAGCAACAGAAGGATTTTGGGCACAGTTAAGTACTTACAAAGTCGAAGTGTGATCAAGATGGAATTGACCACTCTAAGAGTTGGAGAAGAATGTATCACTGTATTTCAATATAGCAAAACCTTGGCCAGCGTAATCCATCAGATGAATTTGATATTTTAAAATATAATATGGATAACCTAATCAGAGTTGATAGTTAAACTCTGATGTGTCCTATGAGCATTATGGTCAAAGGGATGAATTATATGAAAACTATATCCGCATGGATTCTAAGGATGGTGTTCTACACCTTCGACCTATCCGGCCATCGGGTATCATTACTAGATGATCATTTCGATTGGTACAAAAATTTATTCCTATACTACCGACTTAGATTTGGATCTATGAGGTCACACACATTAGAGCTTATGATCTGATCGAATGGTTGATCAATGATTAAGAGTCATTCTAGGGTTAAACAATCAATATGATTGGTGTTTAATTTAGTGCAAGTATTATAGGAGGATCGATTAGCAATTAGATTGCTAATTAGCTTAATTTGATTAATCCAATAGGTTGAGATTAAGTCTAATTAAATATAATTTAATTAGATTTGGTTTGGGCTTGATTGGATTAAGTCCAATTGGTTTATTAGATAAGGCAAGTGCAAAGAACAACTAGTCCTAGTCTAACTAGGACTCGGATTAACCCAATTTTCTAATTTAATTAGAAAATAAATTAAAATTAAATCTAATTTAATCTAATTTAATTAAGTCTTTAAATGGGTTAGGGTCTTATTTAATTGGATTGGTTTAATCTTGATTTTATTTGGATAAAAGTCTTGTTTGACCAAGTCAAAATAGCAGTCCTAGTGTGACTAGGACTCCCTATCTCCTTGCACCACCTTGGTCCCAATAACCCACATACCTACCTTTTAGGTATTTTTCATGCAAAATCCCTTTCTTCTTGATTTCCATGCCCCCTCTCTCCCTCCAAGTCATATTTGAAAGTTAGGTGGAAGACCAAGTCAAAGGAGGAATTGGTTTTGCTTAGGATTCTATGAGATAGAATCCTTGTTGACCAAAACATCTTCGCTTGAGTACCGCCTCTTTTTTTAATTAATTCTTCTCTTATTCTATGAAAATAATATTCTTTTTGTGCATCCTCTTTTGCTGGTCCATGCCAAAAATTATGGAGGAGGTGCCCAAGAGTTGGGCACCCCAATAACTTCCCATGTTTGGATATTCCTAGTCTAGGAATTTGACCTAACTTGGACTCTTCTTTTCTCCTATTTATTGAAAGAATTTTATCTCAATTTTTTTATGAAGAATAGAGCTTTGGGAGAGGTTTCGGGTGTGTAAAAATCAGAGGAAGAGGGTCCTTGGGCTTGGGGGTTGCATAGGCACCAAACTAGGTATCTAGGTGAGAGAAAAGAGAAGAAGAAGAGGGTCTTCTTCTAGGGCTATTTTATTTTCAATCTCTCCTCCTTTCTTTTGAGTTTTTTTGAGAGAGTCTCAGATCAGCAAACTCTCATCTTCCTTCTCATATTTTGGAGAGTCTAAATTTTGAAGAAGGGAATATCAGATCGACCATCGAAGAAGGATCAACATAGTACTAGCATACTATGCTGATTTCCTGCGTCAGACTTCAGATCAGAGATCGTAGGCTCATGTGGATGACTCCTAGAAGTTGGATGCATGTGTGGCTCATGACTTCATCCTCATGCCTAGATCAGAAAGTTAGAATATCTAAACTTGCTTAGGTAATAGATCTGATCTATAAACTTTATACCTACATTTGATATAGTATAGATCTAGGTTGATTTGATCAATCTTTTTCTTTTTCTTTTGATTTTAATTTTTGATTTAATATCATTCCTTAATCATGTAATAGATCTGAGATCTAGGTATTTACATGATTATTTAAATATATTTTAGATTTATTTAAATCTTTCACTGTAAGAGCTTGAAAAAGTTTCAAGATCTACCTGTGAAACCCTAGATCTGGTTCCTTCACTATGAATATCATCTTTTGAGATTTTAGATCCAATTTGCTCCTCTCAGTTATTTCCACATGTGCATAGGCTATGCAACCAAAGACTTTTAGGTGGCCAAGCTCCACCTTCATTCCACTCCAGACCTCTTCTGGAATGCCTCTATTCAGCTTATGATGAGGGAACCTATTCACAAGAAAATAAGAAAAAATTAGAGCATCACCCCAAAAGAACTTTGGGAGTGATGTTTGCTGCATCAAACTCTATCTTCTCGATCAATGTCTGGTTTATTCTCTCTGCGACACCATGCTGCTGGGGAGTCATCTTCACCGTGTAATGGCATTTGATGCCATTTTCCTCATAGTACCTCCTGAACTCTAAGCTAGTATACTCTCCTCCATTGTCCAATCTCAGATACTTCACCTATCTTCCTGACTTCTTCTCTACTTCAGCTCTCTAGGCTTTGAACCGAGCAAACACCTCTAATTTTTCTTTGATCAGATAAACCCACACGTTCCTTGAAAAATCATCAATGAAAGTGATAAAGTATTTTGCCCCACCTCTAGTTGATATAGGAGTTGGTCCCCACACATCCGAGTGCACTAAATCTAGCACTCCCTCGCTACACTCGATACTTCTAGCAAACTTCATTATATGCTGTTTGCCAAAGATGCATGGTTCATAAATATTAGTGCCCTCCTTTAGGGCTGGGATCACACCTCTTCTGTTTAGTTCAGTGAGCCCACGGTCACTCATATGATCTATCCGATAGTGCCACGGTTGATATAAAATCTACTCCTCCTGTGCTGCTGCTAGCACCATTGTACTATCATTTATCATTAAGCCTTCTATTATGTAAAGATTATTGCTCAGTCTTCTACCTCTCACCACCACCAAATCTTCCTTAAAAATTTTTAGACATCCACTTTCAGCCTGGCTACTAAAAGCATAACCCTGCTCCTCCAAGTAGTCCAAAGAAATCAAGTTCCTTTTCAACTCGATACATGCCTGATATTTGATAATGTACGAATGATCCCATCGTACATCCTCACTCTGATAGAGCCAATTCTAACTACTTTGCACAGATGATCATCTCCAAGACTGACACTTCCACCATCGGCTTTCTGATAGGTAGCAAACCACTCTCGATGAGAAGTATAATGGTGCGAGCATGCTGAATCTAATATCCATATAGTATCACACTCTGTGGATCTATCTAATACAACTAGCTGGTCTTCTCCACTGCTCATAGAAGTTGTATCATCTTCCTTGCTAGCCTTCTCTTTTTTTGATCTCAAAAGGGGACAATCTCTCCTCAGGTGTCCAGGCTGATGACATTTATAACATTTCAATATCATCTTTCTCTGATCGTGAGACTTTAACCTGCCCTTGGATTTTTCTCTTATCTTCTCTTTTGATCTTTCCTATCTTTCATTCATATCCAAGATCTCAGACTTAGGGTCTTCCTTACAGATCTTTTCCCTTTGCTCGTTTGATCTGAGCACACCAATAACCTCTTCATAGTTTAGGGTCTTCTTTCCATAAAATAAAATTGTTATGAGACCATCATACGAACCTAGGAGAGAACATAATAACAGCAATGCCCGATCCTCCTCATCGATCTTCACATCCAAACTCATCACCTCAGAACACACCTGATTGAACCTTTGGATATGTACAACAAGATCTTCACCTTCGAGCATCCTCAGACTATACAGTTGTTTCTTCAATCATAGCTTATTCGTCATGTTCTTCCCCATGTATGTATTCTCTAGTCTCTCCTAGAGCCCCTTTGCCATAGTTTCTGTGCAAACCTCAGATAAAACTTGATCGACCAATCACATATGGATTGTGCTAAAAGCAATTTCCTCCAACTCTTTCCAATCCTTAGCACTGATCTTTTTTGGCTTTTCGTTTATCAAGATCTTGTAAATCCTCTGCTGAACCAACAAGTCCTTTAGTCTTTACTGCCATAGGGTAAAGTTTTCCTTGCCATCGAACTTCTCAAAATTTATCTTGAATCCACTTGATCCCTTGACTTCAAACAAGTCAAGAACAGATCCCTAACATCCTTCACAATCACACACACCAGCAAAACTATCCTTCAAAGAAGATCTAACAAGCCGTAGATCCTCTTTCCAAACTTTTGTATCACTGTTCCTCTATGTAAACAATCTCCACCTCAATTTAGAGACAACCACAAAGTAAAGTAGAAGTTTTAGGATAAAACTTGGTGCAACAGATCCTGGATATAGTAAACCCTAGGTGTCTTTCTTCCATACAACACCGCTCAGATACCAATTATCGAAAATACACGTTCTTCCCATATGGATCGGTGTGGCCACTGATGGTTAGCCCAACAACAAGAAAGAACCTCTCAGAGATTAATGCAAAAGTATAATCAAATAATTCAAACAATAGAGAAGAAGAGAAGAAGAGATTTTTGGGAGAAAAGAGCTTTTATTAAGTATATCTCAGCCTCATTACAACTTTGACCTACTTTCAGTATATATACTTTACAAAGGGTCAAGCCCAAGCTCATAGAAAATTTTTTTAAATTTAAATAACCCAAGTACACAAAATAATAACCCATGAAAACTAAGCTGGTCCAGTTTCAGACTGAGCCAGCTAACCTATGACTGGGTCGGCTCAGTCCTTGACTGAGCCGATCCAATTGTGTACCATGTCAATAATCCAAAAATGCTACTTTTTATCTGAATTTTTCTCTGAGACCTAGCCGACCCAGTCCTGGACTGAGCCAGCCCAGTTTTCAACTTAGCCGACTCAGTCTTAGGGTGAGTCAACCCAATTTCTGAACTTTGCTAGGAGAGTTGATTTCTCTTTTGACTCACTTTCGTCTTTCCATGACCTATCTGCTCATGTTTCCAAGACTTGGGAGTGCCACTTCTGAGCTCACATTTTCTCTCCTATTTTTTTTTATGAGAAAGGCATCTTTTGTGCATCCGTTTAGTGCTAGTCCATGCCAAAAAGAATGGAGGGGTCACCCAAGTGTTGGGTGCCCTAACTTATTGCCTTAATTGAACCTACTTTATCAAGATATTTGACCTGGACAAGACTCCTCAATATCTCATTATTTAAAATAAATTTTGGGCTGATTTATTCATAAATTTTAGAGCATTGAGAGAGATTTTAGGTAGGTGAAAATTAGAGAGAAAATCTTCTTGGGCATTAGGTTTTCATAGACACCAATCTAAGTATCTATGTGAGAGAAGAAAGAAGAAGAAAAGGATCTTTTTCTAGGATCTCTTCTATTCATCCCTTTTTCTCCATCTTTGAGATTTATTTTGGAGAGTATCTCAGATCTAGAGTCTCTTCTCTTTCTTTTGATCTTTGAAGAGTTCAAATATTGAGGAAGAAAGAATTAGATCGACCATCGAAGAAGGATTAGCACAGTACTAGCATACTGTGCTGATTTTTTAGCATCAAATTTTTGATCAGGATTCGTGGGCTCCTGTGGACATCTTTTAGAGGTTGGACACGTATGCGGCTTAGAGCTTCATCCTCAAGCCTGGATCAGTAAGTTAGAATGTCTAACTTGCATAGATAATATGGATCTGATTCTTTGTTACATAGCTACAATAGATCTAGTATAGATCTATGTTGATGCGATCAACACCTTTTCTTCTTTCTTATGCTTTTAATTTATGATTTAATTTTATATCATAATTATATAATAAGATCTTAGATCTAAGATCTTCTCTAATTTTATGAATAAATTTTTATTTATTTCAGTCTTTCGCTACCTGATCATGAAAAAGTTTCATGATCTAGTCCTAAAATCCCAGATCTGATTTGTTCAATTGGTATCAGAGCCTAAATTAATTATTACATAATTATTTTTATATATTTAAATTATTTTTTAGATTAAATCTAATTTATAATCTGATTACTAAATCTGAAATTAAGAACTTTGATCACACGAACCATTATAAGGTTATCCTGCTATAAGATTTATCCTTTACAATGGAGAGGTTATCCTAGTTTGTGTAGATCTATTTCTTATCATCAATTTATTAGATATGATCTAATTTTATTTATAATTTATTATATTTAAAAAGATTTTAGATCTAAAAATAAAAGTTTTAGATTGTACAGATTGATTATAAGATTGTCCTGCTGTAAGGTTTATCCCTTACAGTGGAGAGGTTGTCCTAGTACGTGCTGATCTAAAATATTGATCATAAAATTTTAGACTAGATCTAAAAAATTTTATGATCTAATTAAAAATATTTTAATCTAATTTTAATCTTCATAAATATATTAGATTTGATTTAAGGTAATCTATGATTGATTAGAATTAAAACCGTTTCAATTACATGAACCTACTTAGATTAGATCTAAAGTAGTTTCATGCTTATCTTATTTGCGTATTGATTATAAATTAAACATGCAACTTGGTTGATAGAACCATATTGTAAAAATATTTTACAAATATGAAAATCATTTTTGAAAAGTTGAACCTCAACCCTCAGCCCAAAACTTAATTAAGAATTATGAAGCTATTTGATTAGGATTTAGGATTGTGAATTGAAGATCCTAAGATACAAATCATAACACATTTGGTTAATAGGTAAGTGGGGATTAGGTCCATTAATTGGGTTAGACCTAGGGTTAGATTAAAGATTGAACTTAATTAGAGAATTGACTAAATCTAATCAAATGTTATCTTAGATTAAATCAAGGATTCTCTAGATCAATTGCAATAGTTGTACTTGGTCAAGTCTATGTCTTTAATGAGACTCAAGATGGACTTGATTCTTGACTATGCGGTCTAGCATGAACTATTAGGTTGATCTAATCAAAACTAATTAAACCAGTTGATATCTTAGGTAAATCAGACTGGTGGTCTTTAATTGGCAGCCCGCTTACCTGGCCATTTCTGATGGTGTCTAAGACAAGCTTTGGCAGACCCTCCTATCGATCAAACTTATCTGGCCTCTTGGTGAGATTATGTTTTGATTGAATCACTTGACTATTCGAGCTGACCCATGTTAGCTAGGTAAATCAGTGTGATTGATTTAGATGCTCCTAGACTAGCCTATTAATGGTCTTCTTTAAGGTGACTTGGTGAAGCCAATGGAAGGATCATGACAAGCTGGTTAATCTGACCTTCTCTTTTCTAAATCAAATTAATTAATTTTTTTAAAATTATTAGATCCTTAAAATAAAATAGTTATGGTGATAACTAAATCATAGCCTTCCATTAAGTGGATGATAATAGATCCATTAGTTGGATAATCTTTGGAGGTCCATAGGCCTGGTGCTTATTCGCTAATAGAATTATCATTCATAATATGATTTCTTAGCTGCATCTCTCTAAATGATGGTTAGGTTGATCAACCATAGTTAGGCTTAATTATTCATTAGTTAGATGGACTAAGTATGATCATGTTACTAGTTGGACCTAACCGGGACTTTCAGTGGAGGTCCTAGCCTACTGAAAAGATACCTGGGGCAAAATTAAATTACTAAAAATTATTTAAAAAATAATTGATTATGAACCTATCCTTAGATGTGCATGGATTGACCAACCATAGTTGAACTTGTATGCAGTCTATATGGATTCTAGTACCCACTAAGGAATTAGGATAATTCCTCAAATTGAAGGTAGAGGCTATCAATTTGAACAAAATAGTGGAAGAAACCTTTTGATTAAAGTTTAAATTTTTAGGTTCAATGAATCAATTACTAATTAGGATTTTGGTTCTCCTTTATGCAATTTAACCCAAATCATAGTTGCTTCATTCATTATTAGACAGTAATAAACTTATGGAACCTAACTTCGATAATAAGTATCGAAAGTTAAATATTATTCAGCAGCACGAAGTGGTTCATGCTAAGGCTTCTATACCCCGATTTAACATAAGGTCCAATAATAACCTAGATCAGGCAAAGTGCTGTAAAGAGCAGAGGCATTGGAAGAGAAACTATCCTCAGTATCTTAATTTCTATGATCCCAACAGACTGAACAAGAGAGATGAGCAAGTAGTTGCTGATCAAGGATGTTATATGATAATATCTTATAATTTTTTTATTTGTGATACTTCTACTTGGATATTAGATACTGAAAGTCCAATCCACATTTGCAATACGTTGCAAGGACTTTAAATTAGTAGAAGATTTGAAAATAATGAGCGATTCCTGAATGTTGGAGATGGAAGGTCTGTTCTAGTTCTGACTATAAAAATAGTTTAACTTATTCTCAATACTAATATCATTTCTTTAAATGAATGCCATTATTGTCCTTCCTTTCTAATGAATATAATCTCTATTGGCCTTTTGACCAAAGATGGTTATCATTTATCTGTAAAGGAAGATTATAATTATATCATTATGAATGATGTTACAATAATGCAAGGACAATAAAAAAATGGTATTTATATTTTATCGTAACCTGTGAGTGTAATGTACGCTTCTAAAAAAATATCTTAGATTAGATAATATCTCTGATATCTACCTATAGGGCTAGGTCACATAAACAAGAATAGGATAAATAGGTTGACTCAAAAGAAAATCTTCAAAGTCAGTGATTATGAATCACTTCCAATCTGTGAATTTTATCTTCTTGGTAAAATGACCAAGTCATCTTTTACTGAAAAAGATGAGAGAGCTACTGAGCTCTTAGTTTAGTACATACTGATGTATGTGGACTAATGAGCATAAGTGCTAGAGGTCGATATTTCTACTTCATCACTTTTATAGATGATCTATCTAGGTATGAATTTGTCTATCTGATGAAATATAAGTCGGATTCATTTAAAATATTCAAAAGATTTTGAAGTAAAGTAGAAAAAACAAACTGGAAAGAGTATTAAGACTCTTCGATTGGATTGAGAAGCTGAATATCTATCCAGTGAGTTCTTGACATATCTAGGAGAGAATAGAATTATCTCACAGTGGACTCCTTCTAGGACACCACAGCATAATGGTGTATCAAAAAGAAGAAATCGAACCTTATTGACATGGTTTGATCCATGATGGGGTTTGCTCGTCTGCCTATTTCATTTTGTAGTTATGCTCTTGAGACTTCATGTTATATATTGAATAATGTACCAAGTAATTCTATCGCAAAGACTCCATTTGAGATATGGAGTGGACGTAGGCCTACACTCTCTCACCTATGAGTTTGAGGTTGTCCGACCTATGTCAAATATTTGCATATAGATAAGCTTAGACCTCGGTCTGATAAGTGTGTGTTTATAGGATATCCCAAAGAAAGTAAGGGTTACTATTTCCACCATACTAAAGAACAAAAGGTGTTCATTAGACTTAAGACAATCTTTATAGAAAAGGAGTTTCTTGGTGAAGGAACTGTTGCCTCTAAGGTTGAACTTGATGAAGTTCAACAAGTAAAAAGACCGACACCTATAGTTGAACTTGAGTCAGATTTGATTAGATAAGATCTGGAGCCTAATGTACCTACATCATTAAGGTGATCCAGTAGAGTTCCACATCAGCCAGATCGATATGGTTTCATGGTCCGAGATGGTGATCCCATCGAACTCGATAAGAATGATGAGGATCTAATCACCTATATGGATGCAATGCAAAGATCTGATTTTGAGAAATGGCTTGAGGCCATGAAGTCCAAAATGGAATCCATAAAGATCAACGATGTGTGGACATTGGTTGACCCATCCGAAGGGGTTAAACTCATTGGGTGTAAATGGGTCTTCAAAAGAAAGAGGGATACCGATGAAAAGGTGGAGACCTATAAAGCCCGTCTGGTTGCCAAAGAGTATCGTCAATGTTATGGTTTTGACTATGATGAGACATTTTTTTCTATGGCAATGCTCAAATCCATTCGGATAATGCTTACAATAGCTGCCCATCTGGATTATGAGATTTGGCAGATGGATGTAAAGATAGCTTTTCTGAATGGAGAGCTGATCAAAGAGGTATATATGATACAACCTGAGGAGTTCACATCCATAGATGAGTCCACAGTGTGCAAGCTTTAGAGATCCATTTATGGATTAAAGCAAGTATCTCGGAGTTTGAACATGCATTTTGATAAGGTGATCAAAATATATGCTTCATTAAGAACAGAGAAGAATCCTGCATTTACAAGTGGACGAATATTCTAGCAATAGTATTCCTTGTCTTGTACGTGGATGACATTCTCTTAATCGGGAATGACATCCTCACACTGTAGGGAATAGAAGTTTGGTTGTCATCTCAGTTCTCCATGAAGGACTTGGGTGAAGCAACCTACATCTTAAGGATGAAGATCTATAGGGATAGATTTAAGAGGATACTTGGGTTATCTCAATTCATGTACATAAATACTGTGCTGAAGAGATTTAACATGGAGAATTCTAAAAAAGATATCTCCTGATAGGCCATGAAATTTCTCTCTCTAAGAAGGATTATCCGATAACTCCTGAAGGAAGAGAGTGTATAAGTAGAGTCCCATATGCTTTGGTTGTAAGATCTATCATGTATGTCATAACATGTACGAGACCAAATATGGTATACTCACTAGGAGTAGTGAGTAGATACCAATTTGATCCTGAAAAAAATTACTAAAAAGTGGTTACAGCCATTCTTAAGTATTTGAGAAATACTAAGGATCAATGGTTAGTTTATGATAAGTCAGATCTGAAACTTATGGGGTTTACTGATGACAACAAAAGTGCATTGAAATATATCTTTACTCTAAATGATGGAGCTATTTGCTGAAAGAGTTTCAAGCAGCAGTAGCATACTATGGCAGACTCTGTTTGTGAAGCAGTGTATCATACCATTAGATGCTGTGAAGGAAGCTGTGTGGTTGAGAAAGTTCATCATCGAGCTCGAAATAGCATCCTTCCTTGATGGTCCAGTCCTGCTCTACTACAACAGCACTGATGCCATAGCTCAGGCGAAGAAACCGAAGGCACACCAGTGAATGAAAAAGATTCTGCATGACTTCCACCTAGTTTGAAAGATCGTGGATCGAGGTGATGTCGACCTTCAAAAAATCGATGAAAAAAAAAACCTAGCTAACCCCTTCACTAAAGCCCTGATGATAAAAAGTTTGACAACCATAAGTCAAAGATGGGTATTAGATACTATGCTGAGTGGCTTTTAGACAAGTAAAAGTTGTTGAAAAATATGTCCCAAAGCTAATTGTCAGCATATTGATGGTTGAGCTATATTATAATTATAATTAAATTATTGATGAATAAAATAATTTTTTTGATATTTTTATCACAAAATTTTTATCTTCTAATGAACTTCATAGTTGTGATGAAGTCCTTAAAACTATTTAGGTTCGATAAATAGAGAATTTATCGATTAGTCCCTAAAACTATTCATGACCAAATGATAGGCTGTTAATAAGGACGATTGCATCTATTGAGCATAGATCACTGTATGCCATATAGGTTGGTTGTCCTCTTAACCAAAGAATGTGGAGACACTAGTATGGCATACAGGTGAGATGTAAGGGTACATCATCATTGAACGTGACCAACTCTAGAGTATTCTACTATCGAGAATGTCTCTGATGGGATATAGGTATAAGTGTCTCTTAGATCTGAGATCACCTCAGTGGCTTGCAGCAACTCACTATGCTTTGGTACTGAACTAACTAAATTTTTAATTTACTAACAAAAGGCTTTTGGGCATAGTCAAATACTTGTGAAGTTAGTGTGTGATCAAGATGTGATTGACCACTCCAAGAGTTAAAGAAAAATGTATCACTGTATTTCAATATAGCAAAACCTTGGCCAGGATAATCCCTGAGATAGATTTGGTATTTTGAAATACAATGTGGATAGCCTAATCAGAGTTGATAGTTAAACTCTGAGGTGTCCTACGAGCATTTTGGTCAAGGGGATGAATTATATGGAAACTATATCTACATGGATTCTAAGGATGTTGTTCTACACATTCGACCTATCCGACCGTCGGATACCATTGATAAATGATCCCTTTGATTGGTATAGAAATTTATTTTTATTCTACTAGACTAGGTTTGGATCTATGGAGTTATATACATAAGAGTTCATGATCTGATCAGATGGTTGATCAATGATTAAGAATCATTCTAGGGTTAAACGATCAATACGATTGATGTTTAACCTAGTACAAGTATTGTAGGAGGATCAATTAGCAATTAGATTGCTAATTAGCTTAATTTGATTAAGTCAAAGAGTTGAGATTAAGTATAATTAAATATAATTTAATTAGATTTGGTTTGGGCTTGATTGGATCAAGTCTAATTGCTTTATTGGATAAGCCAAGTGCAAGGAAGAACTAGTCCTAGTTCAACTAGGACTAGGGTCAACCCAATTTTCTAATTTAATTAAAAAATTAAATTAAAATTTAATTTAATTTAATTTAATTTAATTAAGTTCTTAATTAAATTAAGATCTATTTTAATTAGATTAATTTATTTTTATTTAATTTGGTTAAAAGATCTTGTTTGATCAAGTCAAATTGAAAGTCCTAGTGTGACTAGAACTTCCCTCCTTGTGCCACCTTAGCCCTAATGCCCCCACGCCTTCTTCTCCTTTATTTTGTGCATTGAATCCCCCTCTTCCTGATGTTCTCATATGCTCTCTCTCCCTCTCTCTTTCTTATTTGGCTATTTGTTTTGGACCTAGTTAAAGGAGGCATTTTGTTTTGGTTTCAAATTCTATGGGATAGCATTTTGAGAAACCAAAACTCCTCCCTTATCTTGCCACACCCTCTCCCTAGTTTCTTTGGTGAGAAAGGAATCTTTTATGCACCCTTTTATTGCTGGTCCATGCCAAAAAAAAATGAGAGGGTGCCCAAGTGTTCGGTGCCCCAACTTATTGCCTTAATTTGACCTACCTTGTCTAGGTATTTGACCTAGACATGACTCCTCCATATCTCATTATTTAAAATAAATTTTGGGCTGATTTCTTTGTAGATTCTAGACCATTGGGGGAGGTTTTGGGTGTGTGAAAATAAGAGGGAAAATCTTCTTGGACATTGGGTTTTTATAGACAGCAATCTAGATGTCTAGGTGAGAGAAGAAAGAAGAAGAGGATCTTCTTCTAGGGTCTCTTCTATTCATCCCTTTTCCTCCATATTTGAGATTTATTTTTGAGAGTGTCTTAGATCTAAAGTCTCTTCTCTTCCTTCTGATCTTTGGAGAGTCTAAATCTTGAAGAAGAAAGAACTAGATCGATCATCGAAGAAGGATCAGCATGGTACTAACATACTGTGTTGATTTTTGAGCATCGGACTTCTGATCGAGATTCGTGAGCTCGTGTAGACATCTCTTAGAGGCCAGATGCATGTGTGGCTCAGAGCTTCATCCTTAAGTCTAGATTAGCAAGTCAGAATATCTAACTTACATAGATAATATAGATTTGATCCTCTATTACATACCTACAATAGATCTAGTGTAGATCTATATTGATGCGATCAACACCTTTTCTTCTTTCTTATGTTTTTAATTTATGATTTAGTTTTATGCTACAATCATGTAATAGGATCTTAGATCTAAGATCTTCTCTAATTTTATAAATAAATTTTGATTTATTCAAGTCTTCCATTATCTGATCATGAAAAAATTTTAAGATATAGTTCTAAGACCCTAGATTTGGTTCCATCACAAGGATGGTGGCTGTTGGAGAACATGCAGGATTTCAAGTATAGATTTCAAAATTTTTTCAAAATTAAAGTAGCAAAATATATAAATTAAATAGTTTAATCTATAATATGCATGTAATCAGATTATAAAACCCTATATTAAGGATCTATAATATGTTATGATGCAAATATAAATCTAAAATTAAATTAATCACAACTAGTATTGATCAAATCAATACCTAGATCTAGAACAATTCTAGATCTAACCCTAGATCATATCTAGGTTACCAAGAGATTAGATCTCTTACCTTTGCATGGTTTGAAAACTCTGTGGTAGATTTTTGTTGTTGCTTTTAGAGCCATATATGCACCTGGCCTCTACAGGGATCCACACGAAGCTACAACATAGATCGGAGGTTCGTCGAACGAAGATCCGCTCGAAGTACTAGCTTCTCACGGATCCCTCTTGATGGTTAATCAAATACATGTTCTTCAGATCCCTTGGACACTTCAAGAGATGAAGAACATGAGGAGGAATAAGGGAGGAATCCAACCCTTGGATCTCCCACAAATCAGAAATAAAAATATATGGAAGAAACCTTAGGAGAAAGTAAATCTTCTCCTTCAGGACATCAACAGTTGATGTCCTAATAACATTTCTATGCTAGGATTAGAGGAGACCTTCTCCTCTAGACTTTTTTTTATTTTTTCAGATCTCACACCCTCAGATTTTTCTCATAAAAATCATATAAAAAAAATAGAGAAAGACTCTCAAGGAAACCCTAAGAGAAGACCTTCTTCTCTTCTTTCTTCTCACATCAGGACATGATCAGATCATATCCAAAAAGAATCTCTATGCTCCAACATCTTGGAGCACAAATTTCATGCCCTAATCCTCTCTCTCTTAGATTTTTATCACATAAAAATCACAAAGAAATAAGGACAAAATAAACCTTGAAATAAAACTATAAGAGAAGACATTCTTCTCTCTTACCTTTTCTCTACAAGACATCAACACTTGATGTTTTAAAGAAGCTTTCTCCTCCAAGATTCTTGGTGCCTCAAACCTCCACGCCCCTCCTCACTTTTCCCTAGTTTTTTCTATGGAATGTCCTGGAGTTTTGATGCCTAAAAACTCTTCTAAGGAGGCATCCCACAAGAGCCTTGTTTTGACTAGGTCAAAACCTAATTTTAGAAGGAATCTTAGGAATCCTATGGGGCGTCCAACTCTTGGACGCCCCTCTCTTTTTTTCAGGCATGAACACCATCAATCCCACATACAAAACAAATGAAAAGGTGCACAAAAATAATAGTGGGTGTGGGTTAGTTTTCCTAGAGAGAGAGGTAGTGTTTTAGAATTCTAGAACTCTATCAAATAAAATTCAAATCTTAACAACTTTCATAAATTGACCAAATCAAAAAATTATTCCAAAACCATCCAAGTTGTGGGCATGGAATACCTTCCTTAATGTGAGAAGTATTCACATTAACTTTAGAAAAATAAAGGGTGGGCGTGGGCTTTCTTAGGCGCAAGGAAAATGAGAAGGGAATAGTCCTAGTCTAACTAGGACTCTTCAATGCAAACTAGGTCAAACCATTTTGAAACCAATTCTAATTAAATTTTTGTCAACCTAGTTAATAGAAAATCCTAATCTAATTAGAAGTCTAATTAAATTAGATTAAATTATATTTAATTTTGATTCAAATTCTAACTCAATTAGGAACTAGGTGCACTCAAATCCTAGTTTAACAAGGACTTGTTCTTCCTTGCGATTGACTTATCCAATAAATCAATTAGATTTAATCTAATTAAATTTAAATTAATTTTAATTGAATCTAATTTAATTAGACTTAATTTTAGGTTGATTGTTCAATCAAATTGAGTTGATTAGCAATCCAATTGCTTATCGATCCTCCTACAACACTTGCATTAGGTCAAACACCAATCGTATTGATGGATTGATCTTAGAACGATTCTCAATCATCAATTAACCATATGATCAGGTTACAAGATCTAATGTGTATGACCCCATAGGTTCGAATCTAAGTTGGTAGTATAGGAATCAATTTCTATACCAATCGAAGTTACCATCTAGCAATGGTTCCCGACATCCGGATAGGTCGAATGTATGCAAAGCAACATTCTTAGAACCTTGGCCCATGGTTACCTTATAATTCATCCCTGTGACTAATAATGCTTAAGACAACTTTGAGTATGCTATCAAACACTCATACAAGTCATTTCTATTATATCTTAAAATTTTACAAATCCCATGACACCTCACGAGGATTACCTAGGCCTAGGTTTTGCTAAATAGAAACACAGCGAGTCATTCTCTTCCTAAAGTTAATCAGGAGTGGTCAATCCCATCTTGACTCACACACTGACTTTACAAGTACTTAACTATATCCAAAAATCTTTCGAACCTATATTAGAAATACAGACAGTCCAACACCAAAGTACAGTGAGTTGCTTGCAAGTCACCATGGTGATCTCAGATTGGAGGAACACTTATACCCATTGGTCTTAGCTAGCTACTCTTGATGGTAGAATGCTACATTGGTCTTGTTTAGTGTAGATCTACTCTACATCTCACCTGAATGCTATACCAGTGTCTCCACACCACTTGGTTATGAGGACAACCATCGCATATGGCATAAAGCGACCTACACTCGATAAGTTATCGTCCTTATTAATAACTTATCATTTGGTCGTGAACAAATTAAGAACCATCCGATAAATCCTCCTTTATCAATTGATTATGGTTCTAAGGACTTCATCATAATTTAGGAGTTCATTTAAGAAAGATAGAACTTTTATGATGAATCAGCTAAATAACTATTATTATTAGATAACTCATATCCTAATTTCAATCACCTACCACTTAGATGATTGATTTTGGGATGCATTTTCCAACAACTCCCACTTGGACTAAAGCCAATCAAAATGATATCAAATATCCTATCTTCCACTTGAGTTCGTAGAACTCCTTAGTTTTGAGGCCTTGGCAAATGGGTTGGTTAGATTCTTCTTTTACATCGATCTTCCAAAGATCGACGTCACTCAGATCTAATATCTAAGGTAAAAGTGATGTAGAATATGCTTGTCCTTTGGTTCTTTAGCCTGAGCTATGGCTCCAGTGCTACGATAGGACTGGACCATCGATGGAGGGTGCCACTCCCAACCTGCTAATGAACTTCAGCAACTATGTAGCTTACATGGCAGCATCATATGCCATGATGTACTCTACATCACTAACTGAATAGGCAAAAGTATACTGCTTGGAATCTTTCCAGCAAATTGCTCCTATAATTAGGGTATGATCTGACATTCTCTTATTATTATCTTATTTTGACTGAAATTAAAATATCCATATGTTTTAAGTCAATACTTCCATATTTGAATCACTGAACCTTAGTATTTTTCAAATACCTAAGGATTATCTATACAATCTTTCAGTGGCTCTCACTTGAATCAAACTAGTATCTGCTCACTACTTCTAGTGAGTATACCATGTTTGATCTCCTACATGAAGAAATAAGATGACAGCTAAACCTTTATTCCTTGTAATGCTAGAATGCCATTCTCGATTAAGAAAATTTCATCCTCAAACATCACAAGAAATAACACTACAAAATATTTTGCCCAATTATAAATATAGGGTTTGTCTTTGTTCATAACAAGGATATACATTCAAAATGTATGTTCGAACTCTGAGATGATATTTAGACAGGCTTTATAGGTCCTTACCTTCCCATCTGCACTATTCTAATTTTGTTAATAATTCATTCACACCCAATGAGTTTTATCCTTTCAAGTAAATCAACTAGTGTCCATACACTATTGATTTCCATGGACTTCAATTTGGATCATGTGGCTCTAAGCCACTTCTTAGAGTTAGATCACTACATTGCATCCCTATAGGTGATTGGATCCTTGTTGTTCTCATCGAGCTCAATAGGATTGCCATCCCAGACTTAGATATTGAAGTATCTATTCGACTAACATGATACTCTACTGGATCTTCTTAAAGATGATACTTTAATGGGCTTTGAATTTGATCTGATCAAATTCAGTTCTGTAGGTTTACTAGATTACATCGGTTCTTTTCTATTGGTCAAACTTTTTCAAGTTCAACTTTATAGACATAGTTCCTTCTCTAAGAAACTTTCTTCCAAAAGGAATGCCCTGACTGCTGATGAACATCTCATGCTCTTCAGTATGGTAGAATTAATCACTCTTAAATACCTATTAGATCAGGATCCAAGTTTATCTGTGTGCAAATATTTAACATAGGTTGATCAACTCCAAACCCAAAAGTAAGAGAGTCTAGGTCTATACCCGATCCATATCCCATATGGAGTCTTCGTGATAGATTTACTCAGAACATTTTCAAAGTAAAACAAGTAGTCACAAAAGCACAATCCTGAAATAGACAGACAAGTGAATCCTATCGTGGATTGAACCATGTCTAACAAAGTTCAAATTTTTTTTCAGAACATTATGTTCCAAAAAAAAAAATTCACTAAGAGAGAATCCAATTATCTTCAAGATATGTCACAAACTCACTAGATAAGTATTCGCCTCCTTGATCTAACCGAAGAATTTTAATATCTTATCCAATTTATTTTACTATTTTATTATTAAATTATTTAAATATTTTAAATGATTCATCCCAGATGCACCCATGTCCAAATAGGTCATTTGTAATGAAATATTAATATCTTCCTTTGGCACTTAAGTTCATAGGTCCACATACATCACTATATATGAGACTTAGAACTTTATTGGCTCCTTCACTTTTTTCAATAAAAAATGACTTTATCATCTTCCCAAGAAGATAAGATTCATAGGCTATCAATGATTCACAATCATTGATGTTGAGATTTTCCTCTCAAGCTAGCCCATTTATCCTGTTCTTGTCAAGATGACTAAGCCTATAATGCCAAAGATAGATATCCATGACATAATTTAACTTAGATGTGTATATTACACTTAACAGATTGTGTAAATATTAAATATCATTTTTTTATTATCCATATATTATTGTAACATTATTCATAATAATATCATAATAATTTTTTTATTGATAAATGATAACCATCCCTGCCTAATAGAGAACATATTTATCATAAAGATGGACAATAGTGACAATCACTCAAAATGACATCTTTGAAAATAAGATTGATAATTCCTAAAGCTAAGATTGGAATAAGACTTTCATCCAAAATATTTAGGTATTTTTCATCATTTTCAAACATTCCACTTACTTGTAGTTCTTGCAACAACTTGCATAGAACTATCGATATCTTATACCCAGGTAGCAAAATTTCATATAGAGAAATTTTAAGGTGTTATCATATAACATCCTTAATAAGCAACTTTTGCTCCTTTCTCTTATTCAACCTATTATGATCAAAGAAAGCAAGACAATTCTTCTTCCTATGACCCTACTTCTTATAGTAGAAGCACTATGCCTGATTTGGATCAATTTTGGACTAATTATTTTGACTGAGCTTTGAAGCCCCAATACGAATCCATTTGTATTGCTGAATCAAATTCAACTTTCGATACTCCATAAGTCATCACTATCTAACAATGATAGGAACAATTAGGGTTTAGCATTAATTTGAGAAAAGAGAACATTGATCTAAGTATATGAATTATATTAAACCTAGAGACTTGGACTTTAGTCTAAAGGTTCTTCCACTATTTTATTCGAACTGGTAGCCTCTACCTTCAATTCAAGGAATTATTTTAATTTTCTAGTAGGTACTAGAATCCACATAGACTGCACACAAGCCCAACTTTGATTGGCTAACCCATGTACATCTAAGGATAGGTTCATAACCAATTGCTTCTCCAAATAACTTCTAGTAATTTAATTTTATTCCAAAAACCTAATCAGTAGGCTTTGGCCTCCACTGTAAGGATTCGGTTAGTTCCAACCATTAACATGACCATACTTGCTGCATCTAACCAATGAATGATTAAGCCCAACTTTGGTTGGCTAACCAAACCATTATTAGAGAGATACATCTAAGTCATCATATGATGGATGATAATTTCATTAGTCAACAAGCACCAAACCTTTGGGCCTATAATGATTATTGAGTTAATGAACACATTATCAAATACCTTAATGAAAGGCTATGACTCAGTTATCTCCATAACTTTATCATTTTAAGGATTTAATAATTTTAGAAAATTTAAATTATTAGTGATTTAAGGATAGAAATGACATGAACCAATTTGCTTTTACTGACTTCACCAAGTCAAGTTCTCCCACTAACTTCTCAAGTCATCAACAAGGACTAGAATCAATTTCAGTCCATGGGCACCTAGATTAGCCTCACTAATTTTCTATGTGACATGGGTTAGCATGAATCAGTAAGCAACCTAATCAAAAGCTGATTAACCACATTAGCCAGGTAAGTGAGATCGATGGGAGGATCTGCCAAGGTTTATTTTAGACACCATCAGAAATGGCTAGACAAGTGGGCTGCCAATTAAAAACCACCGATCTGGAATGCTAGACTTACCTTAGACACTAATCGATTTATTAGTTTTGATTTGGTTTGCCTAAAGACTTGGGCTCGACCACTGAGCTATGATCAATATTCCTTTATTAGATATATGGACTTTGATCAACTACAACTATTAAATTGATCAAAAGAAATGACCTAATCCTAATTAACTATTAATTAGGTTTGATCAATTTTTAACTAAGTCCACATTTAATCTAACCCTAGGTCTAACCCAGTTAAGGAACTGATCAAAGCTAACCCATTATCCATTAACCCATGTTTTATGAAATTATCTTAGGATCTTCAAATCACAAACCCAGATCCTAAATAATTACTTAATTCATAATTAAGTTCAAGCTTATGAGTTTGGGTTTATGAAATCTTAGAACTAATTTTTGATTTGTTATTTAAAATATTTCAAATTGTAAACACTTTACTTTGATTCAAATTCAAATGATGGTTTTAGATCTGATTTATTTCAATGTTTCGATCATGTTCTAGAATTTTGAATCTAGGATTTTGCAAAAAGTAAGTTCGTAATTTAAATTCTACAAAACTTATATGTCACACATCTGCAAACTAGATTCAAAAATGAAGCTACATATCAACATATGCAACATGAAGATCTAGATCAAAACATGAAACATATTACATGGATCTCATCTAAATGATCAAAATCAGATCATAAACTATTTAATATTAAATTTAAAATATAAAAATAAATTAAAAATTATTTTAGATCTTATCTAACATATTTGTGATTTAGGTTTTTTGGATCAGCACATACTAGGATAATCTTTTCACTGTAACAGGTAAATCATACAACAAGACAACCTTATGGCAGTATGTGCAATCCTTATATTATTTAGATCTAATCTAAATAATCTAAAATAGATCTAATATCTATTTAATTTTAGATTTAAATTAAAAAATTAAATCATAAATTTTCTTAGATCTAATCTAAATAATTCATAATTCAGGTTCAGATCAGCACATACTAGGACAACCTTTTCATTATAAGGGGTTAACCTTACAACAAGATAATCTTATGACAGTATCTATGATGTTTAATTAATTTTAATTTTTAAATTTATTTTAAAGCATATATGAATATGTTATAAAAGAATCTAGATGCTCTGATACCACTGTTGGAGAACATGCAGGATTTCATGCATAGATTTCAAAACTTTTTCAAAATTAAAGCAGCAGAAGATATAGATTAAATAGTTTAATCTATAATATGCATGTAATCAGATTATAAAATCCTACATCAAGAATCTATAACATATTATGATACAAATATAAATCTAAAATTAAATTAATCAAAACTGGTATTGATCATATCAATATCTAGATCTAGAACAATTCTAAATCTAACCCTAGATCATATCTAGGTTACCAAGAGATCAGATCTCTTACCTTTGCATGGGTCAAGAATTCTATGGTTGATTTTTATTATTGGTTTTGGAGCCACAAAAATGTCTGGTCTCTATAGATCATCCACACGAACCTGCAACATAGATCGAAGGTTCGTTAAATGAAGATCTACTCAAAGTGCTAGCTTCTCGCAGAACGCTCCTGATGGTTAATCAAATACATGTTCTTCGGATCTCTTGGATACTTCAAGAGATGAAGAACATGAGGAGGAATAAGAAAGAAATCCAACCCTTTAATCTCCCATGAATCAGAAATAAAAACATATGAAAAAAACCCTAGGAGAAGATAAATCTTCTCCTTCAGGACATCAACAGTTAATGTCCTGACAACATCTCTATGCTAGGATCAGAGGAGACATTCTCCTCTGGACCTTTTTCTATATTTTTAGATCTCACACCCTCAGATTTTTCTCATAAAAATCTCACAAAAAAATGGAGAAGAAGCCTCTCAAGGAAACCCTAGAGAAGACCTTCTTCTCTTCTTCTTCTCGCATCAGGACATAATCAGATCATGTCCAAAAAGAATCTCTATGCTCCAACACCTTGGAGCAAAAAATTCATCCCCTAATTATTAGATATGTATCCTAGAAGTCAGATTGACTATCACTTATAATACATTTCTAAGAATAATTTTATAATTTTGACTATAAATTAATAAATAGATTATTTTTTTCTATCACTATGTGTATTTAAAAGTGTCTGTGATACATCCTTTGAGTTAATGATAATGATAATTCATATTTTTAAGAGTTAAAAATTTAATATATGAATTTTCATAATTAACTCATAAAATGCTTTCGACCGTAGGATCATCACATGGATGGTGATCGATCCTCAAGGTTGGTATACGATCGCTTTCTTATGATAGACATATCTTAAGTCTATGATATGGAGACACTGGAGCGAGAGTATATGTACTTGTTAGAGACTGAGGGCACTGAGCATGACCACCTCGAGTAGACATAAGGAAGTCTATCTTCTCATCGATGACTGACTCGATGTTGTAGAGGTGTGTATGGTTCTTTGACCTAAGGTGCATTAACAGTTCACCTTAAGGGTGTTATAGTTTGACTACATCATAACTTGATCTTCTAGCCATTCAGAATCCTAAGGTGTATGTTGGCTATAGCATATTCATTGTAGTAATTAGATTGCACTAATAAGAGGATCTATCTATCTTAGTAGATGAGGAGTAGTCCAATGATAATCATGAGATTGATTTCTTAAGCTCATGGCCATGGTAGAGTGAAGATGATAGAAAAAGTTTCTATTAGGATTTTACATTAGACTCGAATTGAATTATTAATTTATATGATGGACATTGGGTTTGACGAGTTTACCTTAACCCTAATTCTTTCAGGGCTCAAGATAGAAGAATCCAATCACACAGGAAACCATACCAAGAGGTTCATTTTCAATTCTGATGGGTTGCCACCATATACTGCTAGGTGTCACTGATGAATTTTGAGAGCAATTAGAATGATTTTAATGATCAATCATTCTAATTGTATAAAATAGAAAAGTTTTGGTCCATCGAAAGATATTTTGATGATGTCGATGATGGAGAATGTGACATATCTCATTACCATATATAATTGAACCTAACTAGGTCACACAAATAAGAGTTTGAATCTGGATGTCATCAATTGAGCTAATCCAATTTAATTAATTTGGATTAGTCCAATCAGGTTTAAGGTAATCATGCTAGCACATGATTGAGTCTGACTTTCTTCTTTTGAAATTTTTCTGATTCATTACAACTAAGTCAAATTTGATTTGACTCATTCTTGTATTTTGAATGAATTTATTTTTATCTAACTAGAATAAGTTTAGATCAGATTAATTATAGAAATTAAATTCATTCATAGTCAAATTGGACTAGGGTCAAAAGTTGACCTATTTGAGAGAATTGAGGGTTACCTAATCATATGCTTCTATAAAATTCTCTAGAAATCATTTTGATCTAATTTTTGGTTATTTGATAGAGCATCAAACTCTTGAGGGAAGAGTCCTAGGTGTAGTGGACTCTTTCTTATCTACTCATGCTACCACCTTCTAGATTGATTTTTGACATCAAAATCAGATGAGATCTAGGGATTTTCATGTAGATCATGTCTAGGAGTTCCAATGGTCAAAAAAATAAGTATTTTGGTCAAAGAGGGACTCTAACTTGGCGCTATGCTTTTGTATAAGAACCCTTATGCCAAGGCTCTTCACATAGAAATATTTTTCATATCCAAAGGCTGCCATTCCAGATATTCCGCACCACCTCTATCCTCTCTCTCTCTCTCTTCTACATGCCTAAAAGGTTAGGCATAAATCTAAGAAGAAGATTCAATCAAATTTGTGAAGAGTTCAGCAACTACGCGACGGTGTTCGTGAGATAGACACGCTACCTTCAAAAATTTTTTGAAGGACTTCCAGATCAGATTCAAATTTGATCATGGGAGAAAAGATTTGCAAGAAGAAGATGTCTAGATCCTTCCCAAGTGGATATCGGTAGAGGCCAGGCACGTGCGTGGCTCCTTTCAGAACCTCAAAAAAAATTAGGATCATCGCAGGATAATCAGATTACCCAAATACGGTATGATATTAAATCTGATTTAATTTTTATTTTAATTTTTAATGTCAGATCATCATGATTAGTTCTAAGAACTCTTAAATTAGATTGAATCATTTAGGAATTTTTTAAAAAAATCTATCTCAGATTTGATCAGATCTGCACGATCCTACGACGAAAAATATGGTTTTTCCTTCAACTAGTGTCAGAGCTAGATTAGCAGTTCTTTAGATCTACCTTAGATCTAATTTTATTTTTATTTATGATCTAATATTAAAAAATTTTAAATGCCACATCAGATGTGATTAGATTTAAAATTAAAAAATTAAAAAAATTAAATATTTTAGATCTAATATGTATAAGATGCATGACTAGACTAGGTTTAGAATAGTTCTTTATATAGTCTAGTATGACCATGTATTTATTTTGATTAAATATAATTTTATATTTATTTAATTTTTATTTTTTTATGTTATAATTATTATAATCAGATCTAAAAATAGAAAATATTTTTTGATTTATTCATATGAGATATGAAAGATGCATGCTTAGACTAATCATAGAATAGTTCTATAAGATGTCTAGAATAGTTTTATATTTGATATGATCAAATTTAAAATTTTATTTTTTAGATTTAATATATGATATTTTAGATCTGAAAGTATGCATATTGATAATACATGAGATGCATGCAAGACATGTATTAGTTAGATCTTTTTGTATGTGATATATAATCTAACTAGTTTTATAGTAAAAAATTATATTTTTGATTAAGAATTTTTCCATGGCCGTCCAATCATAAGAACAGAGTAGGGTTTAAAGGCCCTCTCCTTCCATTCGATGGGGTGCTCTTATGGCATGTAGGGGTGCTGTACGTTCGTCCTTAATAAAAAATCAGAACTTATTTTTTCTGTAAAATTCTAGATACTAAAATCCTAGGATTTATGTTATATGTTTTATTCATGAATCCAAAATTTAATTAAAAATTAAGATTATAAAATTAATTAGATCTAAAAATTATAAATTTTTAGATCAAAGATATATTCGTAAAATTGGGTTCGGGCATAGGTAGCTCAATTAGGTCTAGTAGTTGATCAAACCAAATCAAGAGTTGGTTAGATGGGATTAAAGCTTAGATTTGACTAGCCTAATAGGATTAAATCTAGGTTAAGATCGAATCACATTGAGATGTGACTCGATCAAGTCAAGACCTAATTTGACTCCATGGTTCGAGCCTGGATTGTTGGCTAACCCAATTTGTTCTGATTCGATAATTTGGTGTCTAAGGTAAGTCTGGTAGATAGGATCGACTGATTTTTAACTGAGAGCTACTAAACCTGAATGCATTCTTATCGAGTTAATGGCATATCTCTTCCATCGATCTCACTTACTTGGCCATTTGTGTCAACCCAGTTCTAATTTGAGATGGCTAATAATTCAAGCCAATCCATATTACTAGATTAGTCATAATTATTATGACTAAATCAAGTCAAGTTTAAAGAGACCTAAATTAAATTTTCCTAAAAAAATATTAAGTCTAAGGTCTTCTACCATTGTAGTTGTGTGAGCCTTTTTTGGGATTGATTATTCTCGGCTGGATAAAGTGGTTCAGTTGCATCAAAAAGATGCAATCATGTCTATTAGGCATTGGATGCTACAAGTTGGAGGATGGATTGGGCTCAATATTTTGGATACAGTGAGGGATCCAATCAGGAATCCAATCTATGCAAATGGTGGATCTGACTTAACTAAGGAGTGGATCAATATTCCAGACATGATGAGATTCATAAATTAGTGACCAGATTAGGTACACCATGATTAGAGAATCATTGGATAAGAGTTGTCCACTTATCGATTGATCCATCATCAATAACTATTAGGTGAGATGGTGAGCCAGTTGGTCGGACCACACAACCTACTAAAAATCAATAATCATGAAGATTTTTGCATCTCTACCAATGGAGTGTAGGGATTCGAGTAAATAATGAGAGATAATTTATTTAAAAATAAAATTTTTAAATAAATTGGTTAAGTCTAATTATAAAATCTAACTAAAAATTTTGACTCTCTACAGAAAAATATCTGTGTCCAATCCACTAGTCCGTATTCTGGACGCCCATAGACTGACCGAATCCAATTATAAAGATTGGCTCCAAAACTTTAAAATTATTTTGAATTTCGAGAATTGACTCAGATGTTGGAATAGGATCCTCCCACCTTATCAATCCATCCATCCGCTGATCAGAGAGCATCTCTCAAGAAGTGGATGGATGAAGATAATAAAGCCAGGTATTACATATTGGGCTCAATGTCTGATGAGCTCCAACGCCAACATGAAGATATTAAGACTAGCCGCCAAATATTGGCTCACCTGCAAGAGTTGTTAGCTCACCATCAAATGTTGGCTCACTTTAGGTCAAGTGGGAGTTTCTTAGATGTATGCCCTAGAAGCCAGATTGGTTGTCACTTGTAATACACTTCTAAGGGTAATTTTATAATTTTAATTATAAGTTAATAAATAATTTTTTTTTCTATCATAGTATGTATTTAAAAGTATCTGTGATACATCCTTTGAGTTAATGGTAATGATAATTTATATTTTTAAGAGTTAAAAGTTTAAGACATGAATTTTCATAATTAACTCATAAAATGCTTCCGATCGTAGGATCATCATAAGGATGGTGATCGATATGGAAGATTGGTGTACGATCACTTTCTTAGGATAGACATATCTTGAGTCTACGGTGTGGAGACACCAGAGTGAGAGTATAGGTACTTGTTAGAGAACGAAGGCACTAAGCATGACCACCTCGAGTAGTCATAAGAAAGTCTACCTTCTCATTGATGATTGGCTCAATGCTGTAGTAGTATGTATAGTTCTTTGATCTAAGATGCATCGGTAGTTCATCTTGAGGGTTGTTATAGTTTGACTACATCATAATTCGATCTTCTAGCCATTTGAAATTCTGAGGTATATGTTGGCTATAGCATATTCACTATAGGAATTGGATTGCACCAATAAGGAGATCTATCTACCTCGATAGATGAGGAGTAGCCCTATGATAATTATGAGATTGAGTCCTTAAGCCCATGGCTATGGTAGAGTGAAGATGATAGAAAGAGTTTCTATTAGGATTTCATATTGGACTCGAATCGAATGATTAATTCATATGACGGATATTGGGTTTGACGAGTTCACCTTAACCCTAATCCTGTCGGAGCTCAAGATAGAAGAACCCAATCACATAGATAACTACATCAAGAGGTTCATTTTTAATTTTGATAGGTTGCCATCAAATACTATTAGGTGTCAGTGGTGGATTTTAGGAGCAATTAGAATGATTTTGATGATCAATCATTCTAATTGAATGAATCTGAAAAGTTCTGATCCATCAAAAAGTATTTCGATGATGTTGATGATGGAAATTGTGACATATCTTATTATCATATAGAATTAAATCTAACTGGATCACATAAATAAGAGTTTGAGTCTAAATGTCATCAATTGAGCTAATCAAGTTTGATTGATTTGGATTTGATCCAATCAAGTTCAAGATAATCATGCTAGCACACGATTAAGCCTGACTTTCTCCTTCTAAAATCTTTCTGATTCATCATAATTAAGTCAAATTTGATTTAACTTATTTTTGTATTTTGAATGGATATATTTTCATCTGACTGAAATAAGTCTAGATCAGATTAATTGTAAAAATTAAATCCATTCATAGTCAAATTGGACTAGGGTCAAAAGTTGACCTATTTGAGAGAATTGAGGGTTACCTAATTAGATGCTTTTAGAAAATGCTATAGAAATAATTTTGATCTAATTTTTGGATATCTGATAGAGCACGAATTATACATTGGGTGTACCAAATTTTATGATTTTTGGAGGTGTCTAGACTAAGTTATGATAGAGTTTGATTTGGATCAAACTCTTAAGGGAAGAGTCCTAGGTGTAGTGGACTCTTCCTTATCTACTCATGCCGCCACCTTCTAGATTGATTTTTTGCATCAAAATCAGATGGGATCTAGGGAATTTTGTAGAGATCAAGTCTAGGAGTCCCAATGGTCAAAAAAATAAAGATTTTGATCAAAGAGAGACTCTAACTTGGCGCTATGCTTTTGTATAAGAACCCTTGCACCAAGGCTCTTCACATTGAAATATTTTTTATACCCAAAGGCTATCATTCTAGATATCCCACTCTCCCTCTATCCTCTCTCTCCCTCTCTTCTACATGCCTAAAAAGTTAGGCACAAATATGAGAAGAAGATCTAATCAAATTTATGAAGAGTTTAGCATCTACGCGATGGTGTTCGTGAGATGGACATGTTGTCTTCAGAAATTTTTTGAAGAACTTCCAGATGAGATTCAGATATAATCTTTCGAGAAAACATTTACAAGAAGAAGACATCTAGATCCTTCACAAGTGGATACTAGTAGAGGCTAGGTGCATGCATAGCTCCTTTCAGAACCTTAGGAAATATCAAGATCATCACAGGATAATCAGATTACCCAAACAAGGTATGATATTAAATCTGATTTAATTTTTATTCTAATTTTCAATATCAGATCATCATGATCAGATCTGAGAACTCTTAGATTAGATTAGATCATTTAAAAATTTTTTAAAAAATTTATCTTAGATCTGCACGATCTAGCGGTGGAAAATAATATTTTTTCTTCACTAATCCTCTCTCTCTCTTAGATTTTTATCACATAAAAATCACAAAGAAATAAGGACAAAATAAACCTTGAAATGAAACTATAAGAGAAGATATTCTTCTCTCTTACCCTTTCTCTACAAGACCCCAACACTTGATGTCTTAAAGAAGCTTTCTCCTCCAAGATTCTTGGCGCCTCAAACCTCCATGCCCCTCCTCACTTTTCTCGGGTTTTTGTCCTGGAATATCATGGAGTTTTGATGCCCAAAAACTCTTCTAAGGAGGCATCCCACAAGAGCCTTCTTTTGACTAGGTCAAAACCTAGTTTTAGAAGGAATCTTAGGAATCCTATTCCCTTTCTTTCAGGCGTGAACACCAGAAATCCCACATGCAAAATAAAGGAAAAGGTGCACAAAATAATAGTGGGCATGGGTTAGTTTCCATAGAGAGAGAGGTAGTGTTTTAGAATTCTAGAACTCTATCAAATAGAATTCAAATCTTAACAACTTTCTTAAATTGACCAAGTCAAAAAATTATTCCAAAACCAACCAGGCTATGGGCGTGGAATACCTTCCTTAATGTGAGAAGTATTCATGTTAACTTGGGAGAAATAAAGGGTGGGCATGGGCTTTCTTAGGTGCAGGGAAAATGAGAAGGGAAGAGTCCTAGTTAGACCAGGACTCTTCAATGCAAGCTAGGTCAAACCATTTTGAACCCAATTCTAATTGAATTTATGTCAACCTAATTAATAAAGAATTTTAATCCAATTAGAAGCCTAATTAAATCATATTAAATTATATTTAATTCTTATTTAAATCCTAACTCAATTAGAAATTAAGTGCACTCAAGTCCTAGTCTAACAAGGACTTATTCTTTCTTGTAATTGACTTATCTAATAAATCAATTAGATTTAATTTAATTAAATTTAAATCAATTCTAATTGAATATAATTTAATTAGACTTGATCTTAGCCTAATTGCTTAATCAAATTGAGCCAATTAGCAATCCAATTTCTTATCGATCCTCCTACAACACTTGCATTAGGTCAAACACTAATCGTATTGATCGATTGACCTTAGAACGATTCTCAATCGTTGATTAACCATCTGATCAGGTTACAAGCTCTAATGTATGTGATCTCATAGGTTCAAATCTAAGCTAATAGCATAGGAACCAATTTCTATATCAATTAAAGTTATCATCTAGCAATGGTTTTTGACGTTCGGATAGGTCGAATGTATGCAAAGCAACATTCTTAGAACCTTGGCCCATGGTTACCATATAATTCATCCCTATGACCAATAATGCTCAAGACAAATTTGAGTACACTATCAAACACTCATACAAGTCATCTTTATTGTGTCTCAAAATTTTACAAATCCCGTGACACCTTACGAGGATTACCCAGGCCTAGTTTTTTCTAAATTAAAACACAGCAAGTCATTCTCTTTCTAAAGTTAATCAGGAGTGATCAATCTCATCTTGATTCATACATCAACTTTACAAGTACTTGACTATACCCAAAAATCTTTTGAACCTATATTAAAAATACAAGCAGTCCGACATCAAAGTATAGTGAGTTGCTTGCAAATCACCGTGGTGATCTCAGATCAGAGGGACACTTATATCCATTAGCCTTAGCTAGCTACTATTGATAGTAAAGTGCTATATTGATCACGTTCAATATAAATGTACTCCTACATCTCACTTGGATGCCATACCAGTGTCTCCACACCACTTGGTTATGAGGACAACCAATGCATATGGCATACAATAACCTACACTCGATAAGTTATCATCCTTGTTAATAACTTATCATTTGATTGTGAACAATTTAAGAACCATCCAATAAATCCTTCTTTTTTGATTGATAGTGGTTCTAAGGACTTCATCATAATTTAGGAGTTCATTTAAGGAAGATAAAACTTTTATGATGAATCAGCCAAATAACTATTATTATTAGATAATTCATATACTAATTCTAGTCATCTATCACTTAGATGCTTGACTTTATGACACATTTTTCAATAGTGGCATGAACCATTTCCATCATCATCTTCTTTCTCTATGGTCATAGAACAACCTCACAAAACTAAAAAGATCCTATTAGACCATATAACTAAGGAAAAAATGTATTGGAAAGAATCAGAATGGTGGGACAAACCAATTCCATCACCTTACTTATGTATGGACCCATCCCTAAGTATCCTAGAATCATCCAGTCCTTTTAACAAAAATAGAGGACCAATTGATGAGATGATGGAATCAATAGAAATTCATTTGTCACACTATTATTTCTTTCCTTCATTAAGGATAATGAAAATTAAGTTAAGAGAGAGGATAAATAAAATAATTAAGTTCTCAAGTATGATAATAATTAATCTTATGTGCCTGATTTCATGTTGATTTGAAGTTTTTTAGGCATTTTAATTGATGTTTGATTAATGGTCTAGAAAATTTTTGAAATACTAAGGACCAAATTATTAAGAAAATCTAATAAATGGTCAGGTCTAGAATAGATAAATTTTTGAGTGATTCTAAAATCTTCTTCTAGCCTATATTCAATAAAGAATCTACTTTATATGGATATGAGTGAAAAAATGAAAAAAAAATTAAAAAAAATTTAAAAAAAGAATAAAGAGCAAGTTCTAAATATTGGTCTTTCATTGAGTAATCGAATCTCGTTGTCTAAGTAAGAAATGTTATTTGCATCAAAAAATGGGCAATATAAAGAAGCTTGTTATACAGCTTATTTTAATTTATAGCCTATTTGACTCAAGTTAGTAAGCTCGAGGGATATTTTACACCTAATATCCTTAAGCCATCTGGTTTGGGATCATTGATCCAAAGCTCACTACGGGATCAGATAGAAAGCTTAAGAGGTTAAAACATTGCATTGGCTGTTAAAAAAAAAACTCTAGTCCATACTAAAGATAGAGGATTTAAAGAATAAAGATGGAGAATCGATAAAAAAAAAGCTCTAAATTTTTATGTTCTTCACTTAACCATGATTTGGGATGGAATTAATAATCCAATGATGGATCTCTTAAATCTCTAACTAGATATCAACTGATTTTAGGATGACCTGAAGAAACTTTTATATCCTATCGAGTCGATACATACTTCTAATTTTTCTCTTTTTACTCAAGAATGAGTAAACTCAAGTTGGAGGGATGTGATAATTATCATAAATTTATAGATAAAAGCATTAAAATCATATATTAATTAATATTTATTTAAAAAATTAATTTTTTTATTAAATTTTTTTAGGAACAAAGCTCATCAATGCAAAGAGCTTAATTTATGGGTTCAAACAAATCAAATTTCATACAAATTGGAGCTAAAATGGAAATGATATGAAGGCCGAAAACTTAAATAAAAAAAGGAGAAAACTTGGCTGGCTGAATCGGTCGGTCCAGCCAAATCAGCCCGACCACCATGCAAGCCAACCTGGTCCACCAGTGCTAGCCCGCAAGCAAGCTCATGTGCAAATGTGGCCTGCAATAGCTCATCTCCTCTAGCCTTGACATCATCCTGACGTCAGGAAACCATACGGTTCATGGTGGACCACGTGCTGATGCAGTGCGTGCAGACCCTTAAAGGATCTACAAAATTATTATCATGATGTTCGGGTGTATATTCGATATTTCATCCAATGCGATGCATGGTGATTGGTGCAGGCTTATGGTGCACCTGATTCAGGGGGTCCACAAGCATAGTTAAGGCGCCATCCGATGGTTCTCGTCTCTCCCGGTGAAGATCCAATGGCGCATGGCGATTCTAAGTTCAATCAGGACTTCCCAAATGCTCCAGCACATGATCCGATGGGTGAAAACATTCCAGGCTTCGATCCAACGGCCTTTGTTTGATCTGGGCATGAATCAAGAGGTTATGCGGTAGATTTTTGATGGATTTTAGGCCTTTGATCCAGCATCCGATGGCTAAGAATCTCCTGACCCATTAAATTCAAGCCAAACTCCAATTTGAGTCCAACAAGAACTTACAAACTCTTTTTCTCATTTATTTAATCCCTTGATATGCCAGACCCTTAGACAGTGACCCCCTATGTGGGAATTAAGCCCTCTTCCACTCTCTTCTCTCCTCCCTTCTTCATTCTTTCTTTTTTTTCTTTTTCTTTTCTTTTTCTTCATTTGAGAGATTTCAATATGCCGGAAGCTGGCAAGATCAAATCTGTGTATGGCTAGAGATCTCATATCTACGAGAGTAAGAAAAGTCTTCCAATCATGAGAGTTTGTTATTTGAACCTTATTTTTCTTTTTATTGGGTAATGCCTTTCTTATTTATTTATGCTTTAATATTTAATTTCTTATAATTTATATCTAAGAAGATAGATTGTGATCACTGATAGATACAGTATGTGTTCATATTATGATAAATTGTAAGAATTATGTATGTTTTAATATTTATTTTTTTTGGTAATTTATTCTAAGAAGATAGATCATGATCATAGAGAGATATGATCTATGCTCAAATTAGGATGAATTATAAGAAATAATTAGATTTTTATTTATATTCTTTGATTACATGATCTAAATAATCTATATCTATGAGATGGGTTATGATCGTGTTAGATATGGTCCATGCTCGGTAGAATAGGTTATTTTAGAATTAGATCAAAAAAATATATATCTCATAAGATTGTATATTGACAATAGAAAGATTGCATGAATCAATTATAAACTTGAATGTTGAAAGATGGAACTGAAATCCCAGACAACTTCACTTCTAATCTTTAATTAATTATTAAATCTTAGTTAATTATTATTTATCTTTTTTTATTTTAATTTAATAAATTTAAATTAATTCTCTTTAATTTATTACTTTAAATTTTTTTTAAAGATTAATTTAAAATTTTAATTTTTTAATTAAAAATTGAATGTAACTTAGCCTTCAGTTTTTGAGGAAATTAACATCCGACTCACTACTATCCTAATTAATAGTAAGATCGATTTTAATTTTTATTTATTGCTGTAATGACAAGCAATCATCCTAGCTAAGATTTTGCTAAATTAAAATACAATGATGCATTTTCTCCAAACCCTTGGAGTGATCAATCCCATCTTGATCATGCACCGACTTCATTAGTACTTGATTGTGCCTAGAAATTTTTCATCACTGAATTAAAAATTTAGGTAGTCCAGTACCAAAGCACAGTGAGTTGCTTGAAAGTCACCATGGTGATTTCAGATCAGAGGGACACTTATACCCATATTCCATTGGAGCAATTTTTGATAGTAGAATGCTTTGGAGTTGATCACGTTCAGTGATGATGCATCCCTACATCTCACTTGTATGCCATACCAGTGTCTCCACACTCCTTGGTTAAGAGGACAATCAATCCATATGGCACATAATAACCTTCACTCAATAAATGTTGTTGTCCTAGATAACAACATATCATTTGATCATGAATATTTTTAAGGACTGATCAATAAATCCTTTCTTTTTTGAATCTAAATAGTGTTAAGAATTTTATTATAACATAGGAGTTCATTAGAAGAAGTACACTTATGATGAAAATTATTAGAATAAATATTTCATTCATTATAAATTATTTAAATTTATAAGATAAGCTCAATTATCAACAGACTGATGATTGGCTTTAGTACACATTTTCCAACAGTGAATACCTTCCTGGTGAGTTTCTCACATAACTAGTAAAGAATGGGATTCTCTTCTAAGCACTCTTTGAAGGACACCATAAAATAATGGTGCATCTGAAAGAAGGAATCAAACTCTATTAGACATAGTCCACTCCATGATGAATTTTGCCAATCTATCAATCTTTTTTTAGAGATATGCACTTGAGTCGGCTTGTTATCTTTTGAATAGAAATCTGAGTAAGTCTATAACTAAAATCCCATATAAGATATGGACAGGACGTAAGTCAATACTTTCACATCTTAGGGTTTGGAAATATCTGGCTTATGTCAAACATTTAATGATAGACAACCTTGGACCTAGGTTTGATAAGTGTACTTTTATAAGATATCCAAAAGAAACTAAAGAATATTTTTTTTATCTTGCTGATGAACAAAAAATATTTATTAGCCTTAAGGCAATCTTTTTAGAAAAAAGATTTCTTGATGAAGGAATTGTTACCTCTAAGGTTGAACTTGAGAAAGTTTGATAGGTAGAAAAGTTGAAATAATTAGCTAAACTTGAACTAGATTTGATTAGATCAAATCTAGAGCCCAATGTAGATGCATCCTTAAGGTAATCCGGTAGACTACTGTATTAGCTGGATAGATACTATAATTTTTTGGTCTAAGATGATGATCCTATTGATCTCAATGAGAATGATGAGGACCTGATCAACTACATGGATGCAATGTAGAGATCCAATTCTGAGAAATGGCTTGAAGCCATGAAATCTAAAATGGAGTTCATGAAGGTCAATGATGTATGGACATTAGTTGGCCCTCCTGAAGGGATTAAACCTATTAGATGTAAGTGGATCTTCAAGAGAAAGAGGGGTGCAGACGAAAAAGTGGATACCTATAAAATCTATCTAGTTGCCAAGGGGTATCATCAATGTTATGGTATAGACTATGATGATATATTTTTTCCTATGATAATACTTAAGTCCATTTGGATTATGCTTGCAATAGCTGCCCATCTAGACTATAAAATTTGACAGATGGATGTAAAGATAGCTTTTCTAAATAGAGTTTTAGATGGAGAGGTGTATATGATATAATCTAAAGGATTCACATCCACATATGAGTCCAAGGTGTGCAAGCTTCAAAGATCCATCTATAGACTGAAGCAGGCATCTTAGAGTTAGAACATGCATTTTGATAAGATGATCAAAACATATGGCTTCTTAAGAATGGAGAAGAGCCAAGCATATACAAGTAGGCCAATGGTTCAATTATTGTATTTCTCGTGTTGTATATGGATGACATTCTCTTAATCGAGAATGATATCCCTGCATTACAAGGAATAGAATTTTAGCTATCATCTCAGTTCTCTATGAAGGACTTGAAAGAAGCATCCTACATCCTATGGTTGAAGATCTATAGGGATAGATCTAAGAGATGCTTGGATTGTCCCAGTCCACATACATTGACATTGTGCTTAAGGGATTCAGCATGGAGAATTCCAAAATGAGCTATCTTCCGATAGATCATGAAATTTTTCTATTGAAAAGAGATTGTCTGATAATACCTCAAGAGAGAGAGTGTATGAGTAGAATTTCATATGCCTTGGTAGTGGATTCTATCATGTACGGTATGAGACGTACGGGATCAGATGTGGCATACTCACTAGGAGTAGTGAGTAGATACCAATCTAATCTAAAAGACAATTACTAGAAGATTGTAAAAACCATTCTTAAGTATTTAAGAAATACTAAGAACTAGTGGTTAGTTTATGGTGAGTTAGATTTCAAACTTGTAAGGTTTACCGACTCCAATTTTTAATCTAATAATGATGATAGCAAAAGTGTATCAAGTTATGTATTTATCTTTAATGGTAGAGATGTCTGCTAAAAAAATTCTAAGCAGCACATTATGGCCAACTTAGTTTGTAAGGTGGAGTATATTGCAGCATCCGATGCTGCAAAAAAATTGTGTGGCTGAAGAAATTCATCATCGAGCTTGGAGTGGCATCCTTTCTTGATGGTCCAGTCCTGCTCTACTACAGTAGTACTGTAGCCATTACTCAGGTGAAGGAACCGAAAGCACATCAACGGACGAAGCATATTTTGTGCAGCTATCATCTTGTTTGAAAGATCATGAATCAAGGTGATGTCGACCTTCAAAAGATCAACAGAAAGGAGAACCTGGCCAACCCATTCACTAAAGCCCTTATGGTAAAGGAGTTCGATAACCACAAGTCGAAGATGGATATGAGATACTGTACTGAGTGGCTTTAGAACAAGTGAGAGTTGTTGAAAAATATATCCCAAAGTCAATCATCAGCCTATTGATAGTTGAGCTAATCTTGTAATTGTATATGATTTATCATTAATAAAAAGTTTATTTTGCCTTTTTCATCATAAGTATACGTCTTCTAATGAACTCCTATATTATGATGAAGTTCTTAGAACTATGTAGAATTGATAAAGAGAGGATTTATCATTTAGTCCTTAAATTAGTTCATGATCAAATGATACATTGTTATCCTGGACGATAATGTTTATTGAGTGTAGGTCATTGTATGCCTATGGGTTGGCTATCCTCTTAACTAAGGAGTGTGGAGATACTAGTATGGCATGCAAGTGAGATGTAGGGATTTATTATCATTGAACATGACTAACTCCAGAGTATTTTACTATCAAAATTTGCTCTAAATGGATATGGATATAAGTATCCCTCCGATCTGATATCACCATGGTGACTTATAAGCAACTTACTATGCTTTGATACTGAACTACCTGAATAATTCAGTGATGGAAGGTTTTTGGGCACCGCCAAGTACTTGTGAAGTTAGTGTGTGAGTCAAGATGGGATTGACCACTCCTAATTTTAGGAGCTATGTTGAATTATATTTTAATTTAGTAAATCCTTGGCTAGGATAGTCCTTATAAGGAATCACAGGACTGATTGCTTTGAAATACATTATGGATGCACTATTGCACGGTTGATAGTTTAGCCCTGAGTCATCCTAAATATATAGGTCAAAGGGATAAATTATAGGGTAATCATATTCGAATAGGTTCTAAAATATTGCTTTATATACATTCGACCTATCCAGATGTCGTGTACCATTACTAGATGGTCACTTGGATTGGTACAAAAATTTATTCTTATGCTATCAGCTTAGGTTCCTATAGGATTTGGTGTGGTGCTCCAAGCCTTGGGAGGCCACGGAAGGAGTCAGTGTGATGGCTCCGGAAGACTAGGATAGGAGTGGTCCTAGGGCTAGGACAGGAGTTATCCTAGGGTGGAGGTGATGTGTAGCCTTCCACGAGCTTGAGATCTGAGTGTATAGGATCTTGAGGGGCTTGGTTGGTATTTCGAAGATCTAAGACACAAGATGGAGCAAGAAATCAAAACCAAGGCATGAAGATTGTAGAAAAGGCAATTTCTGTAGGTTAGTTGGCTCAATCTCAAACTGGATCAGCTAAGTCTTAGTGGACAGGCTAAATAGAAAGGTTCACATTCGGAACTACAAGCACGACACATAACTAGGTCGACTCAGTGCCAGACTGAGTTGACCCAGTCTCAGATTAGCCGACTTAGTGCTGAGACTGAGCCGACTCAGTGTGTGGGCAGGGACACATAGAAGGTCTATTTGGGGTAAGGGTTTGAGTTAATCCAAGGGATTTTAAGACCTGATTTGAGAGGTCTTAAGGGGGCTAACTCATGTATGGGTCAGATTTAGATCCAGGGGATGAGAGCATGGGAGACATGGACGTACATGGGCTCGATGAGTGCTTTCATGTATTGATTTAGCCTAGAAAAGTTTTTCAGCTGGAATTTGGATTTATTAGGGTTCATGTAGTATAACAAAAATCCTAGGATATATAAACCTAGGTATTGTAACTTTTATAATAGAGTTGAATACAATTGAGCTTTTCTTCCTAACTCTCTTCTCTTCTTCTCTCTGGTTCTAACACCAAAACCTTATGCTCCATCCCCTTCTCTTCTTTCTTAGATGTTCTTCATGTTGTTGGTTTAACAACCTGGTTTACATAAGAGATTTGATCTGTGGCTATGGTTTCGAGCAGTCATAGGAATAACAATTCGTATCAGAGCTATTGATTGTTCTCAATAATTTGGTATCAGAGCTTGGTTGAACATGAAGGAGAAAAAAGATCAAATTTTAGTAGAGATTAGCAATGAGGTTTAGATCTAAGGCTTTTCTCTAGGCTTCGTGAAGACGGAAGTGATCTAAGGGCTGTTGTCCATAATTCTTAGTCAAGGTAATTTTTTAAATCTACCTATTAGCTATTTTCTATTCGGTTTGATCATGGAGAACAGTGGGTTGAAGGTAGGTTAAGAGAAGTTTAATAGTAAAGAAAGTTTCACAATATGGAAGGTTAGAATAAAAGATCTACTGACTCAGATGAGGTTGGATTCAACCTTGGAGGATAGGTTGGAGGAGATGACAGATAAGGAGTGAAAATTCTTGGAGAAAAGAACATGTGCCATGATTAAGGCTTGTCTGGCGGATGAGATTTTGTATGGCGTGTTGGAGGAGAAGACACTTAAGGGTTTATGGTCGAGGTTACATCAGTTATACATGGAAAAGAATATGTGCAATAAGTTGATGTTGAAGAAACAACTATACAGCCTTCACATGTAGGAGGGTGAGGATGTTGCGGGGCATATTCAGTGGTTTAACCAAATGGGCATGGACTTGCTCAACATAGGGATGGATTTTGAAAAGAAGGACAAAAGTTTATTGCTGCTATGTTCACTACTCGGGAGCTTCGATCCGTTGGTGACTATGCTACTGTATTGTAAGGAGACACTAGTATACAAGGATATCATATCAATGCTAAGGTCCAACGAGCAGTGGGAATAGATGACAAAAAGAAAAATCTTCCAAGAGGGTCTTGTGGTTTTAGAGAGTCCTAGGAAAGGAAAGATGAAAGACGTGCAAAAGGGAAGCAAGAAGTCCAAGAGATGCTTCAAGTGTGGTGAAGCAGGGCACTTTAAGCTATAATGTCCACTTTGGAAGAAGTATAAGAGAGGAGAAAAGTCGGATTTCATTGGTTCAATCACTAAGAGTGAAGATTCGAATGAAATCTTAGTGGTCTCGGAGGAGCCCGTAGGATGCGATGTATCTGAGATAGCTTCAAAGGGATCCACAGAGTACGGAGGATCCATAGGAGCAGCGATGGTGTCCGAGGTGCAGCGACAGGCCCAATAGTGCAGTGTTGGATGGTTGACCTTGGGTGACTTAGGTACAAAATCAACTTTTGCAGCGTTAAGAGGACTTCAATTTTAGGTGAAGCATCGAGTAGATGTGTTTTCATAGATGGAGGGAGACATGACATGAGTTTAGAGTAGAGGGGTGCAGAGGAAGGAGCCATATCCCAGCACCAGTGTTGGGGATATACAAATCCAGGTGGAGAGAATTATGCAAGGAGATAGGTGTGGCTCTGAGGAAACTATGCCAGGTGAAGCATCAGGGTATGCAGCGAGTGCTGGTATAGAAAAGCTGCATGGTCTCCAAGAAAGTCTAGGACAAGTGATGCGGCTGCCAAGTAGAAGGATACCTACAACTCCAAAGGTGGTGTAGAGGAGCAAGTCAAGATCTTCAACGGTGGAGGTGGTCATCCCACTAGCCTCAAATGAAGCTCAGCAGCTGAAGAAGGATGGTGGTGGTAAGGTTTGTACAAAGGGCTGTCAGGGCATGTATGGATAGCAAGAACGTGCAGGGAGACATTGCCAGGTGTGCTAAGGCTTGGGTGCACAAAGGTAGAGATTGTAGGATTTGGTGTAGTGCTCCCAAGTCTTGGAAGGCCACGAAAGAAGTCAGGATGATGGCTCCAAAAGACTAGGATAGGAGTGGTCTTAGGGCTAGGATAGGAGTTCTCCTAGGATTAGGACAGGAGTTATTCTAGGGTGTAGGCAGTGTGTAGCCTTCCACAAGCTTGAGCTCCAGGTGTATAGGATCTTGAGGGACTTGGTTGGTGCTTTGGAGACCTGGGACATAAGATGGAGCAAGGAACTAAAGCCAGAGCATGAAGACTACAGAGAAGGCAATTTCTACAAGTTAGTCAGCTTAATCTCAGAGTGGGTCAGCTAAGTCTCAGTGGATAGGCCAAATAGAAAGGATGCATTTGGGACTGTAGGCATGGCACACAACTGGACTGACTTAGTGCTAGATTGAGCCAACCCAGTCTCAGGTTAGCCGGCTCAGTGCTAAGACTGAGTCAGCTCAGTGCATGGGCAGAGACACATGGAACATCTGTTTGGGGCTAGGATCTAGGTTGATCCTAGGGAACTTAGGGCCTGGTTTGAGAGGTCTTAAGGGAACTAACTCATGTATGGATCAGATTTAGATCCAGAGGATGAGAGCATGGGAGACATGGATGTACATAAGCTTAGTGAGTGCTTTCATATATTGGTTTAGCTTAGGAGAGTTTTTCAGTTGTGGTTTGGGTTTATTAGAGTTCATGTGGTATAACAGAAATTTTAGGATATATAAACCTTGGTATTGTAACTTTTATAATATAGAGTGAAATATAATTGAACTTTTCTCCCTAACTCTCTTCTTTTCTTCTCTCTGGTTCCAATGCCAAAATCCTAGGCACCATCTCCTTCTCTTCTTTCTTAGATCTTCTTCATGTTACTGAATTAACACCCAGGTTCATGCAAGAGATTGGATCTATGGCTGTGGTTCCAAGCAGTCATAGAACAATGAATGGTATCAAAGCTATCGATTGTTCCTAATAATTTCAACCTATGGGGTCACACACATTAGAGATTTCGATCTGATCAGATCATTGATCAATGATTATGAATTATTCTAGGATCAAACAATCAATACAATTGATGTTTGATCTAGTGCAAATATTGTAGGAAGATTAATTAGCAATCGAATTACAATTGGCTCAATTTGATTGAGCATTAGGGATGAGATCGAGTCTAATTGAATGAGATTTAGTTTGGTTTGATTTTGACTTGATTAGGTCAAGTCAAATTGATTTATAGGATAAGCCAATTACAAGAAAGATCAATTCTCTATTCTATTAGGATTTGTGTGCATCTAATTAGATTAGAATTTAAATAAGAATTAAATATAATTTAATTAGATTTAAATGAGCTCCTGGTTGTACTAGGATCATCCTTAATTAGGTTGCATCAATTTTAATTTAATTGGATTTAAAATCTTGGTTTGACCCAAAAAAAACTCGAGAACCCAGTTGGACTAGGACTCTCTCTTTTTCTTATGCCAACTCACCCCATGCCCATGCCAAATATTTTTTGCTTTTTGCATGAGATACCTCATGCCCAGAGAAGGCCATGCACACCCCCGTATCCCTCTTCTCTCTGGTTTGGAAATTATTTTTGGAGTAGGTTAAAATAATTAAGTTATTTTGACCTAGGATTCTATTTGATAAAGTGTAACAAATCTAAAACTTTATCCATTGAAGGCATCAATTTTAATTAGTGTTGGTGCAAAAAATGGTGCAAATGCTAGAGTTTGCTGGAGCTGGAGAAGACTAGGTCACCGACGATACCTGCAAGGCAAAGTCCAAACTAAAGGTTGGTGGCTCCGGCAAGACCCTCCGATGATTAAGTTAGTTCTCCAGCCAATAAGAATGGAGTACTCAGAAGAATTTAGAGCAGAGAGGAGAGCTTAGAGAGAAAAATGTATTTGAAAGATTTCTTATATAGACGGAGCCTATAACAAAATGAAGGTGACAGCCATAACAGAATGTAGGTAGGCCGTTCGGACCACGTGGAGTTCATTATGGAGAGTGGACTATCATTTGTCAGGAATTGTAGGCAGTTGCATTCTATTTATTAGAGTTTAGACATGATTTTTGCATCTATTAGCAAGTTGTGTGTGTGTTGGGATGAAGAACTTGAAGTTAGGTAGGCCGAACATGGAGATCGGCCTTCGAGTGGTAGGTGGCATCCTTATAATCGGTTAAAATCTATTGGTTCTACCTTCGATAGCTTTGAAGAGTTCGGCCATCTTTGAGGCCGTCCAAAGACTGACAGAAGCATTCATGCTAGAGGCTAGAGAAGGAATCATAGAACTTTGAATGAAAGCCGCTACCAGACTTTTTGAACAAGTTTGACTATGTCGAGATCGATTGGAAGCTGAAACGGGTGAATTTCTTACTGGTGCCATTCGATCTGCTTTTAGAAGTTCTGCTGCCTTCAAGATCGGATTGAAGGAGTGTTGTGATTCATTATCTATGGACTGGTTGGTATTTTAGATTGGGAATCAAACTTATAATGATGATGAAGTCATTTCACTGTTCAAATTCGTCCAATCGACATGCATGATATAAACTGGCTAGATCTGCAATTATTAGAAAGGGATGAAGAAGCTTGACCATTTTCAAAGTCAACAACTATCCATAAAGTAAAGCAAAGGAGTTTGGCTAGAATAGAATTCGATTGGAGAGGAATTTAGCTAGATGGGGTCCCTGACATATGGTTGATGAAATATGCTGTCTGCTGCAAAGGAATTCAGCCGCACTCAAGGTCTACCATAGACAAAATCATGGGATGTTGGGATTTAATATTCGATGGGGCTTTGCTATTGCCAGGACCAGAGTCAGTTAACATGCCCTTCACTATTCAAGTTCGACTGGATGAAGTTCATCATGCCTTGGGAGCGTTCTGCAGTTTTTGAAAGAGAGCAGATGGTTACAATCGAGAAGATAGTCCAGCATGCATGGTCTGAAGGTCGACCTCCTTGAATTGAATTGGAGTAGGAGATTAGTTTAGTTGAAGTTCGATCATGATCACTATGACTCTAGATGGAATCATATCAAGTTTGGACATCTTATCGAACTTCAGTGGGAGTTATTTTATTCCCAATACTTGTTCCTCTATTCCCAAGTTTGAAGATCGAATGAAGAGAATCCCGAAATTATGACTACTGAAGTCCTCTGCTGGTTTCCTACTTCCAGAGGATAAAAAGTTTTGGCTTTTTCTGACTGACGTCGAAGCTTCTTAATGAGCGAATGACTTTGAAAAGATTTCTATTTCAAAATTCTTTCCAGCACGATACTCTAAGTACAATGCCATTACTGCCTCGCCAGATGTTGGCTATGAGTAGGACATGTGATAGGTGAGGAGTGGCTGGAGAGGATCAGCAATCATAACCTCTCCCGATTTTCTCTGACTATTTAAACTCCTCCTCCTTTAATTTTCTATCTCCATCTAGTTCTCTCTCCTTTCTATTCTTCATCTCTTCTGGGCAGCCTACTCCTCTTCCATCACAACTCCTCCGGCTGCTAGCATCTCTCCCGTTCGCCTTCCTCATTTCCAACTACCTCCTTGAGTCTGCCGACCAGCTTACGTTAGTCTCCCGACCTCTTTCTTCATATTTTCTTATTTTTCTTCTGCCTTTGTCCATTTGATTTCTTCATAAAGGTTTATTATTCTTCCTGGGTTCTTTCAAAAATTTTGTAGTCTTTTTCTTTCAATTTTTTGGGGATTTTTTGAGTTAAGTTTAATCCAAATGTCTTCTGAAATATCTTGATCCTCCGGTCCTAGGAGTCTGGCCCATCCGAACTTGCCAGATTCTAGCCTTAGAAAAATTGCCAAACTCATTGAGGCACCTCGATCGACCTTCATTCCTGAGATTATTCCCTACTCCTTGCATTCTAAAGACCTTTTCTTTATAAGGATCCAGTATCGAATTCCTCTCGAATATGAACTAGAGCTTTTTGAACCAAGCGATTGAGCTTGTGTCCCTCCCCTAGGTCACTTTTGCTTATATTTAGAGGCCTATCATGCTGGATTAAGACTTCCTCTTCTTCCTATTGTAGTAGCACTTTTTCATTTATCGAACATTTTCCTACCCTCCATGGTGCCGAACTATTTTAGATTTATCATAGGATTCCTCTCTCTTTGTATCTTAGCTGAAGTTCATCCTACCATTTTCTTATTTTGCAACTAGTTTACTTTCAAATGCCATCCCACCGCCAAAAATTGGTGGTACCTCTCTTCCTAGTTTGGTAAGAAGAGGTTATTAAAGGGCACCCCTTCTTCCATTCATAACTGGAAGAGGAAATTGTTAACCCTAAGAATTGATTTTGATGAGTAACAAAATATTTGAGTATATGTTTGGACTAATGAATTTGTTGAAATCATGTTTCAGGTTGCATTTTAAAGTATCAAATGGAACATTCCTAAAAATGCATTTGGAAGTTAGTAAAGAAAAGTTAGAGGCTTTTAAGGCATGAATCACACTTAAAACAAGGCCTAAAAGAGATATCTCAAAACCAAAATTGAAGAGAAAATCAATTGATCGAAGTAAAAATTTTCAACATAAATAGGCCTCGAGTTGACCCCTTATTCGACCTCTGATTCAGCTCGAGCTGAAATGGCACGAAAAAGAAAATTGGCATATAAGAGTTTCAACTGGCACAGTCTCGAGTAGAGGACCGAGTCAACTCGAGTTTCTCGAGTCGAGGTTGTAGGAAAATATAGAGAATGAGATTTTTGGAACATAATTTAGCAAGGCCTCAAGTAGAGGGATGAGTCGACTTGGGCTTTGACTCGAGCTCCTCAACTTGAAGTCTCAGAAAATACAGAGAACATAATTTTCAGGATGAAGTGCAGAATGGTCATGAGCTAAGGGTCGAGTCGACTTAAGCTCCAATGGCTAGTTCTATAAAAATTTTAGAAGTATGCAGATTGATTCCAAACAGCTCTTTTTAGTCCTCTAATGGTCATAAACATCTCTCCAGCCTACCAAAGATGGAAAATAAGCTACAAAACATCTAGAAAAAGTGAGATAACACATCAATCATTGAGAGAAATCATAAGTGTAGAGAAAAGGATCAAATAGCATTGAAAGAGAGTATTCCACTCCCATCTCCAAGAAACATCAAATCATGAGATTTCACTCAGCAAGAAGACAAGCTCAAAAGCCTTCAATAAAGAAGATTCCAAAAAGCTTCATCGACCTACTTGCTCTTCAAGGAGCTGTGTTCTTTTTCATTATTCAACTTTTGTACTTTTTGTAACTTAGCTTCAATAGAATTTTGAAGCTAAGGAAAAAGCTTATCCAAGCCTGAGAATTAGATTGTAAGCCAAGGGTTGGCTTAGAATTTGGTTGTGGTTGGTGATCCAGTGTAAAATTAACTAGGTTTTGAATAGTGAGCCTCAAAAAATTATCGGACTATAATCTTGGAGAGATTATAATGAAATTCTCAAGTGGATCTTGGAGAGTGGACATAGGTGCAAGGGGCACCAAACCACTATAAATCTCTTCATATTTGTGATTGTCTTGATTCCTTCTTTCCATTGTATTTGCATACTTACATACATTTCATTTCAGCACACCTCAACGTATCACTAGTTTTCAAAAATAGCACATAACTTATTTAAATTTTGAAAAACCCAATTCATCCCCCGCCTCATGGGTTGTCTTGTTAGGCAACAAGTGGTATCAGAGCTTGATACTCATTTCATTTGATTTAACAATCAAGTATTAAGATCAAATGGCAATCCATATGAGTGCATCCCTTGCCAAAGGGCAATCGATCAATCATCCATCTTTGTTCAATGGAATAACTTATACCTATTGAAAAGCTTGTATGTGCATTTACATTTAAACACTTGATTATCAACTTTGAAGAGTGAAAATCAAAGATTCACACACTCCCACAATTAAAGTAGAAGGAAATAAAATTCTCAAATCCAAAGAGGATTGGGATGAGCATGACATGAAAATGATAGAATTAAATACTAAGACAATAAATGTATTATATTATGCATTAGATCCTAATGAATTAAATAGAATCTCTATATGTGAATCAGCTAAGAAAGTTCGGGATAGGCTAGAGGTTACCCATGAGGGTACCAACCAAGTAAAGGAGTCTAAAATAAATATACTTGTTCATAAATATGAATTATTTAAAATAGAATCAAATGAATCTATTTCTAAAAGATTTACTAGATTTATCGATATTATCAATAATTTAAAAAACTTAGGTAAATGTCATACTAATAGTGAGCTTGTTCGAAAAATTTTTAGGTCAATTTTGAAGGCTTGAAAAGCGAAAGTCACTTCCATCGAAGAAGCCAAAGACCTCAACAAGCTACCATTGAAAGAGCTTCTTGGGTCTCTAATGACTCATCAATTAAACATGAGGCAAAATATGAAAGAAGAAACCAAGAAGAAAAAGATCATAGCTCTCAAGACAACTACCTCTAAGGATGATGAAAGTGAAGAATCCGATGAAGAGGAGGAAGAAGAAGACTTGATCTTAATTGCAAGAAAGTTCAAGAGATTTATGAGAAAGAAGAAGCAAGGATTCAAGAAGAAGAACTTTAAGGGTGAGCCAAGCAAGGAAAAGGAGAAAGAGAAAGAGAAGGAGCTACCTATTTGCTTTGAGTGCAAGAAATCGAGCCATTTTAGAATGGGCTACCCTCTTCTCAAGAAACCATCCAAAAAGTTCAAGAAGAAGGCAATGATGGCGACTTGGAGCGATAGTGAGGACTCTTGCTCTGAGGAAGAATCATAAGAAGTGGCCAACCTTTGCTTAATGGCACATCATGAGGAGGTAAATGCTAAAAATTCTTTAGATTTCACATTTGATGAATTGCAAGATACTTTCATTAAATTTATGACTGAATTTAGAAAAGTTATCTTGGAAAATAGAGACTCGAAGAAGCAAAATTTTGAACTTTTCATGAAAAGAAAATAATTTCTGAAAAACTGAATTTGCTAACTCAAGATAATCAAAAATTAAATGATGAATTAGTAAAAGTCAAACCATTTGTAGAAAAATTTACTAATAGTTTTGAAAAAATAAATATACTATTAAATGAATAAAGAGCTATTTTTAATAAGGTAGGATTAGGATTCAAACCATATAGGAAACAAAAACTACTCAAAAATCTATTTGTTAAAGCTTCAATAAGTACTTCCTCAAACCTTTCATGCTATTATTGTGGAAAAATTGGTCACAAATCTTATGCATGTGATTTTAGAAAATTGAATGAAAAAATAGTCAAAATGATTTGGATTCCAAAAGGAGCCATGAGTACTAACCCCAAAGGACCCAAGATGACTTAGGTACCTAAAAGCTAAACTTGATTTCTTTGGGTAGAAGTACCTTACTGTCTGAAAGAGAAAAAGATTTTGGTATCTTGATAGTGGCAGCTCAAAATACATGATGGGTGACAAATCCCAATTTATCATTTTTGAGCCTAAAGATGGAGGAGTGGTTACATTTGGAGATAATGAAAAGGGGTGTATCATTGGCATCGGTAACATTTGAATTACTCCTATATCTATCTAAAATGTATTATTAGTTGATGAGTTAAAATATAATTTGCTTAGCATTAATCAATTCTGTGATAAGAGATTTAAAGTAACTTTTGAATCTTTATTATGTATTGTTTCTAGTTTTAATGATAATGGCATCATGTTTATAGGACATAGATATAACAATGTCTACATGATGGATCTTGATGATCTACACATAAAGAATGGTCAATGTCTAATTGTAGTAAATACCAAGGTCAATGAGACCAGTTGATTATGGCATCATAGATTAGGTCATGCAAGTATGGACTTACTCTCAAAATTAATTAAGAAAGATCTTGTAAGAGGATTATCAAAATTAAATTTTGAAAAGAATCAAATTTATGATGCATGTCAATTTGGAAAATAAACTAAGAACTCTTTTAAACCAAAAGGCTTGATTTCAACTTCTAGACCTTTAGAATTATTGCACATAAATTTATTTGGACCCACAAGGACTACTAGTCTAGGAGGTAAGTGTTAAGAAACATGCAGGATTTCATGTATAGATTTCAAAACTTTTTCAAAATATAGAGCAGCGGAAGACATAGATTAAACTATTTAATCTACAATATGCATGTAATCAAATTATAAAATCCTACATCAAGGATCTATAATATGTTATGATGCAAATATAAATCTAAAAATAAATTAATCATAAGTTATATTGATCATATCAATACCTAGATCTAGAATAATTCTAGATCTAACCTTAGATCAGATCTAGGTTACCAAGAGATCAAATCTCTTACCTTTGCATGGGTTGAGAAATTCATGGTTAAATTCGTTGTTGCCTTTGGAGCCGCACAAGTATCTGACCTCTACAGGTGATCTACATGAACCTGCAACACGAATCAGAGGTTCGTCGAATGAAGATCCACTCGAAGTGCTAGCTTCTCGCGGATCCCTCTTAATGGTTAATCAAATACATGTCCTTCGGATCTCTTGGACACTCCAAGAGATGAAGAACATAAGGATGAATAAGAAAGAAATCCAACCCTTGGATCTTCTATAAATCAAAAAATAATATCAAGAAAAAATAAATCCTAAGAAAAGATAAATCTTCTCATTCAGGACATCAACGATTGATGTCCTGAAAACATCTCTATGCTAGGACAAGAGGGGACGTTCTCCTCTAGGATTTTTTCTAAGTTTTTAGATCTAAGATTTTTTATTTTATTCATAAAAAATTCTCATAAAAATTAGAGAGGAAGGGTTCTCCAAGAAATCCTAAGAGAAGATCTTTCTTCTCTTCTCCTTCTCTCATCAAGACATGATCAGATCATGTCCAAAAAATTAACATCATGCCCTAACAACTTGGAGCACTCATCTCCATACCCAAATCCTCTCTCTCTCTTAGATTTTTATCATATAAAACTTATAAATAAAATAGAAAGAAAAAAATATAAAAAAAAATATAAGAGAAGATAATCTTCTCTTACCTTATCTCTTCAAGACATCAACCTTTGATATCTTAATTGAAGGCTCTTCTCCATGAATCTTGGTGCCACAAATCCTCGACACCTTCTCCTCCTTTTCCTCTATTTTTTTATGATTTATATAGGATTTTTTACATCCTCTAACCATCTCAAAAGAGGCATCCACCTTTTATTGCATGACTAGGTCAAAACCTAGTCAAAGGAGGACTTCTATGGGGTGTCCAACTCTTGGATGCCCCTCTCTTAATTTTTTTTCATGAGAACCATCAAATCCACATCCTTAAAAACCTAGGAGAAGGGTGGAGAAGTTAAATATGATGTGGGTTAAGTGGGCGCACAAGAGGAGAAGAAGTTTTGGTCAAAGGGGACTCTTCTAAGTAGGAAACAAATCCCAACTTCTTTCAAGTTTTGACCAAGTCATAACAAATTCCCAAAAATATGAATTATGGGGTGTGGAAGGCCTTCTTGGGTGTGGGAATACATGCAAAAAGATTAAGAATTAATTAAGGTGGGCATGAGGTCTTAGGCGCAAGAGAAAGAGAGAGAGTCCCAATCCCAGTCCAACTAGGACTCCTCTTGTTTGACTAGGTCAAAATAGTTTTAAATCTAATTTAAATTCTATTTAAATTAGATCAAATATAATTTAATTAAGGATGATCTTAGTCTAAGTAGAAGTTTAATTAAATAAAATTAAATCAAGATTTAAATTTGATTTAAATGCTAAGTCAATTAGGTGCACCCAAGTCTTAGTCAAACAAGGAATTATTCTTTCTTGTAATTAGCTTATCCAATAAACCAACTAGACTTAATCTAATTAAGTCCAAACTAATTATAATTGAATGTAATTTAATTAGACTTGATTTCATCCTAATTGCTCAATCAAATTGAGCCAATTAGCAATCCAATTCCTAATCAATCCTCTTACAACACTTGCATTAGGTCAAACATCAATTGCATTGAATGTTTGACCTCGAAATGATTCTCAATCGTCGATTAACCATTTGATCAGGTTACAAGATCTAATATGTGTGACCCCATAGATTTGAACCTAAGTCGATAGTATAGAAATCAATTTTTGTACCAATCAAAGTTACCATCTAGCAATGGTTTCCGACGTCTGGATAGGTTTAATATATGCAAAGTAACATTCTTAGAACCCTGGCCCATGGTTACCGTATAATTCATTCCTATGACCAATAATGCTCAAGATAACTTTGAGTATGCTATCAAACACTCATTTAAGTTATCTCTATTGTGTCTCAAACTTTTACAAATCCCATGATACCTCACAAGGATTATCCAGCCAGATAGGTCGTCTATAATGAAATATTAGTATCTTCTTTTGGCACTTAAGTTCATAAGTCCACATACATCACTATGTATGAGACTTAGAACTTATTGGCTCTTTTATCTTTTTTAGTAAAAGATGACTTTGTTATTTTTCCAAAAATACAAGATTCACAGGCTATCAATGATTCACAATCATTAATGTCAAGATTTTCCTCTCAAGCTAACTCGTTTATCCTGTTCTTGTCAAGATATCATTTCTTTAGGTGTGTACATTACACTTAATAGGCTGTATAAATATTAAATATTATTTTTTTATTATCCATATAATACTATAATATTATTCATAATCATATTATAATAATTTTTTTTATTGATAAATGATAATCGTCTCTGATCAAAAGGTCATCAGAGATCACATTTATCATAAACGATGGACAATAATAACAATCACTCAAAATGACATCTATTGAAAATAAGCTTGACAAATCCTAAAGTTAGGATTGGAACAAGACTTCCATCTCCAACATTCAGGTATTTCTCATCATTTTCAAATATCCTACTTACTTGTAGTCTTTGCAATAAATTGCATAAGACTACCGACATCTAATACCCATGTAGTAGAATTATTTACAGAGAAATTTTAAGGTGTTATCATATAACATCTTTAATGAGCAACTTTTGCTCGTTTCTCTTGTTCAGCCTATTATGGTCAAGGGAAGCAAGACAAATCTTCTTCCTATAACCCTGCTTCTAACATTAGAAGCACTATGCCTGATTTGGGTTAATCTTCGACTAATTATTTTGATTGAACTTAGAAGCCCCAGTACGAATCCATTCATACTGCTGAACCAAATTCAACTCTCAATACTAATTATCGAAGTTGGGTCCCATAAGTCATCACTATCTAACAGTGATAGGAGCAATTATGGCTTAGCCTTAATTTGAGAAAAGAGAACATTGACCTAAGTATATGAATTATATTAAGCCTAAAAACTTGGACTTTAGTCTAAAGGTTCTTCCACTATTTTATTCAAATTGGTAGCCTCTACCTCCAATTCGGCGAATTACTTTAATTTTCTAGTAGGTACTAGAATCCATATAGACTGTACACAAGTCCAACTATGGTTGGTCAACCCATGTACATCTAAGGATAGGTTCATAACCAATTGTTTCTCCAAACAATTTCTAGTAATTTAATTTTACCCCAGAAATCTAATCAGTAGGCTATGGCCTCCACTATAAGGATCTGATTAGGTCCAATCATTAACATGAGCATACTTGGTGCATCTAACTAACGAATGATTAAGCCTAACTATGGTTGGTCAACCTAACCACCATTAGAGAGACACATCCAAATCATCATATGATGAATGATAATTTCATTAGTCAATAAGTACCAGGCCTATGGGCCTCCAATGATTATTGAGTTAATGGAATCATTATCAAACACCTTAATGGGAGGCTATGACTCGATTATTTTCATAACTTCATCATTTTAAGGACCTAATAATTTTAGAGGATTTAAATTATTAGTGATTTAAGGATAGAAAGGATATGGACCAATTTGCTCCCACTGACTTTACCAAGTCAGGTCCTCCTACTGACTTCACAAGTCACTGATGAGGATTATGATCAATTTTGGTCCATGGGCACCTATATTAGTCTCACTGAATGAAATCAGTCTCACTGATTTTCTATGTGACGTGGGTTAGCTCGAATCAATAAGTAACCTAATCGAAATCTAATTAACCACATTGGCCAGGTAAGTAAGATCGGTGGGAGGGTCTGCTAAGACTTAAGATCGATGGAAGGGTCTGCCAAAGCTTGCCTTAGACACCATCAGAAATGGTCAAATAAGCGGGCTGCCAAGTAAAAACCATCAATCTAGAATGCTAGACTCATCATAGACACCAATTGGTTTGTTAATTTTGATTTGGTCTGCCTAAAGACTCGGGCTCGACCACTGAGCCACGATCAGGTCCATTTGTTAGATATATGGATTTTGATCAACTACAACTACTGAATTGATCTATAGAGAAGAAATGACCTAATCTTAATTAACTATTAATTAGGTTTGATCAATTTCTTAACTAAGTCCATATTTAGTCTAACCCAAGGTCTAACCCAGTTAATGATCTGATCAAAACTAATCCATTTAACCTTTAACCCAAGTTTTATGAAATTATCTTAGGATCTTCAAATCACAAACCTAGATCCTAAACAATCACTTAATTCTCAATTAAGTTCAAAATTTGGGTTTATGGAACCTCAGAACTAGTTTCTTATTTTATTATTTGAAATATTTTCAAATTATAAATAATTTAGATTGAATCATATTCAATACATGATTTTAGATCTGATTTATTTCATTATTTAGATCATGTCCTAGGATTTCGAATCTAAGATTTTGTAGAAAGTAAGTTCTCAATTTAAATTCTACAAAATAAATATGTACATATACATTCTAGATTCAAAATAAAAATTACATATCAATATATGCAATAAGAGGATCTAGATCTAAACATAAAATACATCATGTGGATCAAATCATAAATCATTTAAAATTAGATTTAAAATATAAAAATAAACCATAAATCACTTTAGATCTCATTTAGCATATTTATGATGTAGGTTTCTCGGATCAACACATACTAAGACAACCTTTCCACTGTAAGGGATAAACCTTATAGCAAGACAACCTTATGGCAGTATGTGCAATCCTGATGTTATTTAAATCTAATCTAAATAATCTAAAATAGATCAAATATCTATTTAATTTTATATTTAAATTAAAAAATTAAATCATAAATTTTTTTAGATCTAATCTAAATTATTCAGGAATCAGATTCAGATCAGCACATACTAGGACAACCTTTTTATTGTAAGGGATTAACCTTACAATAGGACAATCTTATGGCAATATGTGCGATCTTTAATTAATTTTAATTTTTAGATTTAATCAAATGCAAATATGATCATGTTATAAATGAACCTAGATGCTCTAATACCACTATTGAGAAACATGCAGGATTTCATGCATAGATTTCAAAACTTTTTCAAAATATAGAGCAACAGAAGATATAGATTAAACTATTTAATTTACAATATGTATGTAATCAAATTATAAAATTTTATATAAGGATCTATAACATATTATGATGTAAATATAAATCTAAAAATAAATTAATCATAAGTTGTATTTTTCATATCAATACCTAGATCTAGAATAATTCTTAATCTAATCCTAGATTAGATCTAGGTTACCAAGAGATCAAATCTCTTACCTTTGCATGGGTCGAAAACTCCATGGTTAAATCTATTATTGCCTTTGAAGCCACACAAGACCTCTGCAGGTGATCTACACGAGCTTGCAATACAAATCGGAGGTTCGTCAAATGAAGATCCACTCGAAGTGTTAGCTTATCACGGATCCCACTTGATGGTTAATCAAATACATGTCCTTCGAATCTTTTGGACACTCCAAGAGATGAAGAACATGAGGAGGAATAAGGGAGGAATATAACCCTTGGTTCTCTCATAAATCAAAAAATAAAATCAAGAAAAAATAAATCATAAGAGAAGATAAATCTTCTCCTTCAGGACATCAACGGTTGATGTCCTAAAAATATCTCTATGCTAGGACAAGAGGAGACCTTCTTTCCTAGTATTTTTTCTAAGTTTTCAGATTTAAGATTTCTAATTTTATTCATATAAAATTCTCATAAAAATTGGAGAGGAAGGGTCGAACAAGAAACCCTAAGAGAAGACCTTTCTTCTCTTCTCCTTCTCTCATCAGGACATGATCAGATCATGTCCAAAAAATTAACACCATGGCCCAACAACTTAGAGCACTCATTCCCATATCCAAATTCTTTCTCTCTCTTATATTTTTATCATATAAAAATCATAAATAAAATAGAAAGAGAGAAACATAAAAGAAAAATTTAAGAGAAGACAATCTTCTCTTACCTTGTCTCTTCAAGACATCAACCTTTGATGTCTTAATTGAAGGCTCTTCTTCATAAATCTTGGTGCCACAAATCCTTCATGACTTTTCCTCCTTTTTCTCTAGTTTTTTATGATTTTTCTAAGATTTTTTACATCCTCTAACCTTCTCAAAAGAGGCATCCACCTTTTATTGCATGACTAAGTCAAAACCTAGTCAAAGGAGGACTTCTATGGGGTGTCTAATTCTTGGATGCCCCTCTCTTGATTTTTTTTGTGAGAACCATCAAATCCACATCCCCAAAAACTTGGGAGAAGGGTAGAGAAGTTAAATATGGTGTGGGTTAAGTGGGCATACAAGAGGCGAAGAAGTTTTGGTCAAAGTAGACTCTTCCAAGTAGGAAACAAATCCCAACTTCTTCCAAGTTTTGACCAAGTCATAATAAATTCCCAAAAATATGAATTATGGGGCATGGAAGGACTTCTTGGGCATGGGAATACACATAGAAAAATAAGAAATTAATTAAGATGGGCGTGAGGTCTTAGGCACAAGAGAAAGAGAGAGAGTCCTAGTTAGAGCCTCTTGTTTGACTAGGTCAAAATAGTTTTGAACTTAATTTAAATTTCACTTAAATTAGATCAAATGCAACCTAATTAAGGGTAATCCTAGTCTAACTAGAAGCTCAATTAAATTAGATTAAATCAAGATTTAAATTTAATTTAAATATTAAGTCAATTAGGTGCACTCAAGTCCTAGTCAAATAAGGAATTGTTCTTTCTTGCAATTAGCTTATCCAATAAACCAAATAGACTTAATCAAATTAAGTCTAAACTAATTTTGATTAAATATAATTCAATTAGACTTGATCTCAGCCCAATTGGTCAATCAAATTGAGTCAATTAGTAATTCAATTGCTAATCAATCCTCCTGCAACACTTGTATTAGGTCAAACGTCAATCGCATTGAATGTTTGACCTCGAAATGATTCTCAATCATCGATTAACCATCTGATCAGGTTACATGCTCTAATGTGTGTGACCCCATAGGTTTGAACCTAAGTCGATAGCATAGAAATTAATTTCTGTACCAATCAAAGTTACCATCTAGTAATGGTTCCCAATGTCTGGATAGGTCGAATGTATGCGAAGCAACATTCTTAGAATCCTGATCCATGATTACTGTATAATTCATCCCTATGACCAACAATGCTTAAGACAACTTTGAGTATGCTATCAAATACTCATACAAGTCATCTCTATTATATCTCAAAATTTTGCAAATCCTGTGACACCTCACAAGGATTACCCAAGCCTAGGTTTTGCTAAATTGAAACACAGCGAGACATTCTCTTCCTGAAGTTAATTAGGAGTGGTCAATCCCATCTTAACTCACACACCAACTTTACAAGTACTTGATTGTACCCAAAAATCTTTCAAACCTATATTAGAAATACAAGCAATCTAACACCAAAGAATAGTGAGTTGCTTGCAAGTCACCAAGGTGATCTTAGGTCGGAGGGACACTTATACCCATTGGCCTTAGCTAGCTACTCTTAACAGTAGAGTGTTACGTTGATCACATTTAGTGTAGATGTACTCCTACATCTCATCTAGATGCCATACCAGTGTCTCCACACCACTTGATTACGAGGACAACCAACGCATATGGCATACAGCAATCCACACTCGATAAGTTATTGTTCTTATTAATAACTTATCATTTGATCGTGAACAATTTAAGAACTATCCAATAAATCCTTCTTTATCAGTTGATTATGGTTCTAAGGACTTCATCAGAATTTAGAAGTTTATTTAAGAAAGATAGAATTTTTATGATGAACGAGCTAAATAACTATTATTATTAGATAATTCATATACTAATTCTAATCATCTATTACTTAGATGATTGACTTTAGGATATATTTTCCAACAGCAAGAAGTATGGTCTAGTAATTATAGATGATTTTTCAAGATTTACTTGATTGATATTTTTAGCACAAAAAGATAAAGCCTTCAATGCATTTTTTAAATTTTATCGAAAGGTTTTTAATGAAAAGAACACATCAATTATATGCATACGTAGTGATCATGGCATCGAATTTAAAAATCAGTACTTTAAAAAATTTATAATAAAAAAAATTAATCATATTTTTTTTATACCTAAAACTCTATAACAAAATAGAGTAGTAGAAAGAAAAAATCACACATTAGAAGAAATGACGCGAACTATGTTGTATGAAAGTAACTTACCTAGATATTTTTAGACTAAGGCAATAAATACTGCATATTATATACTAAATCATATTTTAATAAGGCCTATCTTAAAGAAAACTCCATATGAGCTTTGGAAAGATGGAAAATCAAATATCAACTACTTTCATATTTTTGATTGCAAGTGTTTTATACTTAACAATGGAAAAGATAACTTAAAAAAATTTGATGCCAAGTCAGATGAGAGTATACTCTTCATCAAGCAAAATATATAGAATCTTCAATAAGAGAACTCTCATTGTTGAAGAATCAATTCATATTATCTTTGATGAATATAATGACAAGTCTTCTAGAAAAGAAGATGCTTTGGATGAGAATGCAAGTGATCTTCATGGTAAGCTGGACAATCTCACACTGAAAGATACTCCTATCCAAAACCATGAAGAAGAAGAAGAGAAGACTGAAAAGTCCACTCCTAGCCTAAGAGAAGAATTGCCAAAATAGTAGAGGTATGCATATGGACACCCTAAAGATCTAATCATTGGTGATCCATCACAAGGGATAAGAATCTAATCCTATCTTAGAAATGTTAATAACTATTTAGTTTTTTTCATCATAAATTAAACCTAAAATAATAGAAGAAGCTGAAAATGACCCATATTGGATTAATGCTATGCAAGAAGAATTAAATCAATTCGAAAGAAATAAAGTTTGAACTTTAGTTGATAGATCCAATGACTATCCAATAATTGAAACTAAATGGATATATAGAAATAAATTAGATGAGCATGGCACCACTATTAAGAACAAAGCTAGATTAGTGGCACAAGGATACAATTAAGAGAAAGACATTGATTTTGATGAAACTTTTGCCCCAGTAGCTAGATTAGAAGTAATTAGACTATTGCTTGCATTTGCATATTTCATGAATTTTAAATTATATCAAATGGATATAAAAAGTATATTTCTTAATGGTTATGTAGCCGAAGAAGTGTATGTTGAACAACTACCTGGATTTGCAAATCATGCATTTTTGAATCATGTGTTCAAATTGCATATGACTTTATGTGGACTAAAATAAGCTCCACGCGCATGGTATGAGAGATTAAGCAAATTTTTACTAGAAAATAAATTCACTAGAGGGAATGTTGATAAAACTTTATTTCTAAAAAGAAAAGATGAAAATCTATTGATTGTATAAATTTATGTGGATGATATCATCTTTGGTGCTACTAATGAATTTCTTTGTCAAGAATTTACTAAGCTTATGTAGGATGAGTTTAAGATGAGCATGATGGAAGAATTAAATTTCTTCCTTAGACTCCAAATCAAATAAAATGAAGAAAAAATCTCCATCAACCAAATGAAGTATACAAGAAAGATACTTAAGAAGTTTAGGATGGAGTCCTCAAAACCAATTGGCACACCAATGAGTACGTCCTGTAAACTTGACAAAGATGAAAAGGATAAGAAAGCAGATATGAAACTATACAATGGTATGATAAGCTCACTCCTTTATCTTACTGCAAGTAGACTAGATATAGTATTTAGTATTTGTATGTATACTAGATATCAATCAGATCCTAGAGAATTATATTTGCTTGCTATTAAAAGAATTTTTGGATACTTATCTGGGATACTTAATGTAGGATTATGGTATGATAGATCATCTCAATTCAAATTAATTAGATATCCTAATATTGATTTTGCTGGTTGTAAACTTGATAGAAAAAGCACTAGCGGCACATGTCAATTCATAGGAGTTAATTTAATTTCATGATTTAGTAAAAAATAAAACTCAGTAGTACTATCTACAGCAGAGGCTGAATATATTACTTCTGTGAGTTATTGTGCCCAAATCCTATGGATCAAACAATAGCTTGAGGACTTTAGATTCAAACTTAATAAGATATCTATAAGATGCGATAATATAAGTGCAATTAACTTAACTAAAAATTTAATTCAACATTCAAGATCTAAACACATTTAAATAAGACATCATTTCATAAGAGATCATGTATAAAATAATGATGTGACACTTAAATTTGTATGTACTGACAAATAATTAGCTGATATATTTACAAAACCTCTTAATAAAGAAAGATTCAACATCATTAGAAGACAATTAGGACGTTGCTATCAACCAGAATATTTTTTTTTTCAAAGTAAGCCAAATTAGATTTAAAGAATCAATTTTGAATGCATAATCAATGAAAAATATTAAGAAAAATATTTGAATATTGTTTGAATGCTAAATTTCTACTTAAACTTTAAAAGTTTTAGAACCATTGCTCAAGTTGACTCTAGCAAACTCATTGAAAATCATGAGTCGACTCAAGGGTTGGGGCCATAGGCGATTAAAATAGATCTGTGACTGTTCACGATGCCCTAGTTACGCTCGAAACCAATGAGCAGAGGGTTCCTCATCCTCCCAATCCTTCTCAAATAGTTCCTAGCCACTCCCTAGCCCTCCATCTCCTAGATCCTTTGATTAGAGGTCGGATTCAAAGCAAGATGGTGTGGGAAAGAAGAACTATGCAGAAGATTTATGGATCTCGAAGCACAGAGATACGAGAAAAGAAAAGGAAAGCCCGAATGAAACAGGCGGCTTCCCAACCCTTTGAAGTCTCTCAACCCTCTGAGGATCCCATTCAAGAAGAGCCCTAATCGAACCATGGTATTTTGGGATCACCTCCTCCACTGCCTTCTCCTGTAGATAGAATGGCTACAAGGGCCTTAGCAATGGAAAGAAGAGTTGATTTCAAACTTTTTAAGGAATACAATTTTTCTATTGGATAGTGGATTGATAGAATGGGCTGGAAAAATTTCTATTCCATGAATATTTCTATGTATCCTAAATTAGTCAGGGAGTTTTATGAAAACCTTAAGAGAGGATGCTCTGAAATTGTGACTACTGTGAAAGAAATTTAGTTTGAAGTATCAGAGGAAAGTCTAGCACAAATTTTTAAGGTCACTAAACATGGATTTATATCGGATAAGTTGTCTGACAAGAAGGAAGGTCTAAGGGTAATTGTAGGGAGAGATGACATTGCAGGAGATGTTCTAGCACCTATCTTATCTATGGAGATGAGAGTACTACATCACATCATCAATGGGATCTTCATTCCAAAGCTAGGCAGACATGATTTTGTCTCTAAGAGGAAATTATGTATGATGTACCTTATGGTTTAGGACACTCAGATAAATTTGCCTAAAATTATAATGCATCAAATCAGAGAGGTAGCTTCTAGGAACAAAGTCTGTTTGCCTTATGGTATGGCTTTGACATGAGTATTCGAGATAGCTCACCTTTGGAGAATGAAGGCTGCAAGAGATTATCCCATTTGGATGTGTATGATATGAGAGCCCTGACTAGAATGCAATATCATATAAAAGCTGGGAGATGGGTGAAGAATATTTCTGGATAAGAGAGAAGAGGACTAAGAGTAGAGGAACGAGGAGAGCCCTCCACTTCTATAGCATCTAGAGCGATAGTTGACCTTAGTACTCCTATGACTCCACGAGCTCTGCCTGTAGATAGTTTTTCTCAGCCACCACCTACTAACTCTGCATCTATAGAGGGACTGGTAGATATGATTTCTACCAGAGTTAGAAGCAAGATTCAGGATTTTTCTGAAAGGATAGAGAATGTGTAGACTAAGATGAGATCTATTTCTCAAAGGCTCACTATCCTAGATCAGACACATGACATGCCCATAGACCACTCTAGCATTATTGAGGAGATTGCTTGACTGAGGGGGAGGGTTGAGTCAGGTGGGACTAAGATGATGGCAGCTATCAGTGGACTGGATCAGGCATAGTAGCAGAGCATCATTTCAGTACTTGGAGTTATGGGCAATTTGATTGAAAAGATCGAGAGGCTTGCTCCAGGTGTGATACCAGCAGCAGTAGTAGACGCAGCCGCTAGGGCAGTTATGCCACGTCCACCACATCCTCCATCTTGTCCCCTACTCAGACTCAGGTATCCATTGGTGAGTGTAGACCACCACTCAAATTCTATACTTGTATGGGGCCTACTTCTTCACAGGTGGCTGGACCATCAGCTAGGACTAGGAGCAGGAGAGCTAGGCCATCTACATCCAGGGCTTCATCCTCTCAAACCTTAGAGATCCCTTCAGATGATGAGTAGCATCATAGGGAGTTGATGTTTAGTCATTTGCTGTCCTTAGACTTATGTATCAGAAATATATGTTTGTATTTGACTCTATATTAGGTGCTTCTTGGACACTTATATATGTAATGACTTAACTTAGTCTTGGTTTGAACTTGGTGTTTCATTGTATCTTGGTGTGCTGAAATAGAACACACTCATTTTGTTAATACAATAAAAAATATATTTATGTGACTATTTACTTTTTTCACTATCTCAATCTCTTGATATGATCTAGTGCAATGGTTATTTTTACCTTACCTTTTTGATTGATGACAAAAAAGGGGAGTAAACTATGAATGATGAACTAAAATGTATGAATGATCACATATTTGAAAATGTATCTACATGAGCTAAAATGTATGAATGATCACATATTTGAATGATCACATATTTGTTATTGGATTTATCATTCTTCATGTTTGAATAAGAATTGAATCCTTAAGCATTTAAGAGCATTTATGATGAATATTGAGATTTTGAGCATAATTGATTCTGAGTATAATTGATTCTGAATATAATTGATTGGATATGTTGTATTGTGATTCCAATGCACATAAGCATCCTTAAAATGTTTATGAAGTGCATCTAATACAAATAACCATAAACACTACATATATCACTCATCAATATTAAATTAATAAGCTTTATTAAATCATGCCATGACACATACTCTATGTACCAAATGCAAGCTTGGCACATGTGAAATATGACTATTTAATGAAAAAAATTCATGTTTATTATATATTAATGATAAATATTGATAAATTATCATTCAAATAAGTACAAATAGAAAATTTAACTCTGAATTGATAAGACATATTAAAAATATGAGCATGAATTGAGGGGAGCTAAATATGAAACTATAGAAAGGGTTAAATCTTTAATATTTTGAAAATGCCCTCAATACATTCATGTTATGTATCTCTCACTCATATACTCAAAGTTTTGTTATCAACAAAAAGAAAGAGATTGTTAACCCCAAGGATTGATTTTGATGAGTAACAAAATATTTGAGTATATATTTGGACTAATAAATTTGTTGAGATCATGTTTCAGAATGCATTTTAGAGTATCAAATGGAACATTCTTAAAAATGCATTTGAAAATTGGTAAAAAAAAGTTGGAGGCTTTCGAGGCATGAATCACACTTAAAACAAGGCCTAAAAGAGATATCTCAAAACCAAAATTGAAGAAAAAATCAATTGATCGAAGTAAATATTTTCAACATAAATAGGCCTTAAGTCAACCCCTTATTCAACCCCTGATTCAGCTCGAGCTAAAATGGCATGAAAAAAAAGACTGGCATGCAAGAGTTTCAACTGGCACGATCTCGAGCAGAGGATTGAGTCAACTCGAGTTCCTCGAGTCGAGGTCATAGAAAAATATAGAGAATATAATTTTTGAGACATAGTTTGGTAAGGCCTCGAGCAGAGGGATGAGTCGACTCGAACTTTGACTTGAGCTTCAACTCAAGCTCCTCAAGTCAAAGTCTTAGAAAATACAGAGAACATAATTTTTGGGATGAAGTGTAGAATGGTCTCGAGCTAAGGGTCCAGTCAACTCAAGCTCGAGCAGAGGGACGAGTCGACTAGAGCTTCGACTTGAGCTCTAATGGATAGTTTCTGCAGAAATTTTAGAAGTATGCAAATTGGTTCCAAACAGCTCTTTTCAGTCCTCTAACGTTCAAAAATGTCTCCCCAGCCTACCAAACATGGGAAATAAGCTACAAAACACCTAGATAAAGTGAGATAATGCATCAATCATTGAGAGAAATCATAAGTGAAGAGAAAAGGGACAAATAGCATTGAAAAGAGAGTATTCCACTCCCATCTCCAAGAAACATCAAATCAAGAAATTCCACTCAGCAAAAAGATAAGCTTAAAAGCCTTCAACAAAGAAGATTCCAAAAAGCTTCATCGACCTACTTGCTCTTCATGGAGCTTTGTGTTCATTTTTATTATTCAACTTTTGTACTTTTTGTAACTTAGCTTCAATAGAATTTTGAAGCTAAGGGGAAGGCCTATCCAAGCTTCAGAATTAGATTGTAAGCCAAGGGTTGGCTTAGGATTTTGTTGTGATTGGTGATCCAATGTAAAATCAACTAAGTTTTGGATAGTAAGCCTTGAAAAACTATCTGGCTATAATTTTGGAGAGATTGTAGTGAAATTTTTAAGTAGGTCTTGGAAAGTAGACATAGGTGCAAGGGACACCGAACCATTATAAATCCCTTCATGTTTGTGATTGTCTTAGTTCCTTCTTTTCATTGCATTTACATTTCTACATATTTACATACATTATATTTTAGCATATCTCAATATATCACTAGTTTTCAAAAATAGCACATAACTTATTTAAATTTTGAGAAATCCAATTCACCCCCCTCCTCTTGGATTATCTTATTGGGCAACAGAAATTGATGAATATATTAATTATAACATAAAAAATATTAAAATTTATGCTATTAATTATTTTTTTTATTTTATATTTAATACTTTTTATGATTTTTTTTAAAAATAATTAATTATAATATATTAATCATAAATTAATTAAAAATAGTCCTTCAATATATGTAGATGAAGCTTGAGCTTAAGTTTAAGCTTGTTAGGTGCACAACATATGAAGATATACGGATGTAATGTAGGAATCCAATGGATTAAAAAAAAAATATTTAAAAAAAAGTAAGATTGGTACTTGGCTGGTGGGGAAGCTACGGGACTTTACATTTGCAAGGCATATCATGATGCCATGTGGATCAGGAAATGACAGCTAGGCACAGCAAGCGTGCGGCATCAGGAATGGTTTTGCGCATTGAATGAGCGGTTGGGTTTTGTGCAAGCATGGATCTGTGAAACCATGAGAAGCACTAGAGTGGCAACTAGTGAACGGATGCAAACGCGACATTCAAAAAGAAAAAAAAACTTTTAATTTTTTTTTAAAAAAAGAATTTGGATTGAATGATAATTCTCCTTCTTACCTTATCTTCCATCTCTTTCATCTCGTCCATCCATTCTTTCAAGATGCATCTTTTCATTGATCCCACATTTAAAATATACAAAATCTTTCTCCCTCCTAACACCCATAAATAAAGCCCAATGCCATTATCTTGGGATATCTCTCCATACCACAACTCTTGTAGAGGCCCATGTGACAGGTAGGAATACTTATCCATAAAATTTTTATCCATCTTACTTTTACTTTCTTCCACCCTTCCAACATATAAGAAAGAGAGTTAGCTAGGGGAAAGTTGGCCAAAAGAGAGTCTATTTTTTTATTTTAACTCCAAGCCCTGTTAATAGCTGAGTTAATTTTTGTATCAAATTTTTGTTTTAGTAATAAAGTTTTATCTTATTTTTTTAATCATCACTTGTGTAATTTAATTTATGCAGTTTAATTTCAGCACATAAGATAATTTAATTTTCATGCTTGTTTACTTTTTGCATCTCTTTTATTTTTTATAATTTTAAATTTTAGTAATTAGTATAATATTTTTTTTATATTTTTAATCAATTTTATAGTTTTGAATCAAATTATGTCTAGCTAAGCAATTTTCTAGGGTTTGCAATGAAGCTAAACCATGATTAGAAGCTTTTTTCTTAGGATTTCTCCTCGACTTTTATTTTTTTTAGAGTTCTTTTCTCTTCAATCTCCTTGCCAAGAGACTTGATCGACTATCATTAGGTTTCAATCCCTCTATAGTTCATGCTTGATTCGATGCAAAAAGGGTAATAGGTAGAAGGCCTATAATCTTTTTAAATCCTTTTCTCTTATTTCTTGTGGAAATCTTTGATGGATTATTATTGAGTCAAAGTCCCTTCATAATCCATACTTGGGTAACACAAGAGAAGTAATTAAAAGGAGAGTTTTTTAATTAGAGTGAATGCTTGTCCATGTATTACATCTTAATCATGGAATATCATAAGAGAAATCTTAGAAAGGCTCTCTAAGTCATTTATCTAGTGGATTCAAAAGCCCTAGATCTTTATATTATTATTCTCTATAATTAATTTATTATTTAGTAGTAAGTAACAAACAATCCTCCAAACTCTTTATTAAAGATTGCCTAAGCAAAGGTTTGAACATAATTCAAACACAATTTCTTGTGGAATCGATCCATACTCATCGGACGTGCAAAGTGACGTGCAACTTTGCACATCATGTGCTTGCGATTTTAATTTAAGACACAATAACTTTTTGAATTGTATTTGAATTCCATGAGTAATTATTTTTAATTATCGTAGAGAAGTTTCTAGAGTTGAATCTTAGCTTCTTGACAGGGGAACCTTCTGAGGATGAGGTAGAGCTTTCTGTAGCTAATGATGATATTCTAGGTGCTGCTGCTACTACCACTGAGCCTGTTGAGCCTATCTCCACACTTGTCGAAGGGTCTGCACTGGCTGAGACTGCATCGAGCTCCTCTACTATTCCTCTAGAGGTCTGAGACCTCTGATCATTGTACTTTTTTTTTATCTCTCATGTATTCGAATATTTCAATTAATGAAAGCAAAATGTTTTCCTTCGTCATTCTTCTTTATCATGGTGTTTTTGTTTATTAAGTGCAGTCTCCTATTGAAGTTGAACCTCTATCTCAAGGTATCCTCTTGAAGGCCCATATCAAAGATTTTTAAAAAAATAGTCCATCAATTGAAGAAGAAGTTAAGAAAGATAAAGGATGAACTTAAAAAATCAAAGAAGGGTTACGCTGAAACTGTAGTTGAGATCAATTGACTTCGTCGATCGTCCAAGCAATTCTTCACGAAATACACCGCCAAGAAGTACCATCTTACTAAGTAATTAAAATGAGCAACGAAAGTTGCTAGTGACAAGACTTGGACTTTGACCGCAAAAATATGCTCTCTTGAAGCTGAGCTTTATGAAGCAAAAGAAAAAATTGGCCAGTTGGAGAAGGGTTCGGCCTAGGCCCAAAGTAAGGCAGAATATGTATGAGACTGACCAAAGAAATTCTCCAACCTTAAGAAATAACTGCATGATGCCTAGATTGCATACGACACCTACCGAATTAGCTGGTGTGGATAGATTGACGAGCTGAAAAAGAAATTTGATACAGTTAATGATGAGGTATCCCGACTTCGAAAATAGTTGGCAGATAAAGCTCAGACCGGCCCAAAAGTAGATCCAGAAGAAATTGCATCTTTGAAAAGGATCATGAGAGACCTTTTAGTGATTTACAAAAAGAGTAAGACTGAACTCCTATAGCTCAAGATTCAAACGACTTAAAACAAGAGCACAGTGAAGGATGCTGAAGCCGAGTTTGCAGTTTTAAGGAAAAGGCTGAGTGAAATGGAAGATGATCTCTAGAGAGCCGACAAATTACTTGATGAGAGTTTGGTGGGTAAAAGAGATCTTGAAAAATAGGTTAATGATTTGAAACTCCCCCTTGTATTAGCTAGAGCCAGAAGTTTGAACTCTGACTCTGAGTAGGACTCCGGACTTTCTTTCTTCTTCCTTTTTGTAATCAATCTTGAAGATCTATGTAATGAATCTTTAAGTTCAATGGAATGATGTTTCTTAAGTCGCCTCCTTGTGTTATTTCTTAGTTTGATGCTTGTCGCTTTCTTTGTTTTCTTATTATGCCTGATATTAATGCCATTCTGAAATAATAGCCTCCATCTCATGCCTTGTACATCAATCTTCCTTGTTTATAAATAAGGTTCCTTAGACTTGGTTAGGAGCATGTTTATTTCTGAAACTTTTAGACTTATGGTTAACCTCCTGTTTAAGAACTAGAGGCCTTCAATCCCCGATGAGTGTCTTTATCCACATCAGGATGAGGTTTACCTCCAATTTCTAATGTGGTTAGCTATTATCCTTGTTAGGACGAGGTCCACCTCCTATTCCTAATAAGATTATCAGGGTGCAAAAAGGCCATCGAAAAGGCCTCTTTCCATCGACTGTGTTTGGCATACAGCTTTTAGATAGCTTTTGGGATAGTTTTAGCTTATTTAAGCTACTTTAGTATTTGATGGAGATAGCTTATGGTCCATAAGCTGGTTTTTATTGAAAACTTCCTCATCTAAAGATTCAAAATCAAAAGTTAGCTATGCACTTTTTATTTCTAAATTTATCCTTTATTTTTTTCTAAAATTACTCACTTAACATTTAAGCTTCCTCCTCTCCTCTACTCTTTAAAATCTATCTACAAAAATATAATATATTATGATATATTATAATATATCATCATAATATTATAATAATATATTATATTATATTATCTTATAATAATATTATAGTAATATAATATTATATGACATTATATTATATTATATTATCATCATATTATATAGTATATATTATAAATATAAATATATATTAGAATATAATATATGATATATAATAATAATATTATATTATATTATCATAATATTTTATATTATATATTATAAATATAATTATATATTAGTATATTATATATTATTTATAATATATATTAAAATATATAATATAAATTTTTTATATTTATATTATAAATATTATATATAATATAATAATATTATTATATTAATAATGTAGTAATATTATATAATACTATTATTATTATAATATATTATAATAATATAATAATATAATAATAATATATTATAATAAAATTATAATAATATAATATAATTACAATATATATTATAAATATAAATATATATTAGAATATAATATATTATATACAATATATTATAATGTAATATATATTTATAATATATATTTATATTTTATGCATGAGGTGTGCATGGGGTGTGATTTTTAATATATATTTATTACATCTATTATATTTAATTAAATTAAATATTTAAAGTGATGTAAAAAATAAATAAAATAAGATTATATTTTTTTATATTATTTTGTACATGATAGCTTATTAATATAGCTAATTTTTACCAAATACTTAAGCTAACAAAGCTATAGCTGCAGCTATAGCTAACAGCTCAAGCTACAACTATAGCTGCAAGCCAAACACAGTCGTTATCTCTTATTTAAGAATCGAAGACCTTCAATTCTCCGTGAGGGTCCTCATCCATGTCAGGACGAGATTAATCTCCTATTTCTAACATGGTTGGCTATTACTCTTATTAGGATGAGGTACATCTCTTATTCCTAATATGGTTGCTGGGGTGCAAAAGGATCGTTGAAAGGGCCTCTTTCTGTTATCTCCTATTTAAGAACTAGAGGCCTTCAATTCCTCATGAGGGTCTTCATCCATGTCAGAATGAGATTTATCTTCTGTTTCTAATGTGGTTGGCTATTATCCTTGTTAGGACGAGATCCACCTCTTATTTCTAACAAGATTGCTGGGGTACAAAAGGACTGTTGAGAGGGCCTCTTCCTGTTATCTTCTGTTTAAGAACCAGAGGCCTTCAATCCTCCATGAGGGTCTTTATCCACGTCAGAATGAGGTTCACCTCTCATTCCTAACATGGTTGGCTATTATCCTTATTAGGACGAGGTTCACCTCCTATTCCTAATAAGGTACCAGGGTGCAAAAGGGCCATTAAGAGGATCTCTTTCCGTTATCTCATGTTTAAGAATCGGAGGCCTTCGCCCTTATTAAGATGAGGTTAACCTTCTATTTAAGAACTGAAGGCCTTCTACTTTATTTGAGAATGATGTATGGTTGGATAATTTTCTGCCATTGCATCATTTTGCACCAAAGACAAGAATGTTAAAATAAGAAAATTTTATTGAAAATAGATTCATCGATAGTACATTCATAAGTTTTCTGAGTTCCAAGTCCATGGGAGTTAGCTTCTTCGAGCTCCTTCAGCTAATAAGATCTTGGCTGGACGATTTCTACGACCTCATAAGGACCTTCCTAGTTTAGAATGAACTTTCCTTGATTTTATGACTATGAGACATCTGCCTGTCGTAATATCAGATGTCCTATTTTAAAGTCTTACTTCTAACTCTAGCATTATAGTAACGAGCCACCTTTTGTTTATAAGTTGCCATCCAAATTTGGGCCTTTTCTCGCTCTCTTCCAATAGATCAAGGTTTGCTCTATGATCTTGTGAGTTATTTTATTCATTAAAGTCTTTAACTCGTGCTAAAGGAAGTCCAAGCTCAACCAGAATGATTGCCTCTGTTCCAAAAGCCAAAGCAAATAGAGTTTTCCCACTTGGCAGCTTTTGGATAGTTCTGTAGGCCAAGAGAACATGATAGAGCTTTTTCACCCATGTTCCTTTTGCCCTTTCAAGCCTTGCATTAATTTCTTGTAATAGAGTTCTATTGGTTACCTCGGCTTCGCCATTAGCCTATGGGCGAGCTACCGATGTAAAATGATGGAAGATGTTCCGATCTTCATAGAACTCAGCAAATCTTGCTCCTGCAAATTGGCATCTATTATCAGTAATGAGAGCTTAAGGTAGGCCAAATCTATAGACTATCAACTTTCAGATGAAGTTTTATACTTTAGCTTCAGTAATTTTTGCTAGAGGTTCGACCTCAATCTACTTGGTAAATTAATCTACCACCACTAGAAGAAATTTTCGCTATCCAGATGCCATGAGAAAGGGCCCGAGTATGTCCATCCTCCACTATGCGAAAGACCAAGGAATGCTTAGGGGTGTGAGTTATGAAGCTCACTATCTCTGAATGTTGGCATTTCTCTGACATCGATCACATTTCTTCATATAATCAGTGGCATCTTATTGCATAGTCGGTCAGTAGTATCCTTAACGGAGTAGTTTATAAGATAATGACCTAGCCGCAAGGTGATTTTCACATATACCTTCATGAACTTTCCTTAATGCCTAATTAGCTTCAGAAGGTCAGAGGCATTTGAGAAGCTGCAAGAAATATGACCTCTTGTATAATTTATTCTCATATAGAATATAGCGGGAGGCATGATTTTTCAGTTTCTGAGCTTCCTTAGGATCTCTGGAAAGAATACCATCTTTAAGATATAGAATGAGTGGGTCAATCCAACTAGGCTCATGGTTCACTTGCATTATTATTTGGGATTCCTCTGAACTTGAATTTTGTAGAGCCTCAAAGAAGACTTCTTTCAACAATTCATTTGGAGCCATGATAGCTAATTTTGAGAGAAGATCAGCCCTAGTATTTTTCGCTTTGGGGATCTATTGAATGTTGAAGCTACCAAAAGTCAAGATTAAGTTCTTCACCTTCTTCAAGTACTTTATCATACTTTCCTTCTGGGCCTCATAGGTACCATTAACTTGCCTCACTATCAATTGAGAATCACTATAGACTTTTACATGGTTTGCTTCCAATTCTTTTGCTATTCTCAACCCTACGATTAGAGCTTCATATTTTGTCTTATTATTTGTTGCTGGAAACTCAAAGGTAGCATGTTTTCAGTAATAATTCCTTTTAGATTAATTAGAATCAAGCCCACGCCTGCTCTAGAGGCATTGGATGAGCCATCAATATATAGAGCCCAGAAGTCTTTAAGGAGATCTGCTCTTTCTTTAGGAGAGTTCTGCTACAAACTAGGAGCACAAACTTCTTGCTACTTAGGTTTGGCCAGACCTAGAATGGTGCATTCTACTATGAAGTCAGCTAGCATCTAAGCTTTAATGGTGGCCAAGGTTGAAAATTGATGTCAAACTTGGTGAGTTCAATTATCCATTTCGCTATTCTCCTAGAGGTATCAGGCCAGTGAAGAACTGCTTTAATGGGTTAATCAGTAAGAAGCATGATTGTATGCCCCTGAAAATAAGACCAAAGCTTTCTGTCTGCAATCAAGAAAGCATAGATCAGCTTTTCCAATTTCGTATATCTTATTTCTGCATCCCTCAGAACTCAGCTTATGTAATAGATAGGCTTCTAGATTTTTGCCTCTTCTCTGATTAGGATAGCTCCAATTACCGTAGGTGACACCGCCAGATATAGGAATAGCTCTTCACCAGGTTCTGGTTTGGTAAGGAGAGGAGGTGAGCTCAGATAGTGCTTCAACTCTTTAAAGGCTTGTTGGCATTCAAGAGTCCAACAAAAGTTCTTTAGCTACTTGAGCACTTAGAAGAAGGAAATGCAATGCTCAGCTGACCTTGAGACAAAATGATTTAGGGCTGTAACCTTCCCCATCAAGTGTTAAACCTTCTTTATTATTTTTGGTGTAATCATTTCTTGGATGGCTTTGATCTTCTTTGGATTCGCTTCGATGCCATGTCTTGACACCATGAATCCCAAGAACTTTTTCAGAGTTACTCCAAAAGCACATTTAATCAGATTCAACTTCATCTTATACTTTTGAAGGGTGCTAAAGGTCTCTTTCAGGTCAGCAATATGATTTGATGAAGATCGACTTTTAACAAGCATGTCATCCACATAGACCTCCATATTACAATTGATCTGCTCCTTGAAGATCTTATTCACTAGGTGTTGATAAGTTACATCTATATTTTTGAGTCCAAAGGGCATAATCTTATAACAATAAAGACCACGATCAGTAATAAAAGTAATTTTTTCTCATCTTTTGGTGCCATCCTAAGTTGGTTATAACTGGAGAAGACATCCATGAAGGTGAGGAGCTCATGGCCTAAGGTTGCATCCACTAGTTGATCAATTTTAGGTAGGAGATAGCTATCCTTTGGGTAGGTCTTGTTCAGATATGTAAAGTCAATATGCATCCTCCACTTGTCGTTCGCCTTCTTGACAAGGACTATATTTACAATCCAATCCAGGTAGGATACCTCCTAGATTAACTTGGCTTTAAGGAGCTTGTCAACCTCATCTACAATGACCTGCAGTCATTCTGGCGTGAAGCTATGTTTCTTCTATTTCATAGGTTGACATTTGAGATCTACATCCAGATGATGTTTCATTACTTCAACATCAATACCTGGCATATTTGCAGGTACCCAGATGAAGACATCGACATTTCTTTGTAAGAAGGCGATGAGCTACTCTCTAACTTCTTCTCTTAAGTTGGAGCTAATTTGAATGGTATGATCCTCATGCCCATCATTTAAGGGAACTATAATAATGTCTTCAATTAGTTCCTCTCATTCCTCAGTCAAATCATCGCGGGCATCAAGCCCATCCACCAGATAAGATTCTATTTGCTTTCCTCCTTATAAAGCAATTCTGTAATAGTGTCGTGCCAGAGCTTGATCTCCTCTGACTTCTCCGATCTCATAACTTGTTGAGAACTTTATTTTCAAGTAATAAGTTGAGACCATAGCCCAAAGTGCATTCAAATCAAGTCAGCAAAGAATTGCATTGCAGGCGGAGGGTGCCTTCACCACCAGAAAATCAACTTGGGCCTTGGATTGCTTTGGATACCAAACTGCCACAACATATAAGGTAATTATTCCTTGTATCGACACAGCATCACTAGTGAACCCTACTAATGGAGAATTCACTGGTCTCATTCGACTGTTAGGTATAGACATTTTGGAGAATGCATCATAAAATAAAACATCGACAGAACTTTCATTATCAATCAAAATGCAGCATACATCATAATCAACAATATTTAAAATTATTACAACTACATCATTGTACAAAAATTGAACCCCCTGTGCATCTTCTTCAGTAAAAGCAGTGGGCTCCTCAGTCCTCTGTCTCTTTGCTGGCTCTGTAGATCCACCAGCTTCTCCCTGTTGATATCCTCCAGTAATGGTGTTGATGAATCCAAGTGGGGGGTGATCTCTTTATGGCTCATCCCTCCAGGATAGTTCAAGCTGCGGCAGAGCTCTTGGTTGATCCACCCTCCTTTCCGACCAACATCTTAAAAAGCAATCCAGCCGACCTCATCCTATGAGCTCCTCAATCTCATCTTGGAGCTGGATGCATTCTTTAGTATCGTGATCATGGTCATGATGATAGAGATAGTACTTATTGGGGTAGCGCTTAGTTGGATGAGACCTTATCTTTTTCAATTTTGGTAATTGCTTCTTGATCTCCATCAACACTTGAATCTTCAAAGCATTCAAGGAAGCATTATTGCAAAATCTTCTAGGAGGAGAGTTCTACCATGCTCTTCAATTTGAGCTTCTTGGTCAACATGCCCGAGGTGGAGTTCGGACTTGTTTACACTTAGAAGGGATTTTGGAGTATGGCCGAGCTTCACTCAACTTCTCAATAATTATGGGCTTGCTAGATTCATCCATTGGCCGCTTTCCCACGTGTTGCCCAGCTATGCAACCCAAGAGGGGGGAGGGTGAATTGGATCTTTAAAATTTTAAAGCTAATTTAAAGATATCAAGATTGAATGATGATATGCAAGACGTGTGTGTAAAGTGATTTAGGTTAGAAAAAAATATAAAAGATTAGAGAGTAAGAATTCAACAAACTAAGAAAAGAAAGATAGTAAGAATACTACAAACAAACAAGATTTATAGTGGTTCGGTATTTTTCTTATACCTACATCTACTCTTCAAGCTCCTACTTAGGAATTAAAATCTACTAACCGCATTCAAACTGAATACACCATTGAAAACCTTCAACCCTAGCTATCCCAAGCTAGAACACTTATTTTCTAAGTACAAGTCAATCCAATACAATCCTATTCAAGGTTAGGATCAATCTTTCTAAGTTTTGGAACCCCCCAAAACTTGAATCAAAATAGTAAAGCAGAGTAAAAAATTTAATGACAATCAAATACAAGTTTAGCTCTCTTTATGAGCAAATAAAACCTTAAGAATACTTTTCACAATAATGGAGGAAGCTTCTCTAATTTTCCTCATGGTTGTTGAAGATTTGAAAGAGCTCTTGAGAGGTAGGTGAACTTGAAATGAAGGCTTTTTTGCTTGAAGATGACTTTTGCTTAGGGCTGAAATTGAATCACCCAATCTCTTATATTTTTTCTATTTAAAGCCTTTTAAATCTTCAATAGATGGAGGAGAGAATTCTGGGCAAGATTTGTAGCTGTTGGAGATAATAAAGAAAACATTAAAACCTACCAAAATAAAAGAAAAATAGCCATTGCAGAAAAATTTTCGTTGAAGGGGTCGACTCATGGCACAGGGGTTGACTCATGGGTCGACTCATGGCACAATGGTTGACCTCTGAGATAAAATCAAAAAAATAGTTGTTCTATATTTTTAGCCTTCGGAACAGTAGAGGCCGACCCTGGGGTCGACCCTTGGCATAGAGACAGTGTGCCAAACAGCTCTTTTCAGCAGGGGATGACCTAGGGGTCAATCCTTTCATTTCAAACTTGATTTTTTCACAAAATAAGCATCCAAAAATTATGAAACTACCTCCAAAGAATTGGAAATCTTCTATACTTGGTCTTAAGGCTCTTAGATCAAAATATGATAAAATTATGATTTTGTCCTTGAAATACAAAAGTCTTTTTCCAAGCCAAATTTATTAGTAATCCCCTCAAATGCTTTGTAATCATTAAAATCAATTCTTGGAGCAACAAACTTTCTCTTTTTGATGATGACAAATAATTTGAGCATAAGCAAAAATAAAGCATGTAGGAGCATTGATTGAGGATTTCAAAAAATTTGAAAGAACATGCTATATCACATACTAGGATAACAATATGGCATCAAGAGCAGTTTGATGATTACTTATAGTTAGGCATTTAAATGATTTGCAAAAATATTTGACTTACTTATTCCTTTTGTCAATTTTATTTTAATTTTTTTTATCAATTTTACTTTAATTTTGCTTATAGCCCAATTTTATTTACTCTACTCTCCCTTATTGACATCATCAAGTAAGATCTTAAAGGATTTTAAAATTTAAAAATAAAAAAGCCTCCCCCTTAAGTTATTCCATATGTTTTTCTATTAGAATAAGAGTTTATAATAAAACTTTTAATTTACAACATAATGATTATAATGAAATTTAGTCAATTCATAAAGATTTTATTTCACATCATTCAAATGACATCATCACATATTTACATCCAAGTGATTATCATAACATCAAGTCATCAAAATATATAAGTGCTAAACATACAAAATATAAAGGTATCAAAAGTATTCATGAGAATTAGGCCATCAAAACATATAAAATTCATGGATACAACTATCCATGACCCAAACAACCAATAGTACCAATGCCATAAGTTTGATCTAAAAAAAATATAATCAACTATGACTTAATCAACAACTCATAGAAACAACTAAGAGATACTAGATCATAACCTAATATAAAGATGACTAAACTAAATCTAGTAGAGATCACGGTTGAAAGCATCTAAATTAGATGAGAAATTAGAGATGTGATGGGGTGTGACAGGGTCAAATCCAGGAGCACGTCCTCGACCATATCTAGCTCGACCATGAGTGTAGGTGCGGGCTCGAGTAGCTGGACGAGATGACTCAAGAGGTTGAGAGGAAGTGGCTGAGCAAGAAAAGCAATCCTGATAGTGTCTAAATGATCCAGTGCTCTCAATATGGACTGAGTGATGGCACCAATCTACGTAGATAGAGTCTTACTAGAATCTTTGAACTCTCTCCTTAGGAAGTCAAAACCATCCTCCAGAACACCTCGGAGTTTGGCTGCCACAGTAGTAAGATCTAATATCTCTAAAATTTTCTCTCTCATCTGGGGACGAGCCAGATCCAAAATCTATCTCTGTAAATCTAAAACTCTACCTTTCAACCTCAAAATACATCACTTGAGGTCCTCAAATCATGCAAATTGAGCGGTAAGCAACTGAAAGATAGTAGATACATGTGGAATCACAGATTGATCAGAGGATGGGATGAAGTGAGCACTCTCCCTCTGAGTGGTACTAGCTATCTGCTGAGATAAAAGACATGCAATCCTCTGAGATAGGATATTGACAATCAGCTGAATCAACTGGTCAGTGATCCTCCTGATTGGTCATCAGTGAATCTAACATCTATGTCTCTGCTCCTCGATGGTGCCACATCTGCATCTTTCCTCATTGACTCTGAGGGACCAGTCTCATGATCAGATGCAAACTAAAAGTTAGGAGATCCTCTATGATCATGAGGAGGTGAAGATGGTCCCTCCTCCTCAGCTCTCTCTACATCCTCAACACCTTTGGACCAACCGCCATCAATCTTTGAAAAACCTCATGCGATGCAGTGTGTGTGGTGGTTGATGATATCGGTGTGAGATAAGCTGGCAACTGGCTTCCCTTCAAAACTAACTCCAAACCTCCTAAATACTAATGAGAGGGCCATACCATAGGGTAGATGTGCCTTAGACCTATTCAAGGTCTCTCTCATCATTTCTATCATCAAAATAGGAAGGTTAAAGGGGGTCTCTGTAATCACATGAAATATGATACATATATCTCCACCAGATAATAAATCATGCCTGCCACTCCTAGGGATAAATAACTTGGTAACCATGGTGTGTAATACTCTCATTTCAGCAGAAAGAATCTTAGCCTCTAATTTATTCAAATTTTCTTCAAATTATCTCCCCAAGATGGCTCTCAGTCCTTCTTTATGGGTTAGTTCCATTTCCTTGTAACTCTCACATGGTAATCTTAGAATTTCTCCTAGGTGAACTGGATCAAGAGTAATCTCAATAACTTTAATAATAGATTTTACTATTTCATTGAAGTATGCCAAATTTAGATAAAACTCTCTAACCAAATCTACATATGTAGCTTCTTTCAACTTGCAAAAGTAATCTCATCCTTGCTTTTTAATTTTTAACATAAATGAAAATCTTTCTTTCTCAAAGAAACTAAAATCAACAACTTTCCCAGTTCAACCTTTCTATTAGACAAAGGGACCTTACTTGGTGTAAGAGAAGACTGTGAAGATCATCTAGAGGCAGAGGTCAAATCAGGAGAGGGCTCTGGTGCAGTTCTTTTCTGGTGGGCTTCTTTCTCTAAGCAACGAGCCAATTTTCTTCTTTATGGTAATTTCATCTTGGATGCCATTCCAACCAATAGAAGCCTTAATCCCACTCAAGAGAGTCAAGGGAAAGTAGAATAGAGAAGATTTGAGAAGAAGAGGAAGAGTTTTGAGAGAGATAGCCAATGGTGGGTTTTAGGGTAAGGGTTTGCTAGGATTCTTCAAACCGTCCAAATAGAAAGAAAGTAAGAAGAGATTTGAGCCCTTAATGAAAGATTTTAAGAAGGGGTTTAGGTAGGAAAGGGAATTTTTAGAGATTTGATCGATTGAGGAAGTTGAGAGGGATAGAGCTTTTATTCGATTGAATGAAACAAAATAAGAAAAGATGGTGAGTTTGTTCTTTTCGACCAAAAGAAAATCCAAATAAGAAGCTGCCCGATGGGTTAACTGCAATAAAGACCAAAATGCCCATGAGTCATTCTCTAGGTCGACCCATGGCACAGAAAAATCTAAAAGAATGAAAAAATTTAAAAAAAATATAAGATTTTAAGGATTGAAATTTTATTCATGAGAATGATTAAGGAAGATTAGATTTGAGCTTTTTGAGATAGAAAATTTGAGATATAGGCTCAAGATAAAGATTAATGTCATTTTTGATAGATTTAAGCTTGAAATCATAAAGATGTTTACGTTAGGGGATCAAGAATTTCTAATTCTCTTCTACATCCTCAACACCTTTGGACCAACCGCCATCAATCTTTGAAAAACCCATGCGATGCAGTGTGTGGTGGTTGATGATATCGGTGTGAGATAATCTGGCAACTGGCTTTTCTTCAAAACTAACTTCAAACCTCCTAAACACTAATGAGAGGGCCATACCATAGGGCAGCTGTGCCTTAGACCTATTCAAGGTCTCTCTAATCATTTCTATCATCAAAATAGGGAGGCTAAAGGTTGTCTCTGTAATCATATGAAACATGATACATATATTCCTACCAGATAATAAATCATGCCTGCTACTCCTAGGGACAAATAACTTGGTAACCATGGTGTGTAACACTCTCATTTCAGCAGAAAGAATCTTGGCCTCTAATTAATTCAAATTTTCTTCAAATTCTCTCCCTAAGATGGCTCTCAGTCCTTCTTCCTTTTGGGTTGGCTCCATTTCCTTGTAACTCTCACATGGTAATCTTAGAATTTTTCCTAGGTGAACTGGATCAAGAGTAATCTCAGTACCTTTAACAACAAATTTTACTATTCCATGAAGTATGCGAAATTTAGGTAAAACTCTCTAACCAAATCTACATATGTAGCTTCTTTCAACTTGCAAAAGTAATCCCATCCTTGCTTTTTAATTTTTAACACAAATGAAAATCCTTCTTTCTCAAAGAAACTAAAATCAACATTCTTTCTCAGTTCAACCATTCTATCAGACAAAAGGACCTTACTTGGTGTAAGAGAAGACTGTGAAGATCATCTGGAGGCAGAGGTTGGACCAGGAGAGGGCTCTGGTGCAGTTCTTTTTCGACCGGCTTCTTCTTCTAAGCAACGAGCCGATTTTCTTCTTTATGGTAATTTCATCTTGGGTGCCATTCCAACCAATAGAAGCCTTAATCCCACTCAAGAGAGTCAAGGAAAAGTAGAATGGAGAAGATTTGAGAAGAAGAGGAAGAGTTTTGAGGGAGATAGCCGACGGTGGGTTTTAGGATAAAGGTTTGCTAGGATTCTTCAAACCATCCAAATAGAAAGAAAGTAAGAAGAGATTTGACCCCTTAAGGAAAGATTTTAAGAAGGGGTTTAGGTAGGAAAGGGAATTTTTAGAGATTTGATCGATTGAGGAAGTTGAGAGGGATAGAGCTTTTGTTTGGTTGAATGAAAGAAAATAAGAAAAGATGTTGAGATTGTCCTTTTTGGCCAAAAGAAAATCCAAATAAGATGCCGTCCGATGGGTTAAGTGCAATAAAGACCAAAATGCCCATGAGTCGCCCTCTAGGTCGACCCATGGCACAGAAAAATTTAAAAAAAATAAAAAAAAATTAAAAAAATATAAGATTTTAAGGATTGAAATTTCATTCATGAGAATGATCAAGGAAGGTTAGATTTGAGCTTTTTGAGATAGAAAATTTGAGATATAGGCTCAAGATAAAGATTAATGTCATTTTTGATAGATTTAAGCTTGAAATCATAAAGATGTTTAGGCTAGGGGATCAAGAATTCCTAATTCTATTCCACATCCTCAACACCTTTGGACCAACCACCATCAATCTTTGAAAAATCTATGTGATGCAGTGTGTGGTGGTTGATGATATCGGTGTGAGATAATCTAGCAATTGGCTTTCCTTCAAAACTAACTCCAAACCTCCTAAACACTAATAAGAGGGCCATACCATAAGGTAGATGTGCCTTAGACCTATTCAAGGTCTCTCTCATCATTTCTATCATCAAAATAGGGTGGTTAAAGGTGGTCTCTGTAATCACATGAAACATGATACATATATCCTTACCAGATAATAAATCATGCCTGCCACTCCTAGGGATAAATAACTTGGTAACCATGGTGTGTAACACTCTCATTTCAGCAGAAAGAATCTTGGCCTCTAATTTATTCAAATTTTCTTCAAATTCTCTCCCCAAGATGGCTCTCAGTCCTTCTTCTTTATGGGTTAGTTTCATTTCCTTGTAACTCTCACATGGTAATCTTAAAATTTTCCCTAGGTGAACTGGATCAAGAGTAATCTCAGTACCTTTAACAATAGATTTTATTGTTCCATTGAAGTATGCCAAATTTAGGTAAAACTCTCTAACCAAATCTACATATGTAGCTTCTTTCAACTTGCAAAAGTAATCCCATCCTTGCTTTTTAATTTTTAACACAAATGAAAATCCTTCTTTCTCAAAGAAACTAAAATCAACATTCCTTCCTAGTTCAACCTTTCTATCAGACAAAGGGACCTTACTTAGTGTAAGAGAAGACTGTGAAGATCATCTAGAGGAAGAGGTTAGACCAGGAGAGGGCTTTGGTGCAGTTCTTTTTCGATGGGCTTCTTCCTCTAAGCAACGAGCCGATTTTCTTCTTTGTGGTAATTTCATTTTGGGTGCCATTCCAACCAATAGAAGCCTTAATCCCACTCAAGAGAGTCAAGGGAAAGTAGAATGGAGAAGATTTGAGAAGAAGAGGAAGAGTTTCGAGGAAGATAGCTGATGGTGGGTTTTAGGGTAAGGGTTTGCTAGGATTCTTCAAACTGTCCAAATAGAAAGAAAGTAAGAAAAGATTTGACCCCTTAAGGAAAGATTTTAAGAAGGGGTTTTGGTATGAAAGGAAATTTTTAGAGATTTGATCGATTGGGAAGTTGAGAGGGATAGAGCTTTTGCTCGGTTGAACAAAAGAAAATAAGAAAAGATGGTGAGATTGTCCTTTTCAACCAAAAGAAAACCCAAATAAGAAGCCGCCCGATGGGTTAAGTATCATAAAGACCAAAATGCCCATGGGTCGACCTAGAGTCGCCCTCTAGGTCAACCCATGGCATAGAAAAATCTAAAAAAATAAAAAAAATTTTAAAAAAAATAAGATTTTATGGATTGAAATTTCATTCATGAGAATGATCAAGGAAGGTTAGGTTTGAGCTTTTTGAGATAAAAAATTTGAGATATAGGCTCAAGATAAAGATTAATGTCATTTTTGATAGATTTAAGCTTGAAATCATAAAGATGTTTAGGCTAGGGGATCAAGAATTCCTAATTCTCTTCTAATCTCACAGAATTTATCTTCACTTAAGGCTTTAGTAAAAAATCAGCTAGTTGATTTTTAGTACAAATATAATGAACAATTATGTCATTATTTTGAACACGCTCTCTTATGAAATGATGTCTTATTTCAATGTATTTTAATCTAGAGTTTTGGATTGGATTCTTAGTTAGATTTATGGCACTAGTATTATCACATCTTATGAGAGTTTTATTTAGTTTGATGCCAAAGTCCTCAAGTTGTTGCTTTATCCATGAGATTTATGCATAGCAACTTTCGACTGTAATGTAGACAATGCTACCGAATTTTGCTTCTTGCTAAACTAAGAGATTAAGTTAACTCCTAAAAATTGGCAAGTTCCACTAGTGCTTTTTCAGCCTAATTTACATCTAGTAAAATCTACATCTAAATATCCAATTAAATTGATTGATGAATTCTTAGAGTACTATAAACCTATGGATTGAGTTCCTTTTAGGTATCTATGTATTCTTTTCAGTATTTAAATGTGATTATTTTGGATTAGATTGAAATCGTGCACATAAATAAATACTAAATATGATATTTGATCTACTAATAGTTAAATACAATAAAAAACTAATCATGCCTCTATAAAATATTTTATCAGTACTTTTACCTCCTTCATCCTTGTCAAGTTTACATGATAGACTCATGGGGGTACCAATTGCTTTGGAGTTCTCCATCCTAAATCTCTTGAGTAGTTCTCTTATGTACTTGCTTTGAGTGATGGAGATTCTTTTTTTTATTTGTTTGATTTGAAATTTGATGAAGAATATTAGTTCACCCATCATGCTCATCTGGAACTCCCCCTACATGAGCTTAGCAAAATCTTGATATAAAGTTTCATTAATAGATCCAAATATAATGTCATCAACATATATTTGTATTACTAAAATGTCATCATGATCTCTTTTAATGAAAATGATTGTATCTACATTTTCTCTTGAAAAGTTCATTATTAAGCAAGAATTTACTTAGTCTTTCATACCAAGCCCTAGGTGCTTGTTTTAAACCATATAATGCTTTGTTTAATCTAAAAACATAATTTGGAAAAGCATGATTTTCAAAATCGGGAGGATTGTTCTACATAAACTTCTTTCGGCAATATATCCATTTAGAAAAGCACTTTTAACATCCATTTGAAATAGCTTGAAATTCATAAAGCATGCATAAGCAAGTAAAAGTCTAATTGCTTCTAGTCTAGCAACAGGTGCGAAAGATTTCATCAAAGTTCAATTTTCTCTTCTTGATTATAATCCTTTGTAACTAATCTTGCTTTATTCCAAATTATATTTTTCATTTTCATCTAATTTATTTCTATATACCTATTTTGTACCAATTATTGGATAATTTTTAGGTCTTGATACTAAGGTCCATACATTATTTCTTTCGAATTGATTAAGTTTCTCTTGCATTGCATTTATCCAATTATAATCTTTTTTAGCTTCATCAATGATTTTGGGTTCAAAATGAGAGAAACAAATGCAAAATGATTATATGCATCTCTAAGTGATGAGTGAGTTCTTACCCCATGTGTAGGATCACCAATAATTAAGTTCTTTGGGATGACTGTGAACATACCTCTATTCTTTTGGAAGATCATTTGTATCTTGAGGTTGTTCTTGTTGTCCTTCACCCTCAATTTCTTGCTTGTCTTCATGATTATCTTCATTTTGAATTGTTGAATCCTTTAGGGTGATCTCCTTCAATGCTTCTATAAGAGGATCTGTATCATCAATATCCTCACTCTTTCTTTGATGGAAGATCATTAGTCTCATCAAAAACAACATGTATTGACTCCTCTACTACTAAAGGTTTCTTTTGTTAAAAACTCTAAAAGCTTTACTAGAAGAGGAGTAACCAAAGAAAAATAGCTTCATCAGATTTTGCATCAAATTTATCTAGTTTTTCTTTACCATTGTTCAAAACAAAACATCGGCAACCAAAAATATGAAAATATGCAATGTTAGATTTTCTTTCTTTCCAAAGCTTATAAGATGTTTTTTTTTAAAATTGGTCTGATTAGGGCATAGTTTAAGATGTAACATGCTGTATTAATTACTTCCGCCCAAAAGTATCTTGGAAGGTTGCTTTCATATAGCATAGTACGGGCCATTTCTTCTAGAGTTTTATTTTTTCTTTCTACTATTCCATTTTGTTAGGGTGTCCTAGGTGCTGAAAAATTATGGCTAATTTCCTTTTTCATCACAAAATTTTTTCAAAGTCTTGATTTTTCAAATTCAGTTCCATGATCACTTCGAATATTTTGAATTGAAAACCCTTTTTCATTTTGTAACTTTTCGGTAAAGCTTTGTGAAAACATGAAAAGTTTCATCTTTGTGTGCCAAAAAAAAAAATCCATGTAAAATGTGAGTAGTCATCGATAATTACAAAATTCATAACATTTTTCACCTAAGCTTGCTATTCTTGTAGGACCAAAAAAATCCATGTGCAAAAGTTTCAATGGCCCTAGAAGTTGAAACAATGTTCTTAGATTTGAATGAAACTCTTGTTTGTTTACCTAGTTGGCATGCATCACAAATTTTATCTTTTTCAAAGTTTAATTTTGGTAAACCGGTAACTAATTTCTTTTTGATAAGCTTTGAAAGTGAATGCATACTAATGTGTGCAAGCCTATGATGCCAAAGCCAACTAGTCTCATTAATTTTGGCATTCATAGCTACTAAACATTGCATGTTTATCATAGAAAGATTCATTCAAATCTACCATATAAATATTACCATGCCTATGACCAACAAACTTAATGCCATCATCATTGGAACTAGTTACAATGCACAATGAAGATTCAAAAATAACTTTGTAACCCTTGTCACAAAGTTGACTAATACTTAAGAGATTGTGTTTTAAACCATCTACTAATAAAATATTTTCAATATACTTGGAGGGAGTGATACCAACATTACCAATACCAATAATCTTTTCTTTGCCATTGTCTCCAAATGTGACCATCCCTCCATTTTTAGTATCAAGCATGATGAATTGGGATTCATCACTAGTCATGTGTCTTGAGCATCCACTGTCAAGATACCATCTTTGATTTTTTTCTTTGGATGCAAGACACACCTACATGCAAAATCAAGTCCTTACTCTAGGTACCCAAGTTTTCTTAGGTCTTTTAAGGTTAGTCACAATAGTTTCTTTTGGAACCCATATTTTTTTTACATTTGAATTATTAGAGAAGCTTGTATAAGATTTGTGTCCTAGTTTACCACATTTAAAGCAAGTAAAATTTAAAAATTTATTGCTTTATGAATTTACAAAAATATTTTTCAAAAATTTTTATTTTCTTAAGGGGTTATAGCCTAGACCAATCTTATCATAAACGATCTTTTGATTTTTAAGAATCATATGAAGTTTATTTAAACTCAAAGTAAATTTTTCAACTATCGATTTTAAATTATCGATTTTATTTTTTAAATTTAGATTCTCTTGAGTTAAGGCTAGTTTTTTACTTAGGACAGTTTTATTTTCTTTTAGCAAGATTTGATTTTTTAATTTTAGTTCTTTATTTTTAGTTCCTAACTTCTTTAAATTATCTACTAAATCATAGAAGGCTTCTTGAAGTTCTTCGAATGTAAATTTATTTAAGATTTTAGTACTTACCTCATTCTTATGTGCCATAAGGTATAGGTTGGCTTGTTCATGAGCTTCTTCTTCTTCGGAGCTTGAGTCGTTACTATTACTCCACATTGCCACCATAGCTTTTTTCTTGTATTTCTTGGAAACCTTTTTAAGTTGAGAACATTCAGACCTAAAGTGCTCTGACTTCTTACATTCATAGCAAATAAGGGGCTACTCCCTATCCTTTTTCTTGCTATGCTCTCCTTTGGTAGGTAGCCTCTTCCTTATCCCTTAATTTCTCTTCAAAAATCTCTTGAACTTTCTTGTGATGAGGGTTATTCTTCATCTTATTCTTCATCTTTCATTTCATCGGATTTCTCATCTTATTAAGTGGTGGATTTAAGGGCTATTATCTTCTTTTTCTTGACATCTTCTTCTTGATGTTATTTTATGCTTAGCTCATACGTCATTAGTGATCCTAGAAGCTCCTCCAATGGTAAAACATTCAGATCTTTGGCTCCCTAGATTGTAGTCACTTTGGCCTCCCATGTTCTTAGCAAGGACCTAAGAATTTTTCTCACAAGTTCACTATTAGAATAAGACTTGCCCAGACTTTTAAGATCATTTATAATATCCATAAATCTAGTAAACATTATAGTTATTGACTCATCATGCTCCATTTTGAAAAGTTCATATTTGTGCACAAGCATGTTAATTTTTGACTCATAAACTTGATTAGTGCCTTCATGAGTTACTTCTAACCTATCCCATATTTTCTTAGCCAATATACATGTTGAAATATGATTAAATTCATTAGCATCTAGAGAACAATATAAAATATTCATGGCTCTTGCATTGAGTTGAGCCATTTTCTAATCAATCTCATCCCATTCCTTTTCGGGTTTGATTGATTCCTCACCATCAATTATCTTAGTGGATGTGTGTGGTCCATTAACTATGATACTCCACTTATCATAGTTAAGTGCTTGTATGAAAATTCTCATCCAAGCTTTTCAATAGGTATAATTTATCCCATTGAAAAGTGAAGATCGATTTATGGACTACCCCTCAGTAAGAGAAATACTAACTTGGGTTGCCATAGATCTTTGGCTCTTTGATGGTTAAATCAAAGTAGGGCTAGAGCAACAGGCTCTGATATCACTTATTTTTTAGCTATGCAACCTAAGAGGGGGGGTGAATTGGGTTTATAAAATTTTAAAGCTAATTTAAAGATATCAAGATTGAATGATGATATGCAAGATGTATGTGTGAAGTGATTTAGGTTAGAAAGAAAATATAAAAGATTAGAGAGAAAGAATTTAACAAACTAAGGAAAGAAAGATATTAAGCACACCACAAACAAGTAAAATTTATAGTGGTTCGGTGCTTTCCTTGCACCTACATCTACTTTCCAAGCTTCTACTTGGAAATTAAAATCCACTAACCGTATTCAAACTGAATACACTATTGGAAACCTCCAATCCTAGCTATCCCAGGCTAGAATACTTATTTTTTGGATATAAGCCAACCCAATACAATCCTATTCAAGGTTAGGATCAACCTTTCAAAGTTTTGGAACTCTCCCAAAACTTGAATCAAAATAGTAAAGCAGAGTAAAAGATTTAATGACAATCAAATACAAGTTTAGCTTTCCTTGTGAGTAAATAAAACCTTAAGAATGCTTTTCACAATAATGGAGTAAGCTTCTCTAATTTTTCTCAAAATTGTTGGAGATTTGAAAGAGCTCTTGAGAGGTAGGTGAACTTGAAATGAAGGTTTCTTTGCTTGAGGATGACTTTTGCTTAGGGCTGAAATTGAATCACCCAATCTCTTATGTGTTTTTCTATTCAAAGCCTTTTAAATCTTCAATAAGTGGAGGAGAGAATCCTGGCCAAGATTTGTAGCCATTGGAGATATTAAAGAAACTATTAAAACCTATCAAAATAAGAAAAAAATAGCCATTATAGAAAAATTTTCATTGTAGGGGTCGACTCCTAGGTCGACTCATGGCACAGGGGTCGACTCATGGGTCGACTCATGGCATAGGGGTCGATCTTGAGGTCGACCTCTGAGACAAAATCTAGAAAAATAGTCGTTCTATATTTTTAACCTTTGGAATAGTAGAGGTTGACCCTGGGGTCGACCCTTGGCATAGAGACAGCGTGCCAAACAGCCCTTTTCAGCAGGGGACGATCTAAGGATCAACCCTTTTGCTTCAAACTTGATTTTCTTCTAAAATAAACATCCAAAAATCACGGGACTACCTCCAAAGGATTAGAAATCTTCTATACTTGCTCTTGAGTCTCTCAGATCTAAACTTGATAAAATTATGATTTTGCCCCTGAAATACAAAAAATCTTTTTTCAAGCCAAATTCATTAGTAACCTCCTCAAATGCTTTGTAATTATCAAAATCAATTCTTGGAGCAACATCATGACTTTTCATCCTTCAGCTTGAAGGCTTCCTCCACTCAAGCGTAGCCTTCTACTCGAGCCAACATGTTGGGAAAATCCTAGGGGTACTTCTTCTCCAGGGAGAAAAGAAGATAGTTCTTCTAGAGGTCATCCTTCAGTGCGGCCATAGCAATAGATTGGTCCAAATTTTGGACCTTCAAGGCAACATCATTAAAGCGGCTAACGTCAGCTTGGATGGACTCTCCTTTCTTCTACTTGATATTGATGGAGTCTGAACCTCATCTCTAGCACTGGCTACTGATAAAATGACCTATAAATTGATGGCTCAGTTGATCAAAAGAAAAAATGGTACCCAATTTGAGGATCTGGTACTAATTCCTTGCTACTCCTTTCAAAGTGGAGGGAAAAGCTTAACACAGAATGACATCAGGCGAGTCATGGAGCAACATCATAGATCTAAAGGCTTCAAGGTGGTCAACTAGATCGATGGTCGTATCATAACTTTCAAACTGAAAAAGTTTGAAGTTTGGTAGGATGAGCTCCTACACGATATGGATAGAGAATGGGGGGTTGGTGCAGATATTGTCATAGTGGATGGGTGCAACATGATGGAGTTCCTCAATCCATCAGTTCATTTTTTGAAACTTTTGGTTGAGAATATCATCTTGATCATGGATCTCAAAATGCGGCTAGCTAGAGGGGGTAGAGATCTTCCAGGGGTGGAATCATGTTCAGAATAAGGGCTCTCCACTCTCTGCTTTTCTTCTCAAAAGTTACTGATCGACTCACCTAAGTAGGCCTTCCCTCCATCGGATCTCAATACTCCAATGAGGGTCTTTCTAGCTGGACTGGTGCTAGGGACTATTGCATAGCCTGCACTGCCTTAGTGAGGCCTCAAATCTACTGCATCAGCAAGTTGAATTACTCCAAATCCATCATGGCTACTAATGGAGGTTGAGGTTCCAATGATGAGATCGGAGTAGGCAGATCTAGATTGGATCTGACGGTAGAGGTAGTGGATCATCGGGTTGAAGCTTTCTTGGGTGGCATCTTACCGAAACAAGAAGACATCAAAAGAAAATAGAGTAAAAATGAGAATGAAGATGAACTCGACTGGATACTCCTTTAAGAAGAAGGGCTCAGCAGTCCTTCTGCTAGTACCAATCTTATTGGTGTAGAAAATGATGCTGACGCTGAAGTATGCTAAAGCTAGAGAAGATGAGGTCACCGATAAGACCTGCAAGGCAAAGTCCAAATTGGATGTGGCTGAAGGAGCCAAATCTAGGATTTCATGGATAGATCTTAAAACTTTTCAAGATCAGACTGTAAAAAATATAAATAAATTAAATATTTATTTAAATAAATATAAAAATACCCAAGATCTAAGATTTATTACATGATCAAGGTATGATATTAAATCAGAAATTAAAAACACAAAAAAAAGATTAACATATTGATCTCATCAACATGCTTTAATACTACATCTAATGCAGCTATAAAATAAATAGATCAGATCTATAAAATAAATAGATCTACACCTGAGGAGACTGAATGCATGAGCAAGATCCCTTATGCTTTGGCGCTAGGGAGTCTCATGTACGCCATACTATGTACACGATCTGATATTGCCCATGCTGTGAGTGTCACAAGCAGATATCAGTCAAATCCAGATGAAGAGCACTGGACTTCTTTGAAATGTATTCTTAAGTACTTGAGAAGGACTAAGGATATGTTCTTGATTTTTTATAAAGGAGAACTCCAGATCTAGGGTTATACAGACTCAGATTTTATGTCTGTTATAGATGATCGAAAGTCAACATTTGGTAGTTTGTTTGTGTGTAATGATGGTGTTGTCAGCTAAAAGAATTTTAAGTAGACTATGATAGCAGATTCCACCATGAAAGTAGAGTACATCGCTACATCGAAAGCTATAAAGAAGGCATTTTGGTACAAGAAGTTTGCTGTAGAACTCAGAGTGATGCCATCAGATGTCGTTCCTCTGTACTGCGATAACAATGGTGCTATAGCCCTATCTAAGGAGCTGAGGTCTCATCAAAAATCCAAGCACATCGAGCGGCAATTCCACCTCATCCACGATTACCTCAAGAAGGGTTATGTCGAGGTCAAGAGAGTTAACTCCATGGATAATGTGGCAAATCCACTAACGAAGCCTTTAGGCCAGCAGAAGATTGAAGCTCACCTTGAGCAGATGGGACTTAGATTTATAGTCAATTGGCTTTAGGCCAATTGGGAGTTTGTTAGATCTGTGTCCTAGAAGTCAGATTAGTTAACAATTGTAATACACTTTTAAAGATAATTTTATAATTTTGATTATAAATTAATAAAAAAATTATTTTCTATCATAGTGTGTATTTAAAGTGTATGTGATACATCCTATGAGTTAATGATAATGACAATTCATATTTTCAAAGAGTTAAAAATTTAAGACATGAATTTTCATAATTAACTCATAAACTGCTCCCAACCATAGAATCATCATGAGGATGGTGATTGATCCGAAAGGTTGTTGTACGATCGCTTTCTTTGAGTAGATGAGTCTTGAGTCTATGGTGTGGAGACACCGAAGCGAGAGTATAGGTACTCGTTAGAGAATGAGGGCACTGAGTGTGATCACCTCGAGCATTCATAAGGAAGTCTACCTTCTCATTGGCTTGATGTTGCAGTAGTGTGTCTGCTTCTTTAATCTGAGGTGCATCGATAATTCATCTTAAGGGTGTTGTAGTTTGACTACACCATAACTCAATCTTCAAGCCATTCAAAATCCTGAGGTGTATGTTGGCTATAGTACATTCATTATAGGAATTGGATTACACCAATAAGGGATCTATCTACCTTGATAAATAAGGAATAGCCCTATGATGATCATGAGAATTCAGTCCATAAGCCCATGGCCATGGTAGAGTGAAGATGATAGAAAGAGCTTCTATAAAGGGTTTCACATAGGACTCGAATCAAATGATTACTTCATATGACGAACTTTGGGTTTGACGAGTTTACTTTAACCCTAATCCTATCGGGGCTCAAGATAGAAGAATCCAATCACACAGGTAATGACACCAAGAGGTTCACTTTCAATTCTGATGGATTGTTACCATATACTGCTAGGTGTCACTGGTGGATTTTAGAAGCAATTAGAATGATTTTGATGATCGATCATTCTAATTGTATGAATCAGAAAAGTTCTGGTCCATCGAAAGGTATTTTGATGATGTCGATGATAGAGATCATGACATGTCACATTATCATACATAACTAAACCTAACTAGATCACACAAATAAGAGTTTGGGTTTGGATATCATCAATTAAGCTAACCTAGTTCGATTGATTTAGATTAGATCCAATCAGGTTCAAGGTAATCATAGTAGCACACGATTGAGCCTAACTTTCTCCTTTTGTAATCTTTCTAATTCATCACAATCAAATCAAATTTGATTTGACTCATTTCTATATCTTGAATGAGTTTATTTTCATCTAACTGAAATAAGTCTATGTTAGATTAATTATGTAAATTAAATTCATTCTTAGTGCAATTGGACTTGGGTCAATAGTTGACCCAATTGAGAGAATTAAGGATCATATGATTAAAGAATTTTAGAAATTTCTCTAGAAACTATTTTACTTTAATTTTTGGATATATGATAGAGCATGAGTTAGATTTTGAGTGTGTAAACTTTTGTGATTTGTGTCCTTACTTAGACTAGGTTTTGATATAGTTTGATTTGGATCAAACTCTTGAAGGAAGAGTCCTAGATGCACATGGACTCTTCCTTATCCTTTCATGCCACCACCTTCCAGATTGATTTTTGACATCAAAACTAGATGGGATATGGAGTTTTTCATGAAGATCAGGTCTAAGAGTCCCAATGGTTGAATTAATAAGATTTTTGGTCAAAAAGTGACTCTTTATGGCGCTATGTCTAGTATAAGAACTCTTCTTACAAAATTGCCTCAACGTAATTTATTTTTTTCACACCCAAAGGAGCCTTCTCTCTAATATCCACACCCCCTCTATCCTCTCTCTCTCTCTTCTACATGCCTAAAATGTTATGCACAAATCTGAGTTGAAGTTTCAAGATTTTTGGCACAAGATTCAGCATCTATGCGACTGTGTTCGTGAGATAGATGAACAGGCTGCCTTCAGAAGTCATTTTCAAGGCTTTTCAAATAAGATCCAGATCTAATTTTTGGAGGAGATATTTATGAGGAGAAGGTGTTCAGATCCTACCCAAGTGGATATCAGTAGAGTCCAGGCGCATGCATGGCTCCTTTCAGGAACTCAAAAATCAACAGGATCATCGCAAGATAATTAGATTACCAAATCAGGTACTTGAAACTAAATCTGATTTAATTTTATTTTTAACTTTTAATATTAAATCTCTATGATCAGATTTGAGAATTTTCATATCTAATTAGGATTTTAGAAAAAAAAATTAAAATACTTTTTAGATCCAATCAGATCTAAACGATCCTGTATCGGAAAAATAGATTTTTTCCTTCAACCTGATGCTAGTAGTTCCACATATGTGGCATGTATGTGGGATCATAAAATATCCTACTGGATGATGCACCTACAATAAAAATATATTATATAAATATATAAGAGTGTACAATAACTATATAAAAAAATATATAAATAAATAATTGGCACAATAAAAACATACTATCACTGGCCATGGGATCGTGCAATATGGATGCCAGTGAAGACTCATCGATGGGTGGAGCATGTGCCAGAGATGTGGCTGATGATGGAGGCTCAAATATCGGTGGAGTAGATATCGGTGGAGTAGATGCTAGTGGTTCTTGGGCAACCAATGCGAAGGTGGATAGAGTATGTGCTGATAGTGGCTCAGATGCTGAACTCCACGTAGCCATCGAGGGATGGGGGTGAAAGCTTGATGGCATTTCGGTGATATCATAACCTGCAACATTAATGAACATTCAATATAATATATTGAATAATAATTAATATTAGTAGAGTATCAATAAATCGACTCTAACATTTATACCAGAGTGTTGAACTCATCACTTATGGCATCGACAATATGGACATCACCATCGCTACTGACAAATATATCTGGGACCTCAACAGCACCAAGTAACTTTTATCCTAGAGGAGCACTTTGTATACATGGTCCAACATCATCATCAACCTCGGTATCATCAAAGATATGCCTAGGCACCATGCTTACAACAACATCCCATTGAGGCTCCATGGGATCACTAACGTAGAAGACTTGATTAGCTCGAGAAGCAAGTATATACGATTCTTCAGTGCGAAGATTGCATTGCATGTTGATATGAGTAAAACCGCACTCATCAATTTTCATCCCTGATTGAGATAAGATGTTAAACCAATAGCATTTCATTAATGCAATCTTTTCTTTAGAATAGTAGTTCAAGCCGACTATCTTCTCCACCACTCCATAATAGTTCAGATCTTCTGTACGAGGCTGTGAAATCCTCAAACTAGCATAACACCCAATGGTGGCAATAAATGCATCATATTATCAACTAATAGATAAAGATAGGTCCTATCCCATTCAGAAATTACATTAACTTTATAGGTTTATTATAGTAATAAAACGATATGCAACACGGATCGAAAAAAATTTTAGCAATATTTCTTCTTAGTTCTTCTTGTAGGAAGAACCAAAAAAAAATGCTATCCAAAATTTCTTTCGGAACTCTCAGCATATCGTTTGATTACTATAATTATCTATAAAATTATTTGCAATTCCTAAACTATCCATATTAAATAATCAATTAATCATTGTACATAATTCATCTAACCATACAAAAATATATAAATATATGGATGTCGGAGATTATGTACACTAATCAATTGATAGATCTATTATTATGCAATATAATAAACAAAAGCAACAAGATATAAACATGAATTACATCCGAGTCCATAACCCACCGATGGGTGTGATGCGTGCTAATCTATAACTATGGCAAGTGCACCAGTCGATAAGTAATAAAGTAAGTGAGTAGAGTATCATCCCTAGAGGATTGAAAAATAAGTACTGAAAAGCTCTTTCCTATACTTTATTTAGAAGACTGATTTATGATAATTAAAAAAATTAAAGAATAAAATAAAAAAATAATTAAAAATTATAAGAAAATAGAGAGAGTGTAATTATTAGGATTTTAAACTTAAGAGCAATAGGTTACTAAGGCAATTGATTCACCAACTCAGTCAATACAATATTCAGGTTATTAATTAATTTTATTTCATGTGACGATGGAGTCTCCTAGTTTATTCACTACCCTTTGGTCCAGGCATAGCAAAACTATCAATATTTATTAATTACTGTTTAGTCTAGGTGTAATTTGAATAAATATTGATGTATTAAATTTTGTAAAATCTTTTAATTAAAATATGCTGCTTCCAAAGCGCACTAAAATTCCCACATGCATATGAATTTTAATTCAATTCATAATACAAGGTATGTAATCAAAAAGCAATAACATAGATGTACTTGGTCCGTATCATCTATATTTATTAGATCAATTAGAAGATGACCAGTAATCTAAAAGCATTAAGATCAAATCTATATACTCCTCATGAATAAAATTTAAAATTAAAAATAAATCATACTGAATATTGCATCAAAAGAGTGGCTACACCTTATCCTTAGTAAAAGAAAATTTAGTTCATGATAACAAATTCAAAAATAGTAAATAAAATAAAAAGCATGAAGAAATTAAACTATTTATTCACTGAAATTGGTTGTCCGTTACTCTTGGTGTGGAGAACTTGATGAAAAAAAAGTTGCTCTATGTACCGATCTTCGGAAGAAGAAAAGAAGAGGAAAAAAAAATAACAAGAATAAAAACTTTCTCTTCTCTCCCTAAACCTCTCTCTCTCTCTCTCTGTTCTCTCTATTTCTCCATATTTTCTCTTTATTTTCAACTCTCTATTTCTGATCTCCGCATCCTTCTTTTGGCAACAGCAGGCAGCCCCCTTTAAATAGGCTAAGAGATAGATTTTTGGAAGAAATCCTAACCAAATTGGGTTTAAAACTATTAACACAAGTCAAATTAAAACCCTGAACAATTCTAGCCTTCAGATCAGTATCCAACAGATCAAAAATCACCTAAAAATTCTTTTTAAAAACCTAATTCAAGTTAAAATTAACCTCAGCCATCAGATTTTCTTGATGATTAAATTGGGACCGTCGAATCGCGTATAGGAGCCTTCAGATTTTTAGTTAAAATCGGTAATGCATCTCCAGCATTGGATCTCGATCGGAAGCCACATCCATCATTCCTCAGCGCATAGATTTTCGTCGTTCGATCAAATCTCAGGGAATAGCATCCATCAGATCCGACAAAATTCCCAAAATACCCTCTATAGATAGTGTGCGAGCCTGGCAATGTGTGAACCGCTGGTTTCTTCAGCCAATCGGAGCGCGCTTATTCCTATGAAATCTCCAAAATGTCCTTGCCTAGTTACTGTAGTGGTCCACCATGCGCCGCAAAAAATTATGACATCAATGCGGCATAAGCGGGGCATCAGCAGGCAATCGGTCTGGTTTCGAGTGTAGTTGGGCCGGACGGTCTGTTGAGCCAATTTTTTTAAGCTGGTTTGAACCAGACCGACCAGCATTTAAAAATTAATTTATTATTATTATTATCATTTCCTTTGAAATTCAATTTTGGACTTATTTGAAGTCTATTTTGCTTAAAATTTATTTCATCTAAATCAAAAAAATAAGATCTTCATATTGGTGGCCTTATTTTCTACATAGAATTAATAAAAATATTAATTTTTTAAAATTAAGTTAATTTATTTTATAATTTAATACTTTTATTAGTGTATTTTTACCACTTATCACATCTTCCAACTTAGTCATTGCTAGTCCCTTAGCAATGCTTTATTTAATACCATGTTTTAATAAGATCATCCATCAAAAAGATAAATCTAGAGTTAAAGATCAAAAAGTTTAGAAAATACCATTAAACATTGAGCTTCAGAAGCAAATTTTGCAGTCAGTAGAATTAATAACTTTCTTAAAATACATCAAAGATCTATAGCAGTTGTATTCATGATGACTAACTTAGCATTTTAGTGTTTATTTAAAGGACAAATGTATCCTCTCTTATCATCTATTTTGGTTAATTTTCTATACATTCTTAATTTATACTCATGAATTAAGGTAGCTTTCACACTGCCTCATTTTTTTTTTTTGTGTGTTAAGCATCTTGACCTTTCCTCCATCATTTTACATGAATCTCCACACTTGACCTAGGTGTAGAGACTTAGTTACTAAGCTTTGGACAATCCATATATACTCTATCTTTTGCACTTTATTTTTAGGCAGGTAGCTCTTTCCTTAAATTCAAATTTCTTTGATTAGAATGAATATTAATTATCAATTTTTAGTGATAATTGAATCCTCAGTTGGTCTTATAATCAATACCTACTTTACCTTATTAGTATGCATGTGCAATTAGAAGAGCTAATAGTCTTTTGATGACCTAAGTAGGCTGCTAAAAATCTGACCAACTAATCTACTTCTTTAACTCGTTACATCCATTAATAGATACTTCTATCTTTTATCACTTGTCCAATCTATCTTGCTCAAGATTTTCTTCTTGATACATGATTTAAATTTTTTTTTTTTACCCCCCAATTTATTCTATATTGTCTCAAAGGTGAAAGAAAAAGTAATGGTGCAATAAAGAACAGAAAGGAATACACCTGATTTGGTTCAGTCTGGTTCTTTGAAGCTTTGAAATTTGGCTTGAGCTCTCATTGATTTTTCTCTGCAAAATTAAAATACACACCAAAGCAGTAAAAGAGAAACAACAAATTACTAAAAAATTAAAAAAAATGATCAAAACTAAAAAAAGAAATAACCTATCTAGTAGTTCTGATTTATAGTCTTCAACTTGACTTTCTTTGAGTTCTGAGTTGAATTAATCCGGTGCCACTTCAATTAGATACTTTCATGTTTGGTCGAGCTCTCTTTCAATTGAACATTACTAGCTTTCATAGTCTCAAACCTATTTTCTACAGAATTCTCATATATTGAATTGTCAATAATATTAATTAGAAAATAAGTTTGATTATCATCAGGATGTTTAGTATCTTTGAAAACATTAAAAGTAACTTGTTCATCTTGGATTCTAAGAATTAATTTTTCTTATTGAACATCTATTAAAGCTCCTCCAGTAGCTGAAAAGGGTCTCCCTAAGATGAGGGGTACATTATAATCTTCTTGCATATCAAGAATAATAAAATCAATAGGAAAAATAAACTTGTTTATCTTTACCAAGACATCCTCCACTATACCTCTTGGATGTTTGATGGATCTGTTAGTTAATTGAAGAGTAATAGTGATAGGCTTCGATTCTCCTAAACCGAGCTTTCTGAAAATAGAATAAGATATGAGATTAATACTTGTTCCTAAATCACATAAAACTTTATCAAAACTATAATCACCAATAATGCAAGGAATAGTAAAACTCCCTGGGTCTTTTAGCTTCTATGGTAATTTATTTTGAAGTATTGCTGAGCATTATTCATTCAATTTTTTCTCTCATGCTTCTTCGGCTTTTTCTTATTTATTAAAATTTCTTTGAGAAACTTAGCATACCTGGGCATTTGAGTGATAGCATCTACAAAAAAAATATTAATATGTAAATTCTTTAAAATTTTAAAAAAGTTAAAAAATTTCTTATCTAGATGCTGTATTTGTCTCTCTGAAAATCATAGTGGCGGCATGTAGGGCTTCACATTTGGATCGGCAAATTGTATACCTAGAGACCATCCATCTATCGATTATTTTGATGACTAATGAATTTTAGTTGACGATTCCTTATTTGTAGTTGGCTCCTCAGTCTCTTTTTTCTGATGTGGCTCCTCCAGCTTTTTACCACTTCTTAGGATGATAGAATTGACTTGCTCCCTTAGATTGGTCTCCATGTTTTTAGGCAAGAATCCCTGAGGTCTCTCGAAGATTATCTTAGCCATTTGGCCTATTTGCATCTCTAAGTTTCGAATTGCTGCTGCTTGGTCTTGGCTTCCAAATTCTTTATAGTTGCTTCTTGGTTTTGCATGAATTTGACCATTAGCTCCTCCATGTTGGACTTCTTTTCAAGTACTTGGTACCCCAGGGGTGATTGTTGTGCTACATTTTGATTGCTCCACGAGAAATTTGGATACTGCCTCCACCCTTGATTGTATGTATTGGAGTAGGGATTATTTTATTATGGCCTAAAAAAGTTACCAATATAATTAGCTGTATCAGTTGCTTTAGCAAAAGAATTACCTATCTGACGTTGCTTGTATCGTGTCCTCCTCCACATAGGTCACAAGTGATGCTTTGAACATGCATAGCTGTTTCCTTTAAGTTGTTGACTTCAGCTCTAAGGGCTGCAATTTTAGCTAGTAAGATTGGCACGCAATCTACTCCCTACACAGCTGCTAGTCTTTTCGGCATCATGCATTCTGTTTGCCACTGATAGCTATTTGATGCCATCTCATCGATTAGATCAAAGGCTTCTTCCTCCATTTTTTGATTAATGGTTCCTTCTGCTATTGCATCAATCATAAAATGATTAGTAGGAGATAAATCATTATAGAAAGTTTGTACATGAAGCCATACGGATAGTTGATAATGTGGACATCTCTACAGTTCCTTGAAATGCTCCCAAGCCTCATATAGTGTCTCCATATCCATCTGCATAAAAGAAGTGATATCATTGCGCATCTTGGCAGTCTTGAAAGGTGGAAAGTACTTGACTAAGAATTTTTGGGCTAAGACATCCTAAGTTATGATAGAACCTATAGGAAGAGAATGAAGCCAACTTTTAGCTTTGTTCCGTAAAGAGAAAGAAAATAATCTTAATCTAATAGCATCATCCAACACCCCATTAATTTTAAAAGTATCACAAAGTTCAAGAAAGTTAAAAATATGGGCATTCAGATCATCATGCACGTGTCCACTAAATTGGACAGTTGATTGAATCATCTGGATCATCGCCAATTTTATTTCAAAGTTGTTTGCTTGCACAGGCGGTCTCCTAATGCTTGAAGCTGCATTGGCTACAGATGGTGTGATGTAATCATTTAATAGACGATGTGCTGCCCCAATAGCTTCATGCTGTCCCTCGGTCGTCATATCCAATCCCAGATTGATATTGTTAGGATCTTTCGGTTGCCATGTTCCTTTTTTGTTGTAGTATTCTGATGGTCCTTTCAATTTCTGGATCTAAAGATAGTAAGTTACTATGTCCAGTACGTATCATGCACTGAACAAATTTAAAAATAAAGTAAGACTAAAAATTAAAAATAAAATTCTAAAGTAAAGCTAGGATCAAAATTTTAATATTATTTTAGACACAATCCCCAACAATGGTGCCAAAAATTTGATGCATGCTAATCTATAGCTATGGCAAGTACACCAGTCGATCAAGTAATAAAATAAGTGAGTAGAGTATTGTCCCTAGAGGATTGGAAAATAAATACTGAAAAGCTCTTTCTGATACTTTATTTAGAAGACTGATTTATGATAATTAAAAAAAATAAAGAATAAAATAAAAAAATAATTAAAAATTATAAGAAAATAGAGAGAGTGTAATTATTAGGGTTTTAAACTTAAAAGCAATAGGTTACTAAGGCAATCGATTAACCAACTCTATCAATACAATATTCAGGTTATTAGTTAATTTTATTTCATGTGACGGTGGAGTCTCCTAGTTTATTCACTATCCTTTGATCTAGGCATAGCAAACTATCAATATTTATTAATTATTCTTTGGTCTAGGTATAATTTAAATAAATATCGATGCATTAAGTTTTGTGAAATCCTCTAATTAAAATACGCTGCATCCAAAGCGCACTAAAATTCTCGCATGCACATGAATTCTAATTCGATTCATAATACAAGGTATATAATCAAGAAGCAATAACATAGATGTACTTGGTCCGTATCATCTATATTCATCAGATCAATTAGAAGATGGCCAGTAATCTAAAAGCATTAAGATCAGATCTATATACTCCTCATGAATAAAATTTAAAATTAAAAATAAATCATACTGAATATTGCATCAAAAGAGTGGCTACACCTTAAACATAGTAAAAAAAAATTTAGTTCAAGATAACAAGTTCAAAAATAGCAAATAAAATAAAAAGTATGAAAAAATTAGACTATTTATTCCCTGAACTTAGTTGTCCGTTACTCTTGGTGTGGAGAACTCGATGAAGAAGAAAGTTGCTTTGTGTACCGATCTTCGGAAGAAGAAAAGAAGAGGAAAGAAAAATAATAAGAATAAACTCTTTCTCTTCTCTCCCTAAACCTCTCTCTCTCTCTCTCTGTTCTCTCTATTTCTTCCTATTTTCTCTTTATTTTTATCTCTCTATTTTTGTTCTCCGCATCCTCCCTTCAGTAATAGCAGGCTGTCCCCTTTAAATAGGCTAAGAGATGGATTTTTGGAAGAAATCCTAATCAAATTGGGTTTAAAACTCTTAACACAAGTCAAATTAAAACCCTGAATAATTCTAGCCTTCAGATCAGCATCCAATAGATTAAAAACTACTTAAAAATTCTTTTTAAAAACCTAATTCAAGTCAAAATTAACCTCAGCCATTGGATCTTCTTGATGATTAAATCGAGACCGTCGGATCACATACAGGAGCCTTTAGATTCCTAGTTAAAACTGGTAACACATCTCCACCGTTGGATCTCGACTGGGAGTCGCATCTACCATTCGTCAGCGCACAGATTTTTGCTGTTCGATCAAATTTTAGTAATAGCATCCATTGGATCTGGCAAAATTTTCAAAATACCCTCTGTAGACAGTGTGTGAGCCCGGCGTTGCATGGACCGCTACTTTCTTCAGCTAATCAGAGCATGCTTGTCCCTATGAAATCTTCGAAATGCCCTTGCTTGGTTACTATAGCGGTCCACCATGCACCGAAAAAAATTCTGACATCAGTGCGGCATAAGCAAGGCATTAGCAGGTGGTCAGTCTGGTTCCAAGTGCGGTCAGGTCGGATGGTCTGTTGAGCAAATTTTTTGTGCCAGTTTGAACCAAACCGATCGACATTTAAAAATTAATTTATTATTATTATTTTTATTTCCTTTGAAATTCAATTTTGGGCTCGTTTGAAGTCCGTTTTGCTTGAAATTTATTTCATCTGAATCAGAAAAATAAGATCTTTATATTGATAGTTTATTTTCTATATAAGATTAATAAAAATATCAATTTTTTAAAATTAAGTTAATTTATTTTATAATTTAATATTTTTATTAGTATATTTTTATCATTTATCAGGATGTTTTCAGCTTACCAACCGGCACAATCCATGGCACGGTCTAGAACCTACTGGCACGATCTAGAACCCATCAATAAGGATTCTCTTACCTACCAGCATGGCACGGCCCAAGGCTACCGACATGGTATGGAACCCATCGGCACGGCCCAAAACCAATCGATGGGGGTTCTTTTAGCGATCGACAGGATCCACGGCCATCGACATGGCCCAAAATCTACTAGCAAGGATTCTCTTATCGATCGGTAGGACCCAAGGCCATCCATGACTGCCAATATGGCATGGTACAAGGTTGCCGGCACAGTCCAAAATTAATTGATAGGAGTTCTCTTATCTACCGACATGGCCCACGATCACCAACATATCCCAGAATCCTCCAACAGGGGTTCTCTTTAGATAGTATTATAAAATATTATAAATATTATTATAAATATTATAAATATTATTATAAATGGTATAAATGATACTTAACAAATATTACTATAGAATTAAATAAAATCATACCTGCAGCTATGGAGAGGAGGTCACACAGAGCTCCGAGATTGCCAACAATGGCGCTAGAAGTAGTTGGTGAGAGAGACACAGAAATAGTGAGATACAAAGAGAGATAGAGAGGGAGAAGAGAGACATAAAGAAAGAGAGAAGAGAGAGAGAAAGAGGAAAGAGAGAGAGTGATAGATAGAGTGAAAGAGAAAAGAAAGAGATAGAGAGAGTAGGGAGGTCGAGGGGATGGCAGCGATTTAATAGGGAGGGGCGGCGGTGGTGGGTCGGGCCGAGGGAAGAGAGGAGAGAAAGAGAGAGAGAGTAGGGAGGCCGAGGGGATGACGGCAATAGTGCAAAGAGGGAGAGGGCGGTGGTGGTGGGTCAGGCCATGGGAATAGAGGAAAGAAATAGAGAGAGTTAGGAGGTAGGGCCAACTGGGGAAGTGGGAGGTGGGGCTGGCAGCCAGGTCGATCAGGGAAGAAGGAGGAGCTGGGGGAAGGTGGCAGGACCGACTAAGGAAGAAGGAGGAGGTGGGGGAGGTGGTGGGGCTATCTAAGGAAGAAGGAGGAGATGGGGGAGGAGGCGGTGCCAGCCGAGGAAGAAAAAGGTGGAGGGCCCAGTCGATGGACACCGAGGACGAGCGTCTCCACGGTGGCAAGCTAGAGGCAAAGAGGACAGAGAGAGAGAGAGGGAGAGAGGGAGGAGGACCTCACCGGTGGTAAAGAGGAGGGAGAGGAAAAATGAAAATGGAGTGGGTTCTATGGGAAAAATGATCTAACTTATGATAGTGGTTTTCGAACCACTGCCATAGGTCTATGGTAGTGGTTACTAAAAATCATTGCCATTAGGACTGAAAGTGAACCAAGCTGAGTTGGGTTTTACCTCTACCCGAGCCCAGCCCAAATTTTTTTTAGGCTTCAATCCGGGCTTAGGCCAAAAATTTTCTAAAAATTCCAGGCCCGAGCCTAGCCGAAAGCCCGATTGGGCCGGCCCTCCTCGCCGAGAGGGAAGGACGCTTGGACGGTAGTAGATGGCACTTTCCTTTCTCACCGTGGGGTGCAACACAAGTGGGGGATGGAGCGATGGGCAGAGCTATGGAGGGGTGCCGGAGGAGCCGCAGGGGGATGGGGGTGTTGAGGGAGCCATAGGGGGTGGTGCGATGCGACAGGCCACGAGGGTGCCTGGGGAGCCATAGATGGGTGCGGGGGTGTGACGGGCCGTGGGGTGCCAGAAGAGCTGTAGATGGGCACAAGGGTGCGACAGGCCATGGGGGAGTCACAGGGGGCAGGGCGGTGCGACGGGCCATGGGGGTGCTAGGGGAGCCGCAGGGGGTGCGGGGGTGCGATGGGCCATGGAGGAGCTAGGGAAGTCGCAAGGAAGCAGGGTGGTGCGACGGGCCATGGGGCTACCGGGGAAGCCGCAAGGGGCGCGGCCATGTGGGGGTGTAATGGGCCAGGTCGGTGTGGTGCAGCCCGAACGCGGGAGCTAGGGGAGGGCCAAGAGGAAGAGGGGAGGGGGGGTTCTGTGCCGGGGGAGGGTGGTTCGCATGGGGTGGGGGTTTTAAAATGGGTGGGATTTAAATTGGGCCTGGGCTCGGGCTGGGCTAAGGTAGGCCCGAGCCCATTCCGAAAATAAAATGAGCTCTATATTTTGGTCCGAGCCTAGCTTAAATGGTTTCGGACTAAGCCCAAAGCCTAACCCGAAGTCGGATCGGTCGGAGCCCACTTCCAACCCTAGCTACCATAGGTCTATAGCAACGGTTACAAAACCACTATCATAGTTTAATATCAATTTTTTTGAATATGGTATAATTCTAAAATTTAATATCCATCTTCATCATTCATTATCTTAATAATTATTATCAGAGTATCATCAGAAAAGATCGTCTCGATCCGATAACCCTAGTTTCATCGATCAATAAAGTTTGATTTTGATGATTATGAACGACAGCATGATGATCTGATATATAAAGATCATCGATGAGTCCAAAAATCTGCAATGATGATCTTGATGATGTTTGTAGTACACTATCAAAGTTTTACTTCAATCGAATATCGTTATCATGGTCAATTTAGTACAAAATTTTTTCGACTATTAAATAAGAAATGAGTATTCGAAGGATCAAACGACGTTCAATTATGAGATAATTTTTTAGATAAATAATTTTGGCTACTACTTTAATTATTTTTATGAGAGTGATCATAAAATTCAAACCATGCATTTAAGAATAATCCAAAACTATACATCGATCGATGCCGTTCTTAAACTCCTTAAGTAATTATGCTTGTACTTTTGCAAGATCTACTTAACGTGAATAGTTCATACATAAATGATTTAGATTTTATGATCATCACCATACAAAATAATTATAGTTATAGCAAAGACATTTATCTAAAAAATTGCCTCATAATCGGACGTTGTTTGGCCTTTTGATCACTTGTTTCTTATTTAACGGTCGAAATTATTTCATTCTAAATAGACCATAATAATGAAATCTGATTGAAGTAAAACTTTGATAATATACTACAAACATCATCGAGATCATCATTTTAGATTTTTGGATTCATCGGTGGTCTCTATCTATTAGATCGTCATGCCATCATTCATGATCGTCAAAATCAAATTTTACTAATCGATGAAGATAAGATTATCGGATCAAGATAATTTTTTGTGACGATACTCTAATAATAATTATTTAGATAATGAATGATGAAGATAGGTATTAAATTTTAAAATTATACTATATTTAGAAAAAATATGAAAAGAAAAATATAGTAGCGGTTATGCATAACCACCGCAATAGTCCAGATCTATATAGCAGCGGCTAGAAAAAACTGCTACCAAAGAAGATCTATAGTAGTGGTTACATGTAATTGCTGCCATAGGTCCAACCTATTGCAACAGTTATCTAGATAACCACTGTAATAGATCGAACTATGGTAGCGGTCAAGATTATCCGCTGCCATTATGGAAGCGATTAAGTAACAGCTGCCATATGTGCATCCCATTACGGTGGTTATCTATAACCATTACTATAGGTCAGACCTATGGTGGCGGTTACACGTATTCACCGCTATAGATCTCCTATATAGCAGTTTTTTCTAACCGCAGCTATAAATCTAGCATATGGCAGTGATTCATTGTAACTGCTGCCGTAAACCTTATGGCAATGATTTTCGAACCGCTGCAATAGTAAGCATTATTGTAGCCTCATTCTATTATGCCCTCTCTCTCCAACTGATCTCTGGATTGCTCGATCTTTGGTTTTCCCCTCTCTCCAGCCGCTCCTCTCCTTCTCCCGAGCATCAATTAGTGGCTGAGAGCCGACTGCGCCTCTCTAGGCTCCCGCTCTCTCTAGAAACCCTCCTCTCTCCTTCCCGGAATGCCCCCTCTATCCAACCGATCTTTGGACTGCTCGATCTTGATTGCCCCTCTCTCAGGCTGCTCATTTCTGTCAATCAGCTACTCATCCACCACCACCAGAGAGGTTTGCTTCTAAGATCCACCATCTTTCGAGATTGATTATTTTGTTTATAATATATATATATATATATATTTTTTTTGCATGATCTAGGAAAGATTGATCAAGGATCTTAGGAAGCCCTACCATCATTCCTAGGGTGACAAATAAGTTTATCCTTCCCAAATTATCTCGATGATTTTATTAAGTTATCCCTATAATTTATTTTCATTTGTACAAGTTCAAGTCCATCATTTGTTATGCTTTCTTGTTATTTTGTACCATAATGGGTGTTTTCTCGTTCAATGACTAGATTTCAGAAATCATGCTGCATATATGTCTGTATAAATGTGTCATAATGTGAGTTTGTTGAGTGCTGTGGAACCATGCGTGTTTGGGTGTTTCTTTGTAGTTTTGAGAGGCTCTCTGCAAGATGCTTGTTTAGCTCGTAGAAGTTTTTGTGTGCTATACAACTTATGTGGTATTCTTCTGTCATCCGTGAGTTGGGCAACTTTTAGCATTACCAGCAATAATACTTATTTAATGAGCAGGCTAGATTGGAATTGTGATGAGATTTTTTTTGTTTCCTCTTTGTGAGGATTATAAGTGCATGTCTTAGGAATTATCAACATCAAGGAATGCTAATTTTCTCTTTTTGTTTCAATTTTTTCGTGCTCTTGACACTCTGTCTTTTATTTTTAATTTTTTGAAACATTAAAAGAAAAGGATAATGGTTGCTTGTTATAGCAAGCTAATGGTATAAATCCGAGCTCAGAGCGGTCAATAGGAAGTAATATTAACCAATATTTAATTCCCCTTGGTGAAAAGACTGCACATAGGCAGGATCGTATAATCTACTAGGAGGGATTCTACAATGTGGCATTTACTTTGCGTCAGTTATTCTTTACAAATCCCTGTGAAAACTACATTGTATTAAGAGGAGAATCATGTTGACCAAGAAATTACCCCTCTAGTAATAATTAATTAATATCTTTTTTATATTTTTTCAGAGTAGACAAATTGACAATTGGTTTATCATAAGCAAGGCATAATGCCATGACAAAGGATCAACAATGAAAATAGCTGCACTTATTGGTTCGCGTGAAAAGTCTTCCATGGATCCGAGAATAAATAATTTTTCCCCGTCCCAAGAATAAGAACCTTCAACTTGCATTTTCCTTGTACTCGTTGGCATATATCGAATGACACAACAATCAACAAATACATTGATTTCGTGAATGTGCTAACTTTGTGTGCTTCAGTATATCTTGTTAGTCAGGTCACATTCACTGATCAGTCTCCAATATATGATCAATTATAAACATTTTTCCAAGGAAAGTATAGTTGATAATTATTGGAGGATGTTAATCCATCTCCCGACTCATCAGCTTGTAATCGATGAATCACCGGTCTCTAATGGAAATCCACTAACATAACGATAGAAATGCCGACATGCTACCATCCGGTAAGCGCGCAGTCCGATAGACCGACTAACTATCGATCAAAAATTATTTGGACGACTATCAATTATCCTTTCTCGAGCCATCCGACCAATCATTGCTTGGTCTCAAGTCCTCTGACCGACCAATCGCCGGTCGGTAGAGAATCAGCTAGCCGACCGATCAATAATCAATCGGCCTCAAATCAATCGATCGATGATCGATCGGTACAAAATCAATCGACTGACGATCGATCAGCATAATGTCAGCCGACCGATAATCCATCGGCCCCAAATCAACCGACCGACGATCGATTGGCATAAAATCAACCGACCGACGATCGATTGGCATAAAATCAACCGACCGATGATCGGTTGGCATAATGTCAGCCGACCAACGATCCGTTGACACAAAATCAACCGACCAACGATCGGTTCGTAAAAGTTAGCAGACCGATGACCTATCGGCACAATCAACCAATCGACTGATGATCGGTCGGCCCCAAATTTGATGACTGATCGATGGAAGCTCTCCAAACAACCTATCTGGCTCTCGATCGACTCTACAAAACTGTTCCTGAGAAGAGTGGGCAACGATGATTAGTGGATAGTTTTAATTACTTACCCATGATCACACTATATCGAAAAAAGAGAAATCCATATACTCAGCGATTATCAGTCCGACACCTATAAAGGAAAGGTAACCTAATCAGTTTGGGATATTATCTAATGCTTTTAGAGCAATCTCTGTTACTTTGCTCTTAGATTCCTAATCAACTAGTCCACTCTACTAATTTAAACATCGAAGGGTTTCCGCTGGAGCCAACTCTGGTCAGTGCGGACTTACTCTTATAGATTTTTCGGCGTTCGATTGCAGGCGCAAGTGGATTGGCCGCAACAGATTGGCATGCCAAGAAGGAAGAAAACTTTGGATCAATAGCAAAATCCTAAGGATGGCAAAAATGCACACTCGCAACTTGCCCAGCTTTGCCAGTCAGTCGTCTCGGCGAGAAGTACTTCTCCCTCCACTGCCATCAATGGCGGAACCGAGTTCTTCACGTTATAGTAATTATGATGGATGCGCAAGCTCAGCAACTAGCTGTGTTGACACCGTAGGTCCAAGATTCTGACAGAGACTGTGTGCAATCTCCAGCAGCAACCACCCCATAGTGGCGCAGGTGGCACCATCCAGGTATAGCCATCATGAACCAAGGTGCTCAGTCTCTTCTTCACCAAAGTGACTGTCTCGATGCTCGCATCGAATGAAGTCTCCATCTCCTTCGTCGCTCGCGAGGAACTGCTCGACGATCGTGGTGGCCCATCTTCCCTTCCTCTCATCGGAGTCAACATAAGGGGAAACGATCGTGCGGCCCTATAACTTCCTCTTCCTACTAGTTCATCAGGAGGATCGATGCCTAGGACATCCCATGAGCAATGGTTTAATGACTATGAGCGAAAGCTCAAAAAAATTGACCGTCGACTAGCCCAAATCCAAGAGGATGCGAAGGAAGGGTCCTCCGACGGCCTCTGCATCCCTACGACCCCTTCCTTCTCCTCGCGTATCTTAAACATGTCGATCCCATCGTGATTCAAGATACCTCAAGTGGAGTCATATGATGGCTCCACCAATCCAATCGATCATCTCCAGAGCTACAAGGCTCTTATGATGATCTAGGAGGCGAATGACGTCCTCATGTGCATCGGCTTCCTGGCTATCCTTCGGAAAGCTACTCGAGCCTTGGTAGTCCAGGCTTCAGTCGGGAAGCATCAACTCCTTCGAGCAGCTTGAAGACCCCTTCGTGGCCTACTTCAGCACCAGCCGAAGGAAGCCACGAGTCTTAGATAGTCTCTTCTCGATCAAGCAGAATGAAGAAGAGACTCTTCGAGCCTTCGTGGCATATTTTAATTCCGCCACACTTGAGGTCTGAAGCCTTAATGAAGAAGTGGCAGTTTCGGACCATAAGATAGGATCTGTGGGACTTTTGATTTCACCTACTCGTTGAATAAGAACCTTCCTCAGACTTATGCCAAACTTCTGGAGCACGTAGATAAATACATTTACATGGAAGAAGATGCTTCTGACCGGCGCCAACAAAATGAAAAGGATTAGAAAAAGAAATAACGAAAGAATGATGCTTCAATCAGCCCCAACCAATCCATTCCGAACAAAAAAGCAACATCTTCCCGACTGAGCCCAATGCTGACCCATTTGAAGAGTCGGTATGATAATTATACTCCCCTTTCCACTCCACAAGCTTAGATCTTGATGGAGATCGAAGGGAAAGAATACCTTCGTCGACCCCCATCGATGAAACATCCAAGCAAAGACAAAAAATAGTACTATCGATTCCATCATGACTACAGTCATGATACCGAACTTTGCTTTCAGCTAAAGGATGAAATCGAGGCACTCATCTGGTAGGTGAAGGGAAATCCTGATTTTTCGGTCCAGGTTCGCCCAGATCTGATTAGATCAAGAGATATATTTCAAAAATTTTCTCTTGATCTCAATCAGATCTTGATATATTTCAGATCTGATTCTTATTATTTTAATAAATAAAATAAAATAAGATAAATTAAATCAAATTTAATTTACCTGATTTGGGTAATCCTATTACCCTGTAGATGATCCTGCTTGCAGCGGAAGGTTCTGAATCTAGCCACACAAGTGCCTGGCCTCTACCGGTATCCACTTGGGTTGGATCTGGAGATCCTCTTCTTCTCTATCACGCCTCCAAAAATCAGATCTAGATCTGATCTGAAGGATCTTCAAACTTTTTGAAGATTCTGCAGTCATCCTTTTGCAGCAGCGCAGCCTTCTTGCTTTTGATCGCCTTTCCTTGATCTGAATCGCACCAACCTAGTCCAAAACTCTTTTGGCGTGTTGGAGAGCAAGGGGAGAAGAGACTATGGTGTGGAGAAGGAGGGGGAGCAGCCTTGGGGCGTGGGGTTTCTCATTGAATTGCATTTTCATTAGGGTTGGGCGCAGGGTCTTTATTTATAGACTCATTTGTGATCCAACTCCTCTTCCTCTCAACCCAATCACAACCCTTTTGAAATCAGATCTAAATCTGATTGGTTGGAATAGAGACCCCTGGATTCCTCCTTAGAGGGCGCCTAAGATTAGTCAAACTGGATTCTTAGTAGAACTCTGATTGGGAATCCAAAGGGAGTGGAGTCCTTGTCCAACAAGGACTCCAAGGTGCCTCCTACTTGGGCTTCACGCCACCTTGGCGGTGCGCCTTTTCCTTGCCAGGTTCTGCGCATGGGGACAGGCCCCACCAGCTCTCAATAGGTGCATGACATGTGGTCAAAGTCAAATCAATGGTCAACGTTTGACCAGTCAAGGTAGACTTTTGCCAAAGTCAAAGAACAAGAAATGGCAGTGTGACCAAAAATGGGCAGGTAATATCTTTACAAATAAGACAACTATTCTGACTTGGCAACCTCCAGTCAGACCATATGAAGGCCTCTGATGAGCCACAACTCCTTTGGCTCAGCAGGATAACTTTTTTAATAGTAAGAAGAACGTTAGGTTCAATCGAGTGCTAGCATGATTTCCTTGAACCTAATTGATCTCATTCAGATCAATTGAACTAGATCATTCAATTGATGATCACCAGTTCAAACCCTTATTTGTGTGACCCAGTTAGGTTCAGTTCTGTATGGTAATGGGATATGTCATGATCTCTATCATAGACATCATCGAAACTCCTTTCGATGGGTCAGACTCTTCTGATTCGAACAGCTAGAATGATCGATCATCTAAATCTTCTATTGCTGCCAAAATCCACCAGTGACACCTAGCAGTATTGGTGGCAACCAGAGTCAGTGAATGCGAACTCTTGGTTGCAGCTACCTTTGTGATTCAGTGTCTTCTATCTTGAGCCCCGATCAGATTTAGGGTTAGTTGAACTCGTCAATACCTGTCTCTTGTCTATATGATGTAATCATTCGATATCGAGTCCAATGTGAATTAAATTAGAAACTTTCTTATTATTCCTCTACCTCATGGCCATGGGTTTCTGGACTTGATTCTTCCATGATCATCATAGGCTACTCCTCTACACCGGGTAGATAGTTTCCATCTCTCGATGCAATCCAAGTTTCTCAAATGAACATGTAGCTAAGCCAACATACACCTCAGGGTTTCCATATGGCAGGAGATCGGTAATGTGTGTAGTCAAACTATACCACCCTCAAGGTGAACTGTGCGATGCTCAAGGTCAAAGAACCAGACACATACTGCAGCATCGAGTCAGTCATTTGGCTAAGAAGGTAGACTTCTCTGACTACTCGAGGTGTCACGCTCAGGTGCCCTCTTCTTCTCAGAGTACTGTACTCTCGCCTCGGTCTCAACACCGTAGACTCAAGACTTCATCTACTAAGATAAAAGCGATCGTCACAACCTTCGGATCCATCACCATCCTCGGATGATTTATGGTCGGGGAGCTGTTTATGAGTTAATAATGATTATTCATGTCTTAAATTTTCAACTCTTGAAAATATGTCATTTATCATTAACTCAAGGATGTATCAAGACACTAAATACATGTGTGAGAATAACCATTTATGATATAGTCATATTAACTCCCTTGTGTGTAAATTACAAGTGTCAGCTCAATTCTAGCTTCCTAGGGAACATTATCTAACAATCTCCCACTTGTCTAAAGCCAATTGGCTACAAGTCTAAGTCCCATCTTCTCAAGGTGGGCTTCGATCTTCTGCTGGTCAATGGCTTTGTAAGTGGGCTGCCACATTATCTGCGGAGTTGACTCTCTTGACCTCACGTAACCTTTCTCAGGTAATCGGTGGATGATATCGCGTCAATGTGCTGTGATTCTGGTGAGACCTCGGCTCCTTGCAAGGGCTATGGCATCATTGTTGTTGCCAAGATAGGATGGCAATCTTGATGGCATTACTACAATTTCTGCAGCACACTTCTTTATACCAGAACGCTTCTTTGCAGCCTCTGATGCAGCTAATTAATTCTGTTTCCATGGTGGAATTGCTATCACAGTTTGCTTGGACGTCTTCAGCTGACGCTCCACCATTGCACACAAACAGACTTCCAGGATGTCACTTTCGATCATCTATATCAGACATGAGTCCGAGTCTGTGTATACTTGAACTTGGGATCTCTTACCAAAGACCAACATCATATCCTTAGTTTTCTTAAGTACTTAAGGATTATTCACAGAGTCCAGTGCTTCTTCTCATATGGATTGATATACTGCTTGTGACAACTCAGCACTGGGCCAATATATCAGGTCGTGTACATAGCATGGCATACTGAGGCCTTCGAGAGATTTATGAGATTCTTGTCTATGCGTTCTTTTCTCAGGGGTGGGTGCCATTTACTTGAGTACGATTCATTGTCTGAAGGGTATTAATCCCTCTTAGGTTTTCCATACTAACCTATCTTTAGTACTTCCTCTATGTAATCTCTTCTGTGTAAGTCCAGGATGCCTCTGCGCTCTTGTAGTCCCTGATTGTGCGGCAGTAGGACAGTTTTTCTCCTTAGACCTTAATCTCTAGATATAAGGATAGCTTCTCTAGGTTTTTAGAGAATTCTGGATACACCACATTCTTAACTGATGTCCAACATGGATATTATTCCCACATAAGGAAGGATGTCACCACGTACATCGAGGATAGGACTAACTAGCGGTCGATGCCATGACCTTTTAAGAACTGGTTCCTCTTCGTTTTTTTTATTGTACCAAAACTTTTTGATCAATCATTGAAATGAGTGTTTCCAGCTCTTGAGATGCTTGCTTAAGCTAATATGGACTTTGCAGCTTACAAACTTAGTGTATCAGGTATCAATGGGATGTGATATCTGCGGCTGTTCCACTATAGTATTCTTCCTCAAGATCTACATTAGAATTGCCGTTTTTCAACGTCATTTGCCATATTTCATAATGAATAGGCGCAACAGCAAGAATGTGCGGATGGGATTTTAGCATAGTACTTGGGGAAAAGGTTATCCTGTCTCCAATGCCTTACCCCGCTTGACTCATAACCTCTTTGCCCACCAGTCTCTAGCCTCTGAAATTTCTCCATTCCTCATCATGCACCATCTATCTCGTTTGAAGAGTCCATTTACACAATAGGTACCTCATACCTTCTTGGTGGCATCTACCAAGGTCCAGACTTGGTTTTAGGATAGTCGATCTCACTGATTTCATTACTCAAGCCATTTCTCGGAGTCGATATCTGATACGCCTCGTTGTTAGGTTTTGGGATTATCTCTGGAGCACATTACCTACGAGGGAACATTCTCCTTACATCCTTGAAATTACCTAAGTTATCTTTCAGGGGACGGAAAATTTTTCTGCGATCTACGAGGTGGAGAAGGTGGTTTCTTAGGCTCAACTTGGTTCACTGTGTCCTTAGCTCGTTTGCTTGTGAGACTTTTCATCAAAGCTTTAATCTGGTCTTTCCATGCCTATTTTGGAATAAACAGTTTTTCAAGAAGGTGGCATGTCAGACTCCACATCACATTTGTGGTCTTCTGATGTAGAAATAGTTATGACTCTTGGATTCCTATGAATCGAGCTCTAAAGGACCTAAGACTCTAACTTATCCATTTGTTGTTCTTTTGACATGAAGCGGACACTCCCATCTGGAGACTCAGACTTGGTTTTACTCGTGCGATATTATAGGGATGTTCGGTAGAACGGTTTTAGAGGGATCCCTCATTCAGTATAATAGATTTGAAGTTTAATAATGAAATGTCCCAGAGGATAAATCAGGGAGGTTCGGTGTGAAGCTCATCATGGATTCGAACCTATCCATTGAGAGTCGCGATTTTCTTCCTCTGAAATCGCCCGTTTGAGTTGAGGTGTTCCTGGTGGAGTCCATGTGAGAGCTATGCATTTTTTAAGATAGTACTAGGAATTCTCGGATATAGGATTCACCCTCATCTCATACTGGATCGAAGAACCGTTTAATGGTTTTTGCGAGTTTTGTGTTTTCGTCTTATGTCTGAATTTTTTTGAGCTTTTCACAAAAGTTCGACTTTTTGCTTCAGTACATAAGATACAATACCCATACTAGACAGGTTATCCATCGGTAAAGATATTAAAGTTAGACAAATTGCTTCTTAGACGGACATTTCGAAATGGGCCGCCAACATCAGTAGTCTAGGCAAAGGATGATCTGGGGCCCTCTCGCCATGGTCCAACAAAGGGAGTTTAGTCATTTTTGCCTTGAAGACAGATTCACAAGTTGATATGACTCAAGCAGGGACTTATAGCCATTTTCTCCAATTTGTTGAATCCTATCTTCTTCTATATGACCTTAATCTAGGTGCATAGTATCTATCGTTTGGACGTTACCCTAGTCGTTTGGCATTCACATTTTTGTCGATAGATAGGTACATTCAATGCAATGCATAAGAACCATAACAAGGAACATTTCCCAGTTATTTCATACAAATGTTACAATGATCTCTAGGAAGGTGATCCTAACCTTCTTAGTGCTAAGATGAACAGAATCAATTCACTACTAGTGCAGGGCACCATAATACAGTTCTTTTTAAATAAGTCTAAACCAGATGGGTAATCGAAGAGGGTATGTTACCCACGAACTGTGCTGCTGAGCACTCTTTGCATCCATTTTTGATGCATAGGATTATCTCACCATCCCTCAGCCTCCTGCTATCCTCAAGACTCTGCATAGAAGTGCACAAATGAGCACTAGAACCAGAGTCAAGCATCCAACTGGATGTAGAAAAAATCATAAGGTTAGATTCAATAACGAGTATACCTCCAGAAGGATCTATTTCCTTTTTATTCTTTAGGATGGTCAGGTATGTATGGCAGTTCCGGTTCTAGTGGCTGTCGGTATTATAATAAAAATACATTTCTTTGTCAACGGCTTTCTTCTTCAGTTCTGTTTTTCTTTTCTTTTCATCTTCTACTTTTTTATAGACTTCTTCTTTTCAAAAAATTTTCTCTTGGAAGAAGTCCGTTCCATAGCAAGTACTGAGCCTTTAGAATTTTTCATGGAAAGCTCAGCAGTAACCAGCATATTTATAAGCTCAGCCAAAGTATTCTGAAGTTTATGCATATGGTAGTTCATGATGAACTGCCCATACGCATCAGTCAAGGATTGCAGAATTGTATCATTCTACAAATCTTGATCTAACTTCACTTTGAGCTTCTCAAGCTCTTCCAAGTCCATCATCATCAGATAATAATCTTGGACTAATTGCCCATCATGCATTTTAGTCTTAAATAATCATTTAATAATCTGATATTTGGCTGTGTGACTCTGTTCACCAAACAACTCTTGTAGGTGAGCCAATATTTGATGGACAGTCTTGTTATCTTCATATTGGTGCTGAAGCTCATCTGACATCGAGCCCAACATGTAGTATCTGATCGTATTATCTTCATCCATCCATTTATTAAGAGATGCTCTCTGTTCAATGGATGGACGAGCTGGTAAGGTGGGGGGATCCTGATTCAATACATTAGTTAACTTCTTGAAATCCAAAATAATTTTGAAGTTTCGAAGCTAATCCTTGTAATTGGGTTCGATCAGTCTATGGGTGTCCAAGATATGGGCTAGTGGGTTGGACACAGATATTTTTCTTTTTCCTATAGAAAGTCAAAGTTTTTAGTTAGGTTTTGTAATTAAGACTTGACCAATTTATTTAGGAGTTTGATTTTTAAACAAATTAGCTTCCACTATTTTTTTGGATCCCTACACTCTCTTAGTAAAGATGTGAAAATCTCCATGATTAATGATTTCTAGTGGGATGGTGCAGTCTCACCAACTGACTCATCACCTCACCTAACAGTTATTGGATGATGGGTTAGCCAATGAGTGAACAACTCTTGTCCAATGATTCTCTAATCATGGTGCACCCAAACTTGGTCTCTAATTCATGAATCTCACCATGCCCAGAATATTGATCCACTCCTTAGTTAAGTCAGACCCACCATTTGCATAGATTAGATTCCTAATTGGGTCTCTCACCGTATCCAAAATATTGAGCCTCAATCCATCCTCCAGCCCATAGCATCCAATGCCTAATAGACATGGTTGCGTCTTCCTGATGCAACTGAACCACTGTGATCCAGCCGAGAATAATCAACCCCGAGAAGGGCCCGCACATCTATAATGGTGGAAGACCTTAGACTTAATCTTTTTTTAGGAAGAATTTGATTTAGGATCTCTTTAAACTAGACTTGACATAGTCATAACCATTATGACTAATCCTAGTGGCATGGGTTAGCTCGGATTATTAGCCACCTCAGATCAGAACTGTGTCAACAAATATGGCCAGGTAAGTGAGACCGGTGGAAGGAATATGCCATTAACTCGACAAGAACGCATTTGAGTCGAGTAGCTTCCAATTAAAAATCAGTCGATCATATCTGCCAAACTTACCTTAGACACCAAATTATTAAGTCAGAATCAATCGAGTTAGCCTACAATCCAGACTCTAACCACTGAGCCTAATTAGGTCTTAACTTGATCGATCACTCATGTGACTCGACCTTGACCCAGACTTAATCCTATTAGGTTGGTCAATTTAAGTACTCTTGATCCCATCTAACCAACTCTTGATTCGATTTGATCAACCGCTTAGACCTAATTGAGCTACCCAAGCCCAAACCCAATTTTATGAATATGTCTCAGATCTGAAAATTCTTAATTTTAGTTCTAATATATTTCATAATCTTAAGTCTCAATTAACTTTAGGGTTCATAAACAAAATATAAATATAAAAACCTAGGGTTTCAAGATCTAGGATTTTGTAGAAAATAAGTTTTGATTTCTGATTAAGGTCAAATGCGCAACACCCCTACACACCATAAGAACACCCCATTGAATGAAAGGAAAGGGCCTTTAAATCCTTCTTCGTTCTTATTATCGAACGGCCAAGAAAAATGTCTTAATCAGAAACATGATAAATCTACAAAATTAGTTAGATCTACATCATATATCATCATATATAAAATTAGATCTAACTAAAAACATATTTTGCATACATCTCATGTATCATATTATGCATATTTTTAGATCTAAATTATCTCATAAATATCTAAAAAATAAGATTTAAATTTGATCATATCAAATTAAAATTTATTCTAGAAAATTTTATAGAACTATTCTACAACTAGTCTAAACATGCATCTATCATATCTCATATGAACAAATTAAATAAATTTATTTTCTATTTTTTAGATCTAATTATAATATTTATAATATCAAAAAATAATAAATAAATATATCTAAAAATTATAATTAATCAAATTAAAATTATGATCATGCTAGACTACACATAGAACAATTCTATTCCTAGTCTAATCATGCATCTCATACATCTTAGATCTAGATTATTTAATTTTTAATCTTTTAATTTTAGATCTAATCATATCTAATATGATATTTAAAATCATCTAATTATTAGATTAAAAATAAATTAAAATTAGATCTATTGAATTATGGAATCTGGCTCTGATACCAGTTGAAGGAAAAAATTTATTTTCTGGATCAGATTCGTTTAGATCTGATTGGATCAGGAGGGATATTTCAAAAAAAATTCTCTAATATTCTAATTAGATCTAAGACTTCTTAGATCTAATCTCATTAATTTGATAATAAAAATAAAAATAAAAATTAAATCTAATTTAGTTATACCATTATTTTGGATAATCCAATTATCCTGTGATGATTCTGATGCTTGCCTGAGGTTCTGGATGTAGCCATGCAAGTGCCTGACCTTTATTGATATCCACTCAGGTAGGATCTAAAAATCTTCTCCTTCTCAATCAATCCTCCAAAAATCAAATTTAGATCTGATCTTGAAGGTCTTCAAAATGGCTTTTGAAGAACAGTCGTTGTCTCTTGCAGCAGTGCTATCCTTTTCCTTTCCTGGTGCTTTTCACTTGCTTGGATCGCACCTTCTTCATGCCCAAAGTCCCTTGGGCATAGAGAGGAGAGAGAGGATTAGAGGGTGGCATTGAGAAGGATGGAGAGGGGCTATGTGGCATGGGCTAAAGGCAAAATCCTTGAATTCTAGCACAGACAGGATTTATATAGATCCTATTGCGCCATGCAGTGCCACATCATCCTAGCCAAACATGGCCCTTTGTGCAATCAAATCTAAATATGATTGATGGGATGACATCATCTGATCCATTCAGATTAGAGTCCCTTAAAACTCTCCTTAGGTAGTGCCAAGACTGGGTCAAATAAGTCTTTTTGGCACCACCTAGTTTGATTCTCTGAAGCAACTGGAGTCCCATCTATATGGGACTCCATCTTCTATCCTCATGGGGCACAGGCCTTCCTAGTTATGCACCCCTTGTCTATCTACTTTTTAGTAGGGGGACAAGTCCCCAAGTTCTCTCCTATGGGTGCATGATATATGGGCAAATGTCTAAGTATCCAGGGTCAATATTTGACAAATATCCGAAGACAAGATTTAGTAGGTGACAGAAAATGGTAGGTGTTGTCTCAAATTTATCTCATAAATTAAGACAACCCTTTTCTAACCTGGACAAGCTCCAGTCAGACTAAGTAAAGATTCCTGAGTGAGTCCAAACATATTTGGCTCAATCAAGATAAGCTTTAATGATTATTAAAGGAGAACATTAGGCTCAATCATATGCTAGCACGATTTTCTTGAACCTAATTGAATCTTATTCAAATCAATTGAACTGGGTTAATCCAATTGATGATATCCAAATCCAAATTCTTATTTGTGTGATCCAGTTCGGTTCAATTCTGTATAGTAATGGAATATATCATGATCTCTATCATCGATATCATCGAAACATCTTTCAATGGATCAGAACTTTTCTGATTCATACAACTAGTATGATCGATCATCCAAATCATTCTAATTACTCCCAAAATCCATTAGTGACACCTAGCAGCATATGGTGTTATCCCATCAGAACTGAAAGCGAACGTCTTGGTGCAGTTACCTATGTGATTAATTTCCTTTATTTTGAGCTCTGATCGGATTAGGGTTAAGGTGATTTCGTCAAACTCTAATATCCGTCATATGAATTAATCATTCGATTCAAGTCTAATGTGAAAATCCTAATAGAAACTCTTTCTATTATTTCACTCTGCCATGGCCATGGGCTTATGGACTTGATTCTCATGATCATCATAGGGCTACTCCTCATCTACCGAGGTAGATAGATCTCTTATTAGTGCAATCTAATTCCTATAATGAACATGCTATAGCCAACATACACCTCAGGATTCTGAATGGCTAGGAGACCAAGTTATGATGTAGTCAAACTATAACACCCTTAAGGTGAACTGCCGATGCACTTCAAGTCAAAGAACCAGATAGACTACTGCAGCTTCGAGCCAATCATCAATGAGAAGGTAGACTTTCTCATGACTGCTCGAGGTGATCACGCTCAGTGCCCTCGTTCTCTAATGAGTACCTATACTCTCGCTTCGGTATCTCTACACCATAGACTCAAGACTCATCTATCCAAAAGAGGTGATCGTACACCAATCTTTCGGATCAATCATATCCTCATGATGATCTTATAGTCGAAAGCATTTTATGAGTTAATATATGAAAATTCATATCTTAAATTTTCAACTTTTAAAAATATAAACTATCATTACTATTAACTCAAGGAATGTATCATAGATACTTTTAAATATACACTATGATAAAAAATAATTTATTTTATTATTTATGATTAAAATTATAATTTTATCCTTAGAAGTGTATTATAAGTGTTAGTCAATCTGGCTTCTAAGGCACACATATCTAACAACATTCACATTTTGCTCGATATTAAAAATAGAAACATCAATATGTAACTGATAGAGATGATTTATAAGAAAATTACTAGCAATTTTATTTCTTTCATAAAGAATATTACAATAGTCCTTAAGAAAACTAATTACATAGTCTTCTTATGCTAAACGTGAAATAGAAATCAAATTCCTGCTTACTGCAGACACATAAAATTAATCCCTAAATACTAAATATAATCCTGACGGTAATCACAAAGGATAGGCTCCCCCAGCCACAACAGCAACTCTTGCCTTATTTTAGATGCGTAGGATCATTTCACCATCTCTTAGCCTCCTACTATCCTTAAGATCCTGCATAGAAGTGCATAAGTGAGAACTAGAATTAGAGTCAAGCATCTAACTAGATGTAGAAGAAATCATAAGATTAGATTCTATAACGAGCATACCTCTAGAAGGACCTGCCTCCTTCTTGTTCTTCAGACTAGCCAGGTAAAGAGGGTAGTTCCACTTTCAATAACCATTAGTATTGCAATGGAAACATTTTTCTTTATTAGCGGCCTTCTTCTTCAGCTCTGCCTTCTTCTTCTTCCCACCATTCACCTTTTGCTTCTTCACGGACTTCTTCTTCTTTCCAAAAGAATTTCTCTTGAAAGAAGTCTGCTCTACAGTAAATACTGAGCCTTTAGAACTTTTCATTAAAAGCTCAGCAGTAACCAGCATATTCATGAGCTCAGCCAAGGTATTCTGAAGTTTATGCATATGGTAGTTCATGATGAACTGTCCATACGCATCAGTCAAGGACTGTAGAATTATGTCAGTCTGTAGATCCTGATCTAACTTGACACTGAGCTTCTAAAGTTCTTCTAAGTCTTTAATCATCATCAGATAATGATTTAGACTGACTGTCCATCATACATTTGAGCCTTAAAAAGTTTTTTAGTGACTTGATATTTGGCTGCACGATTCTATTCACCAAACAACTCTTACAGGTGAGCCAACATTTGGTGGCTAGTCTTAATATCTTAATGTTGGCACTGGCGCTCATCAGACATCGAGCCTAACATGTAATACCTGGCATTATTATCTTCATCCATCCACTTCTCGAGAGACGCTCTCTGATCGACGGATGGATGGGCTAGTAAGATGGAAGGATCCTGTTCCAACACATGAATCAACTTCTCGAAACCCAAAATAATTTTGAAGTTCCAAAGCCAATCCTTGTAGTTTGATCCGATCAGTCATGGGTATCCAGGATACGAGCTAGTGGATTGGATGCAGATATTTTTCTATAGAGAGTCAAAGTTTCTAGTTAGATTTTATAATTAGACTTAAATAATTTATTTAAAGATTTTATTTTTAAATAAATTAGGCTTCCACTATTTACTCGGATCCCTACACTCCCTTGGTAGAGATACGAAAATCTTCATGATTATAGATTTCTAGTGGATGGTGCGGTCCCACCAACTGACTCACCCCTTATCTAATAGTTATTGGTGATGGGTCAATCAATGAGTGGACAACTCTTGTCCAATAATTTTCTAATCATGGTGCATCCTAACTTGATCTCTAATTCATGAATCTCACCATGTCCAGAATATTGATCCACCCCTTAGTTAAGTCAAATCCACTATTTGCATAGATTGGATTCCTGATTGGATTCCTCACCGTAACCGAAATATTGGGTCCAACCCATCCTCTAATCCATAGCATCCAATGCCTAATAGACATGGTTGCATTTTTTTGGTACAATTGAACCATTATATCTAGTCGAGAACAGTCAACCTCAGAAAGAGCCCGCACATCTACAATGGTGGATGATCTTAGACTTAATATTTTCTTAGGAAGATTTAATTTAGGTCTCTTTAAACTTGACTTGACTTAGTCATAATAATTATGACTAACCTAGTAGCATGGATTGGCTCGAATTATTAGCCATCTCAAATCAGAACTGGATCGACACAAATGGCCAGATAAGTGAGATTGGTGGAAGGGATATGCCATTAACTCGACAAGAATGCATTCAGATCGAGTAGCTCCGAATTAAAAATCAATCAATCATATCTGCCAAACTTATCTTAGATACCAAATTATCGAATCAGAACTAATTCAATTAGCCTACAATCCAGGCTCGAACTACGGAGCCAAATTAAGTCTTGATTTGATTGAGTCACATCTCATTATGATTTGATCTTGACCCAAACTTAATCCTATTAGGCTGGTCAAATCTAAGTTTCTTTAATCCCACCTAACCAACTCTTGATTCGGTTTGATCAACCGCTAGACCTAATTAAGATACCCGAGCCCGAACCTAATTTTATAAATATGTCTTAGATCTAAAAATTCATAATTTTAGATCTAATTAATTTTATAATCTTAATTCTTAATTAAGTTTTGGGTTCATGAATAAAATATATAATAGAAATCCTAGGATTTCAGGATCTAGAATTTTATAGAAAAATAAATTTTAATTTTTGATTAAGGACGAACGTGTAGCACCCCTACAAGCCATAAGAACATTCTATCGAATGGAAGGAGAGGGCCTTTAAATTCTAGTTTTTTCTTATGATCAGACGGCCATGAGAAACTCCTTAATCAGAAATATAATTTTTTACTACAAAACTAGTTAGATCATATATCACATATAAAAAGATCTAACTAATACATGTCTTGCATACATCGCATGTATCATCAATATGCATACTTTCAGATATGAAATATCACATATTAAATCTAAAAAATAAAATTTTAAATTTTATCATATCAAAATTAAAACTATTCAAGACATCTTATAGAACTATTCTATGATTAGTCTAAGCATGCATCTTTCATATCTCATATGAATAAATCAAAAATTAAAAATTTTATTTTCTATTTTTAGATCTAATTACAATAATTATAACATCAAAAAAATAGAAAATAAATAGATCTAAAATCTTGTTTAATCAAATTAAATACATGATCATACTAGACTACACATAGAACTATTCTATACCTAGTCTAGTCATTCATCTCATACATATTAGATCTAAATTATTTAATTTTTTATTTTTTGATTTTAGATCTAATCACATCTGATGTGACATCTAAAGCTTTTTAATATCAGATCATAAATAAAAATAAAATTAGAGCTAAGGTAGATCTGAAGAACTGCTAACATGGCTCTGATTCCAGTTGAAGAAAAAATACTATTTTCCACCGTAGGATCATGCAAATCTGATCAGATCTGAGGAGGATTTTTCTAAAAATTTCTAAATAATTCAATCAGATCTAAGAGTTCTTAGATCTAATCATAGTGATCTAATATTAAAAATTAAAAAATTAAAATTAAATTAGATTTAATTTAAAGTATCTGATTGGGTAATCTAATTATCCTATAATGATCCTAGTGATTCCTGAGGTTCTGAAAGGAGCCATGCATACGCCTGGCCTCTACTAGTATCCACTCAGATAGGATCTGAATATTTTCTTCTCATAAACCTTTTCTCCAAAAATTAGATCCATATTTGATCTGAAGAATCTTCAAAATTATTTCTAAAGGCAGCTTGTCCATCACACAAACACCATCGCGTAGATACAGAATATTGTGCCAAAAACCATGGACCTTCTTCTCAGATTTTTGCCTAACTTTTTAGGCTTGTAGAAAAGAAGAAGGGAGAGGATAGAGGGGGCATGGGATATCAGGGATGATAGACTTTAGGTGTGGAAAATTATTTCTTGCATTGCCTGCACCTTGACGTGAGAAAGGCTTTTATGTTCAATGCCTACTTAGAGTCCCTTTTGACTAAAATAACTCATTTATTTTATCATTAGGACTTTAGTACTTATTCTCCACAAAAATACACCAGTTATCATCTATTTTTTTTGTCAAAAATGATTCAAAAAGATATCAGCATGAGTAGATAAGGAAGAGTCCACTGCGCCTAGGACTCTTTCCTTAAGAGTTTGATCCAAATCAAACTCTATCATAACTCAGTCTAAACACCTCTAAATATCACAAAATTTGGTATACCCAATGTATAACCCATGCTCTATCATATATCCAAAAAATTAGGTAAAATAATTTTTAAAGAATTTTTTAGAAACATCTGATCAGGTGACCCTTAATTCTCTCAAATAGGTCAACTTTTGACCCTAGTCCAATTTGACTATGAATAGATTTAATTTCTATAATTAATTTGACCTAAAATTATTTCATTTAGATGAAAAATAAGTCCATTCAAAATATAATAATGAGTCAAAATAAATTTGACTCGGTTGCGATGAATCAGAAAAATTTCAGAAGGAGAAAGTCAGGCTCAATCATGTGCTAGCATGATTACTTTGAACCTGATTTGATCTAATCCAAATCAATCAAACTGGCTTAGCTCAATTGATGACATTCAGACCAAAACTCTTATTTGTGTGATCTAGTTAGATTCAATTCTCTATGGTAATGAGACATGTCATGATCTCCATCATCGACATCATCGAAACACCTTTCGATGAACTAGAACTTTTCTAATTCATACAATTAGAATGATTGATCATCAAAATTATCCTAATTGCTTCCAAAATCCACCAGTAACACCTAGCAGTATATGGTAGCAATCCATCAAAACTAAAAGCAATCCTCTTGGTATAGTTACCTGTGTGATTGTGTTCTTTTATCTTGAGCTCCGACAGGATTAGGGTTAAGGTGAACTCGTCAAACCCAATGTCCGTCATATGAATTAATCATTCAATTCGAATCCAATATAAAATTCTAATAGAAACTCTTTCTATCATCTTCACTTTGCCTTGGCCATGGGCTTATAAACTCAGTCTCATGATTATCATAGGGCTACTCCTCATCTATCGAGATAGATAGATCCCCTATTGGGGCAATCCAATTTCTACAATGAACATGCTATAGCCAACATATTCCTTAGGATTTTGAATGGCTAGAAAATCGAGTATAGTATAGTCAAACTATAACACCCTCAAGGTGAACTGCCGATACACCTCAGATCAAAGAACTAGATACATCACTGTAGGATCGAGTTAGTCATCCATAAGAAGGTAGGCTTTCTTATGACTACTCGAGGTGATTATGCTCAGTACCCTCATTCTCTAATGAGTACCTGTACTCTCGCTCCGGTGTCTCTACACCATAGACTCAAGATACGTCTATCCTAAAAAAATAATCGTATACCAAGCTTCCAGATCGATCACCATCATCGTGATGATCCTACTATCTGAAGTAGTTTATGAGTTAATTATGAAAATTCATGTCTTAAATTTTTAACTCTTGAAAATATGAATTGTCATTGCCATTAACTCAAAGGATATATCATAGATACTTTTAAATATACATTATGATAGAAGTTAATCCATTTATTAATTTATAGTTAAAATTATAAAATTATTCTTAAAAATGTATTTCAAGTGACAACTAATCTGGCTTCTAGGGCATACATCTAACAATAGACTAGTGAGATGGGTGGTGGATTAACATCCCCCAATAGTTTCCCCCCATACCCAAGTCCAGTGCAGTGATTTCACATTTTGTCTTAATGTGCTGAACGTACAGGAGGTTGACACGTGGCTCTGCCTTGAATTTCATTTCTGCCACCCACCGTTAATAATTTTTATGATGTTCGATAAGGTTGTCATTTAGATGCTTTGGGGATCTCAATGGTCACCATCAGTAGTCTTCATGTTCTTAGGGCTCGAGGGAATTTGACATCCAGCCGACCATTAGCTGACACGTGTCACCATCTAGTGAGGTTTCTATGCATCTCGACCGTCCAGTGGATCCTATATATAGGATCACTCCCGAAGGTTTTTCTTCTATGACTTTCAACAGTTGTAGCCTTTGGAAAGTCTGCTTGTCCTTTCATCTTTTAGCTCTCAGGTTCGAAGTTCAAACCTTCCTTTTGATGTTTTTTGTCTTTTCTTTTTATTTTCTCGAGTCGCACGTATGGCCGGACATTCATAGTAGTTCATCGTTCAGTCTAGCAGTTGAGGCTTCCACATTGACGACGTCAGTCGTGGAATGACTTTGGGATCAATATCAAATCTTGGAGGATTTTTGGTTGTTGGCCTTCTGGTCCCGATGGTCGGGTGATCTCCCCTCCATCGGGTTATATTGCTTTTTATTTAGAAAACCTTAGGCCAGGCCTTAGGTTCCCCATTCCAGAGTTCCTTCAGAACATCTTCGACTACTATCTAGTGTGTGTCCGGCCTAGTTAGCATCGAGCTCTATTCAGCTTTTGATAACTTTTGCCTTGTTATGTTGGTTAATCCTGACAATCCCTTGGCTTTTCTTGTTCAGACCTTTCTTTGCTCTTCATCCTCATTTGAAGCCCAACAGATGGTGGTATTTTATCCTAAGGAGGGATCTTTCTTTCATCACCGGTCTTCCATCATCTATCCATGATTGAAAGATCCAATTCTTTTTTACTTCACCCCCGACTTCTTGGGGTTTTTCTTCAGTATGGGGGGAGCCAAATACCCTTCTGAATGAGAACAGTCTGATGGATCCAATCGATCGAAAGGACATTCTTAAGCTGAAGGATATGAAAGTTCCTCCTTAGAAAAGCTTGATTACCAAAGCAGCATTGTACGATGCCGAACTTGGTCTGATGCCGTCGATAGGTATATATAGTGTCTGTAGTTTTGGATTTTCTTTTCTTTGGTTGGTCTTCGACATTAGTCTAACCATGTCTCTCAATTTTGTAGGGATGTATCTTCCTGGAAGACTTTTCGAAGATGAGGTTCGTCAATTTGCCACTTGGAAAAGGGTGGCACTCGGCGCTAGTTCATCACATGCATCGAAGAAGAGTCGAGCAACTGATCCTTCGATTATTTTTGATTCTGCTGATGCTCCATCGATAGCTCCTCCCGTCGTCGCATTGCATGCTCTAGTAGCTGCTGCAACTTCTGAAGCCCCTCCGACCATCACATGATCGGAGGAAGATGTCGTCATCATTGATGTGTTGGTTGTTGCTCTCATGTCGGAAGCTCAGTCAGCTGTTGTTGCATCCGCTCCACAATCAACTTTGATTCGTCGGAGGTGCTCGACATCTCCATCCACACCTGAGTGAATGTCGGTGCCTCCAGAATAATCATCCACTAGAAGGAAAGGAAAGGCACTGATTTCTTCTGCACCGGCTGAGAGTAATGCTTCCAATCATGGATATACGGACTTCGAATGAGTCGATATTTGGGTGCCTAAAGGTGGTTCGACTTTCTCTAACCCTCAGTTGGTGAGGAGTCTGGTTCGTGCCATTCTCCTTCCTAACGATTAGGAGGCGAGGAGGAGTTAGACCCTGGCTGACTTGTTTGGGTCATTCTACCCAACTTTTACCGAGATAAGTTGGCAATTCATTTTGTTTCTCTCTCTTCTTTGTTTTTATTTTTTGCTAACTTGATTCATCTTCGGTGAACAGTGGGCTCACGACATGGCTGAACTTGAGTCAGTCTGCTGTAGAATGACCAATCTTCGGTGTGCATGTTTTGACTCTATGTCAGTTGCTAACACCGAACGGGACTCGATGATTCCATGGTTGAAGGAGCAGGAGAAGGATGTAGCTGCCCGAGAGAAGAACTTATTCGATGAAGTCTCTCATCTAAGAGTCAAACTTGGATTGGTAAGATCTAAGCTTGAGTCGGTTCAGTCCGACCTTAAGTCAGCTCAGATGGAGGTGAAGGCCTAGAAGAGCCGCATTAAGAAGAAAAAGTGCGTCATGAACAAGCTGGAGAAAGACCATGATAATTGGACCAAAGAGGTAGAGGACTCACATTAGAAGTGGCAAACTACTGACGAGGAGTTATCTTTGGAGTAGAGAATCTTTGGCAGACTACTGACGAGGAGTTATCTTCGACCAAGGTAGAGATCCAGGCTCTTCAATGGGATCTTGGTCGAGTGAAAGAGCTAGGCGTCAAAGAATTCAAGACCTCATCTGACCTGAAGATCATCATCCTTCAAGAAAGTGAGGCTTCCTATTGGATCGGGTTCAGTGATGGTCAGGATGCTATTTAGTAGCTCTTTCTTGATCTTGACCTCAGCAACATCATTGTCCCTGGTGTTGAAGAAGAGGAAGAGGGAGGTGACGGTGAACCTCCCATGGGCTCGATGGATGTAGATGCTCCTGCTACTACTTTTGTCCCGACTAAGTTGACACTTCCTGCAACTCCCGTGACTCCAATTGAAGGTGCATCAATTCCTTCTGCATCGATAGCCGTAGTTATTCAGTTGGTGGCTGAAGTTCCCTCGAAGAGGCAAGAAGCTACTCTGATTGAAGTTGTTGGGCCGATGGATGCTGAAGCCGAAGTTATCTCTGATCAACCTCCGGTGTTGTCAGTCGACAAATAATTTTGTACTTTTGTTTTTCTTTTCGGGACTAAAGTTTGAACTTTTATAGGGACTAAGGTCCATTTTTGTAACTTTGTATTTACAGTAATGAGAAAAAACTTTGACTTGTAAGTGCTTTGGTTGGTCAGTCATTAGCCGATTCTTAGTCGATTTTATATAACCAACTGTTGGCCAATTTTTCTAGTTGATTTATAGTTGAATTTTTAACCAGCCAACACTTAGTCATTTTTTAAGATATTTATAGGTCAGGGGCAAGCCATCCTCGGGTTGGTTTCTAACCGACTTTTAGTCGGTTTTTACCAACTCACAATTAATTAGATCATTAAAGTGTTTGATGATCGGGTGTAAGCTGATCATGGATTGGTTTTTAGCCGACATTTGGTCAGCATTTTATCATCCAATCACTTGATTGATCTTTTGAAATATACGATGGTCGGGGATAAGCCAACCTTCGATTAGTTTTTAACTAACTTTTAGTCAACATTTTACCAACTCATATTTAATCATGACATTCGGGTATAAGTCAACAGTCCTTCAACTTAGCCATAGCCTAATTAGTATTGGTTGCATTCTTCACTAGTCGGGGCAAACCAACTAGTTCACAACCAGTAGATTGATGCTTTCTTCCTTCATTATTTCGTAAGGAAGTTATGCATCAATATCATCGATTGGTCCATCGATCGGCTATTTGAGTTGTAGAAGATAATCTTCTTTCCGATCGATCGGTTGTTATGTCACTGGGGATCT